>JAQFJB010000021.1:19722118-19738158 GCA_029874875.1 Naso minor
ATACTCTGGCATCATTTAAAACAGTAATCTGACTTTGTAACATCATTTATAGGTTGAAAGAGACAGAAAAGCATAATGTGACCCCTTTAAACTGTTTTAAACATTTGGACTTTTTCGTGGAATGAGATGCAGAAAGGAAGCAAAATCTGATTGAGTGGCTAAATACAATAGGCATTGTGTCTACATCCACACAGAGCTCTTTGTCTCCCCACAGTCAGAGGAAATGCTGAGAGTTAAATCTAAAATGGCTCTCTTTTTTTCCCCCTCTCAGATCAACACAAACTACGAGGACCTTGGGAGATATCTTAGTCAAAATCAAAGAAGCAAACTCAATAAGTTGTAAGTAAAAACCAGTAGGAAGAAAGGCACTCCCATTGACATTACAGCAGAATCAGTTATAAACTATTAAAAGTGTGAGTGCTCAATGGTCTAATTTAAGAATCAGAAAGGTGCTGTTTTTTTTGGGTCCTCCGACCTTTTCTGTGGAGAGGTCTGTTTCACTGTCATGCTTCTTCTGTGTGAAGACGATGGTGAAAACAGCGTGGGACCTGCTGCTGGTCTCATTCATGTTGGTGGCAGCCACAGTTCTGCAGGTTAGCACATAAAGGAATAGTGAGGAAATACAAAACAAAAAGCATGTAACACATCCTCCTGAACGCACTGATCATTTTTCCTTTTTTAATAATTCAGAACTATAAATGCTTAATTTTTGGTCTTTGCTATTACTAGAGCTATCATCACTGGGTTTTACGCCTATTAGGCTGAACTGAGTCTAAGGGATTATTCTGGGTGGCGGAGGTGGATAATACTTTGAGGACACCAAACACAAACACACAAGGCGCACAAAGAGGACGGTCACAGGGGAGATATGGGCTGTTCACGCCATGTTCTAGAAATAAGCCCTCTGAGTCAGCACAGGAAGATTAAGGCAGGGTTCACTCCTCCCCACCGGAGCTCTTGTGAGACACACACACACTCACACACACACACACACACCCACACACACACAGCGTAAATCAACACACGCACACATGCAACACATGCACTCATTTCAATAAGAAAAACTCACTCCACTTGCAGTGTAGGAAAGGTTCTAGGTCATGCTGGATATAAGTAGCTGCTCCTTGATAAACACTGATGATCAAGCTCTAAAAGTATGTGTGATAACAACATTTCCTGATTCCAAATTATTGTTATCTGGCCGGCAATTTTCTGCCTTAGTTATCTCATTCCTCTGAGGACATGGGCATCACATTATTACAGCCATCATCACCACTATTACTTCCTCGTCCTTCCCATGATCTCAGCATAATCCTGAGGGCCTTGCTCACCTGGCCTTGTTGCCTGCATCCATTAGGTCAGCGATGTCCGTGTAGGAGGTGACAGCTAGCTTAGAAAGGTCCTCCACATAGGGGCCCATTAGCGGGTGTTCTCGCACTCGTAGGTTCCCTTTATTCTTTGGGTTGAGCAGATCTCGCACCCTCTCACAGTAGATCTCCATGTAACTGACCTAGAAACAGTTGCAAAAATTAAATTATCAGCTCGGTTGCCATTGCGTAATATCATGAAACAGTATCATTACGTCTAAAGTAAACTATTATAGTATAAGTCTCAAATGTTGGCTTATTAGAGTGTAATTTGCATCTTCACAATATTTTAATTTATTGTTGATGATTTGTTTCTTTTCCTGTTTGAGAGAAAGTGTAGAAATTAGCTCAATCATTTGAAGAAATAAACTGAGGACACCCAGCATCTTTGAAGGTTCAGCCAAAGTGTGATTGATGTTTAAGTATTAACAGATAAACGGTTAGGAGAAGGCAAGGAATGGTTCACTGAAGACAGGCCAGGGTGAGAGTCAGAGGCTGAGAATAGGGATTACATCTGCCAAAGCAGTGTGAGACTCACCTCTACTGAGTAGGAGAGCTCCTCTTTGTTGCTGTCCTCATTGATTTTCTCAAATAGATCTTCACAGAGCTAAGAGCCAGAGAAAGAAGATGTTAGGTGCAAATTAACAGCATGTGGAGGAGGGGACGGGAGGATAAAGAGGAGGCAGATCTGACCCACAGTAAACAAAATAATAACAATCAATGAGCCCGTTACTTGGATGCAGTGTGCCTGCCACTTAAAAAAACTTGCTCCAAAACTCCCTGATGTTTTTGTGTGATAGTCAGCATCACAAGCAATCTAAATAGACTAATTCCACTGACTAAAAAAAACACTAAGCAAATGCTCTTTTCTACTACAAATACTTCCCTTTCACCTTTTTGTTTTAAGATGAAGTAGCACAATGTAGTCTCTGTAAACTGTAAACTTTATTACCAAGGCATTTATCAGTAATACAGATAAGATGGTTAAGTATGAAAGTGTTTTGCGTTGCATATTGGTTTAATTTGTGCTCCAAAATTTTTTTTAATGCTGTTTCATGCTGGTGTTTCTAAAAATGTCTGTAGGGAACACCAGTGCTAGCAGTGACAAAAAGTTCTTCTGAGCCCTGATTTGCATAAATGGCAAATCATTTAGCACAAAAACATCAGACTGTAACATCCAAAGAGCATCAGCTGATAAGACTTAATACTAAGTTACAACACTGTGAGAAGACATGAGACTACACTCATTCATTTGTGCAGATTCTTAGCTGTGATGAAGGAGGCCCCAGGAAGGCAAGGTCAATGGTTTGCACAGTGAGTAGGTGTAGTGATAATATTTTTAGTAGAAGTGAATAAATAGTTTAATCAACATAGAGATTAAAGCAAAAACCATGACGAGATCAAAGGTAACATGTTGGATGAAGGAAAGGAGATCACTAACAATCCATGGGGGGACACATTCAGGACCACGTGTAGGCCTCTCAGACTAATATTATTATAATGTCTGTCAGACAAATACAGCCTAGAGTCAGATACAGCTTGGTCCATAAACAAAAATCAATAGCCATATACACAGCAAAATCAATGGCTTTAGTCATATTTTAGAGGAATAGATATAAATCTTACAAAGTCTTTGTGGTCTAAGCATGTGATTTGTTAATGTGTCTCAATTTTAATCTGGCCCATGTCTACGGCACTTTTTCTAAACTAGGAGGTGGCTATAAGGCAAAGCAAGGATGGATTCAAGGCATTAGAAAAGGATTACTATTCATTACTAGAATCATAGAGGCAAAGCTGCAGTCTCAAAATCTTAGAATTGGATCGACTTAGAATTATTGCAGATGGGATTGATAGAAGAATTGTTAGACATTGTTCTTTTATAATAGTAAGTGTTTCAATATGCAATGATCCAAGAAAACAGGTTGTAGTAGACAATGGGAAACACTCTTAACACCTACAATCAAATTCATTAAAATCACAAGGATGAAATATAGAACAAACCATAGGAATGATTCCTTCCTGCCCCTCCTCCTGCTTGCCCATCATGGTGTATGATTTGCCAGCTCCTGTCTGGCCATATGCAAAGCAGGTAGCCTTGCCTCTATGGACACAACATAAATAAAGATAGTTAAGGAGAGTGAAATTGTTAAACAGACAGAGCAAGTGGCTCTACAAGCACACCTCCACAAATTCAGTTACATAAATGCTGCCTACCCATTGAGCATGTGCTGCACCAGAGGATATGCTGTTCTTTGATACACTTCCTCGTTGGAGCTCTCCTCCCCAAAAACCTGGTCAAAGTAGAACCTGTGCTGCAGGGACAAAACAGCAAGTGGCAAGGCATGAAATTAACAAAATAGAAACCAGCATATTTGAGTCCCTGGTTCTACCTAAAGCAGAGACACATATCAAAACATGGATGGTCACTGTCTCCTGTCTTGACAATTTATCTACCTGAAGAATGTACTGTGTGAGATCAACAGCCTCTTTGCTTTCACTGACAATCACGCACTCTCCACTCGAGGCTGTCACAACATCTGCCTCTCCTCTCCTGCTCTCTTTGTGTGTCAGAGGTCTTTTTCTCACACACACGCAGATCCGCTGCCCCCCTGGATGCCTGCAAAACACACACACACACCAATCACCAAGTTGTGTAGCCATTTGGGTACTTTATATTATTTTCTGCATCTTTTGTGTTCAATAAAGGTATTTGAAATACTGAGGTCTTCACCGATATCTTCATTTGCAAGTAGGCAGCTAATCAGTGGGGATGTTGCAAAATACAAGCACGCACTTTTTGTTGACTTGAGCTGGATTGGAACTTAGTGGTAGTCCGTAGTTGTAGCCAGTTGTTCTCTTTGATTCATAAACAGGTGTTGGCTTAATCATCTCTTCAGAAGTTGCGTTGCTGCTTCCTTCCTTCCTAGAGATTCCTTCTCTATCTTTATGCCCAACAGGTTTTCTATTAAACTTCTTTGATGCTGACGTTACAGGCCTGGATTTTGGTTTGTGGGGTGACACATGCTTTGATGATGATCTGGTGTAAGAGCTGTTGTTGAAAAGTCTCTCCATGATGTCTGGCTTGGTGTTTGCTCCTGTGTGATGAACAGATTTATGACTGTGGACATCCAGCCTATGGTTTTTGCTTCCTTTGCAGCTGCATACCACAACACCTCCAGCATCAAGTTCATGCCGCACATGTATGGCTGATCCATTGGCCTGGCCTGGCCCATTATTTCTATTTTCATTAGTGTAGACATGAACAGTGCCTACTGGATGAGAGAATAGCTTCTCATGATGATCGATGGTTTCACAGCTGAAATCCAGCCGTCTGCGAACACACGATGGTTTGGAAAAACTGGCTGTATGGAGCTCACTGACAGCAGCATCCTTGTCATCCTCATCAGCATATACATCTTGATCACGATCTTCAGAGCCATCAAAAATAATGCTACCATCCGACACAGCATAGCTTTTTTCATCACCATCAGTGTTGTAATCTTCATCGTCAAAATCCTCATATTCAAGGCCGTCCAGGTCAAGAGATTTGACCATTTGGACCAGATGGAAGAGTCGGGTTCTGTCTTCCATAGAGCGGATTCCAAGGATGGGATAGTCCTCCATGGTCAACCCTGACAGGTGGGCTGCACGACGAACACCCACTGAGGTAAACCTGAGGACAGGAGACAGGAGGAGACAGCCGGTCGGAGGAGGAGAGGACAGGGTAAGAGTGAGTTTGGTTGTACAGTACGGTCAGTGAGTGAGCTTACCTGTCATAGTGGCACTGCAGCCCAACCGCTTTCAGACACTCATACAGGCAAAGTGTCATTTCCTCCCCTTCCTTCTTCTTCTCCTTTTCTTTTACTTTACTCCACCTACCCTGGGAGTGGCAGACATGTCGCTTTAATCTCTCCATCAGTTAATCACACAAACAAGAGGCATACAAGAAATACTGTGCTAATTATAGGCTAAACTTATACAGAAAATATCTCAAAACAACTACAATCTTGAATAGCCAGAACACAAACTCCCTTATGCAGCTACTCTGGCTTCTCTGCCTCAGTCATTTCTGTCGAATAGTCAATGGACTGGTTGGTCACAGTGTCATTACTACCACACTGCGCTGTTGTAGTGGCAAGCAAAGCAAAGGACGCTGGTATGATGCTGAAATTTGACACTTGGTCAGAAAGGAGCCACGGCAGCGGGATACAGTCATGTCACACATTTCTGTAACGTAGCAAATATGATAAATATAGAAGACACTGGCATGCAACTGTTGCTTCTTTGATTTCTACAGTAGATTGGCTGACAGCTGCAATAGTCCTGCCATGTGGCACTTGAATGAAGGCCTCTCTGTAACAAGCATGAGATGAGGTTGCTGCTCATTATGTGTTTATGTAACTGCTTCAAAACATCCCACTAGTTGTGCTGAATGTTTCCTTTAGGCTGGTCCATCAGCAAACACATGCTGGAATTCAAGGGTCAGCAACTGTTAATTCTCTGCATACATCCTGCAGTGCAGTTTCATTCACATTAATGTTCTCTTTTTAAAACACACCTACATTTCAAAGTAAAAAAAGATTGCTATGCGATTAAAGTTATTGTCAAAATCAAAAGAAACATCATGCATGATCTAAAATTATTTGGTGCTTGTGTTAAGCGAACAGTTTTTCTGTCTGAAATGGCTAAGTGTTGAATGTTTACAGTTACGTGTCTACAAATGACAAAAATAAACAAAAAACCTACCTGATGAACTTCAGACCTTTCGTGGCAAAATGCAAAAGGGTGAACACCGCGGTTCATCTGAAACTTTAACTAACAAGATGTATTAATTTTTTACAAAGTTGCTGGCTTGAGTAGTATCACAATTTCCGTACACAAAGTAGGTCTCCATAACGACAGAAACGGTTTGGGGAGGCGCTCTGTCTTCCCGCTGTGGGCCAACGCAGCTCCCGATGAGCAGGTTGTGACTGGCAGCAGGCATTAAAAGAGAATTTATCAAATGTAAATTCAGAAACGCAGCCGGTCAAATTACGCCCAGTTCAGCATGAAAGAGAGAGATAATCCCTCAGAGGGCTTAATGCCCCCAACAAACCTGCTAAGACAAAAAGCCCTCTCAGACTAAACCATTGAGACATTTGCCCCACCGGAGTTACCACATAAGCAGCTGAAGGCTATGGCAACCCAAGAAATGGAAACTGATGCAGATGTCTAAGTGTAAATTCTAGATTTTTAAAGATAAAAAACTTTTTAGGAAGAAAAAAATAACTTTGAGGAAAACATTGTTATTTCTCGATGTGTTTTAAACAAACTCTGGCTAACACATTCTTATAGGCTATTAATGGCGAGTATGGTTATGCCTGGATTATACAGAGCATGTCCATAGGCCTGCTTGTGCTTTATTCTACACTACAGTACAATAAAATACGATTGTTAGATGATCAGTTGGTGTACTTCATACAAACTGCAGAAATGTTTGATAAAAATAGTTAAATTAAATTTTAATGAAAATATTTTAATTACAATTTTTCAAATATATTCAGGTTTAAATTAAATTTCATTCATTTTTTATGTTTTACGTAATTATATCCTGCACCAATATAAATAGCCCATTTATTCCGTGTTAATTGTCTATTAGGCTTTATATTGTTACATTAACACTTACATATTTATCTTATTTAGGCCTATAAAACATCAAAAGTCCCAAGTTTTTTGCCAACCTTTTTTTTTTGTTGTTATATTATACCGTATACCACAACATCTAAGACATACAAGCTACATATTTTGTGTATATTTGCTAAACCCTCTGCATAATGTTTAACTCGAGATAACAAGGCCGTGGTGGAATCTCATTCAGCAGTCTGTGTTTCACTGGGGACCACATTAGACGTAACACACAACATTGGCTGTTCCTCAAACTTACAATTTTAGGCAATGCCGACGAAATTCGTTTTGCGTTTCATAATTTGATACGTTTCCAAATAAATATAGCCGGCCAGGCTGTTTTACACCGATAAAGCGCTGAAACATTCGTGTGTGTAATCTAGCGAATGATAATCTCATGTTCCGCACAGATATGAGGCCAAATTAGCATCATCAGTGACCAGCAGCCAGACTGTCAGACCCAACGCGTAGGAAAGAGACTGCCGTGGGAAAAAATACAGAATTAGAGGTGACATTCAGTGTCAGAGATGTGAGTTTGCAACACAAAAGGTAGGTTATTTAAATGATTTGAAAGGGCCTTGATATAAACTCGTAGGAGTTAAATGAAAGAGGAACTCCTCCTCATGAATGGCTTTTTTTGAGTGAGTTCATGCCGCATGTCCTCGGCCCATCCAAATAATGATGTTCAGAACATCTGGAACATCTCATAAGATCAACAAGCATATTCTGTTCATCATTCAGTGTAGCCTTGAGATTCTGCTTAGTCTGGTCATTGACAAATATTAAAGGTTCAATTAAAATTGAGATTTTCCTTCTTAAAGTTCCTTCTCTTAATTAATTTTCTAATATAGGAAAGAATGTTGTGACGTAATAAAAACAGTGGAGAAAATCAGAATGGGGGGGGCTTATCTGGAAAAACACAAAACCTGTAGTTGGTCTGCATAAAAACACAATTATTGTCCCAAATGTCCCAATACTAAAATTAATTTTAAACTGTATTCTTTGTCATACTAGGAAGCCTGATATAAGTGATCAACATGTCATCTGAAGAGGAGACATCATCCTCTTCTTCGTCTTCCCGTCCGTCCTTGTCGTCCTCACCTCCCCCTGCCTCTCACTTCATCGGGAAGAAGGAAGACATTGTCAAAGCCGGGCGCGTGACCAAGCTGGTGAACGGATGCAGAGATGTGCTGGTCCTGTACCACCAGGGGCAGTTTCATGCCATGGACATGCACTGCTACCGTAAGCTCTCAGTGTGTGGGAGCTGTCAGTGTTGACATAATGAATAAAGCTATAAGAGTAATCCCTGTCCTTTGACACTTGTTTTTTCTACCAACAGATTCAGGTGGTGCATTACAGTATGGAGACATAGAGGTAAGTTTGTGTATGTGTGTTAATAATTCTTTTGGAGTTTTTTTTAGCTTGTTAGAAAACTCTCATTTAAGCCTTCCTGATATAGTAGCTGGTAATCTTTTCTAATTTATTATTTTTATTAGTAGTAGTAGTAGTACTACTAATACTGCTGTCCAGTCTGTCTAATCAAATAATTTCATGCTTTGTCAAAATCAGGAGTTTAACGGACTGCTGTGTATCGTGTGTCCATGGCACAAGTACAAGATCACACTGGCCGAAGGGGAAGGGCTTTACCAAGCGGTTGAAGATCCTACAGCCAAACCCCTGAGAACATACTGGCGCTCCAAGGGTGTCAAGCAGAGGATTCACAAGGTTACAGAGGTCAATGGGGATATTTATGTGACACTGAATGACTCCAGCGAGGCCATTGCATCAGATGTCTACCAAACTGAGAGATACCGGACTAACTTATTAAAGGCTCAGCCAAAACCCAAACCCAAGAAATAGTCAGACATTCAAGGATTTTATTTTTTTTGTTTGTTTGTTTTAACTTTTATTTTACCAGGATTATTACCACTGAGATTCAGAGTCTCTTTTGCAAGGCAGTCCTGGTCAAGACAGCAGCTTAAAAACTTTCTCATAAATGAAACAAATTACTTTAAAACAGAAAACATACATAAAATAAATAAGCAATGATTAAAAACAATCAGCAACTTCCATCAAGAAAATTCATTTTTGAGATCACTGGATTATTTAACTAAAAAATGCTCAAATGGACAATATGTGATGTTTTGTAGTCTTGCACTGGAAAGCTCGTCAGAAGCCTTCAGAGTCTGTTTGTCTCAATTATTATTGTAATTAATAAATAAAAAACTTTCAATGAGTGAGTGTGAGCTGATAAGCCTGTAAGATTCCTAATAGTCAATCTGTGATGAAAAAAGAAAATCTGATGCAAATGTATGAATGATTCAAAAGAGTATGAATGTAATCACACTGAAACAATAGCTGCAAGATGTGGTTCTTGTCAGTGTATATTTTTCTGCTTCAGCTGTACACCGCAGAAATTTTAAGTTTTATTAAACTTCTCAATAGTTTGTTCTTGCTTTGATAGACACAGTTTGTTTTAGCAAGGTAAGAGAAATGTCATTGCTACAAAGATTAATCAAATCAGTAGGTAGTAGACTATAGTGTAGAAATGACATGAAAATATTCTGTCTCATTCTGACAGTTTTTTTTATTTTGGAAGAATAGAATTTTTTGTATTATTTATATTTTTATTTTGCAGCTTATTGTCACGGTAAGTGAGAAAAGTGTATGCATATGCACACAGCTACGTTAAATTGGATCCAGTTTACCACAAGTCAAGAACAATATAAGATAGAGACTTCTAGATAACACCACAGTATTGTCATGGAGCAGAAAATCTGATCAGATTGCTGCATATCTGCATATTTAAGAGGACTGTTGGTACTTTAACTGTAGCTCAAATTACCCGCATGTGTTGTGCAGTGACTATTCACATTGGTCCCACAAACAACTGCTTAACTAGTTATAATTAAAGTGTAGTGCTAAAATTACTGCTTGATTTGATTCATCAGTAATATTAATCATTAATTATTTTCATATTCAATCAGTCATTTTAGTTATTTATCAAGCAAACAAAGCCAGATTTACTTATCAGCTTCTGAGAATATTTGCTTATTCACTGTTTGATATCTTTGTAAATTATGTATCTGGTGTTGGGGCTGTTCGTCAGACAATTAATGTCACTTTTTAATTTGGGAAATCGCAATAAATGTATTTTTTTAATTTCTGACATTAAATAGACCGAACAATTATCAATGATCATAAAAAATGAAGATAATTATTCACTAATGACAACGGTTGTAAGCACAGCCCATTGTGTATTTATTGCCAAAATTACGCCACAGCAAAGCAAACGCTAGGTGGCAGCACAGCACCGCGTGTAGCTGTAGTCCGCCATGAAAAGTTGAAAACGAAGAGCGTACCTAGCCGGTCGCAGGCTGATGACGCACAAAGTCTCCAGAACAGTTGATGCGGTGGATGCGAGCATTTTGTTTATCAAAAGTTTTACAGTCTCTACTTAAACCAGTAAATGTCCTACTATCCAGACTTTAAACGGTCTAAATTTAGTGGATAACGCGCGAAGTTTTAGATCAAAGATGGCCGCTAATAAAAGATAAAGCTCCAGGACGAGTAGTTACCTCTTTTGGTGTCTCCTCGTTTCAAACAAAAATCTTGCCTTGATGGCATCAGGTCTGTCCTTAAAAGCTATTTTCTGTGTTATGCCTGTCTTATGTTGTGCACTGAGTTTATTAGAGATGAACCAACTAGCTTCTTCACCGAGCAAACTGTTTAAGTAACACGTGACATTGTTTTCAATTTTCTTCAGAGGAGGAAATTAATCTGCTGGTCATTGTCGTGGATGTAAATCCAATATGGTGGGGGCAGCAAGCTCAACGCGAGCCAGAGGTTTGTTAGAACTGTTAAGCCTAAGATCACTGTGACTCAATAAAGTTTTTCAGACTGTAATTTTTAAATGTGGCTGAGCAGCACCCGCTGTCCTCTTGTGTCCGTCCAGTTCACCCTGTCGAAGTGTCTGGATGCAGTCATGGTGATTGGAAACTCCCACTTGGCGATGACCAGGACAAACAAGCTGGCTGTCATCGCCAGCCACTGCCAAGACAGGTGACTTATAGAACGATTTCCATTGGTTAATAGTAGAAGTATAGTTATTGAAGCGTTGTGCTTAGAAAAAAATAGCTTACAAATAATTGTGAGCTAATTATACTTTACTTGAATTTGACTATGTTGTGCTACATTATACATCCATCATTTTATAACGGCTATTATGTGTCACACGTCACTGAATTTTTTGACAGACATAGATGCTAGGTACGAATAATAATAATAATAATGAAATAGATTAAAAAAGGGAAGAGCAAGACCTTCAAATAAAATAATTTTAACCATCTTTCCCGTAATCAGGTAGAACTGTATAATGCTTTTTACATATTAATACATCAGAACTAACAATCTAATAATGTTGTGCGTATGTTACTCCCGTGTCCCATTATTCACAGGAGCAGCTTCTGATACTTTAAAGTTTGGCATTTTTGCTGCCAATACTTTTGTACTTTTAAAAAAGAAATAAATAAATGCATGACTTCTGCTAATGGAGTATTTTTAGATTTCTTAGTTTACATTGGTTGTACTTGGATTAGATTGGAAATGATTTTATTCTTGTTCCACCATTGTCAGTTTCCAAGATGACAGGTTCAGCTGTCTTGATGAATGCAGTGTGTTGTTTCTGTCACTGCTTATGTACTTGTCTCTCCCACTACTTTATTTCAGCCACTTCCTGTATCCCAATAAGAGCTGGAAAGGTGGGGACAGCGGTGGAGATGATGCATCCTCTAGTGGGGATGGAAAATATGAACTCTTGTCAGTCGCCAATAACCTGATTGCAGAAGAGATCAGGAATGTTATGTCAAATAGTAAGTTAAAGTCTGTTTTTGTGATGGTAAAAATAACATACGACAGAGTTAATGGATGTGCGTCCTCTACATACTGAAAGCATTAAAGTGGTTGTTTTCTATTTATGTTTAGAATCATTTCATAGTGTATTTAATGACTTTGTG
This sequence comes from Naso minor, assembly GCA_029874875.1. Lineage (NCBI taxonomy): Eukaryota > Metazoa > Chordata > Actinopteri > Acanthuriformes > Acanthuridae > Naso > Naso minor. The sequence continues at coordinate 19,734,165 of JAQFJB010000021.1, forward strand.
CGGTGCTGGTGACTCATTAAAATTAACTGTACATCTTGTGTAATTGCAGCTGAAGTGAGGGGAAATTCAACTGATACTTTGTTGGCTGGATCCCTTGCCAAAGCTCTCTGCTGTATCCTTTATTTAAAAACCTTTACAGTTTTGTTTTGAATAAAGTGAGATTTTGAATAATTTTTTATCAAAAACAGCTTAGAATAAGTAAAGCAACTAATGTCAGTATAAATTTATGTTACTAAATGACTGCACTAAAGTCAAAAGAAGCTGCAGAGAAAAAGCAGTGCATGGACTTAGATAAGTGAATTATTGTTTATTGCAATATTACAGGAAAGATTGAATGTTTGCGTTAGGGTAGTCACCCAGTAACAGTGATAGAATGGTGTCAGTCATTGTTTTTACTTTGTTTGTACCTTGTTTTTTCTTGAATGATTTGTCCTTTGATATCTGCTATCTGAATATCAAGAGACACTGACATGTACAGAAGAGAAAATTTGTTTTTCATCATTTCCTTCCTGTACTCTTCGATGAGTGTGCCTGAGACTTGGCCAAGGTGTTTTTCTTAATCTTGTCATATTTAGATATAAATAGGGTCTCAAAAGACCTGGAAGGTAATTAAGCATTTTAGTTTTTACACTCAATAATGCTCTCCAGTAGGTACAGTTTATCTGTCAGTACATAATTACTTTACCTTTTCTTTTTAGTTGCACAGGAGATCAAATCGAGAATATTGGTAAGTTCTAAACGGTTTATTCAAATGCTTTTTTTAATTTCCCTGACATTGAACACAACCTGTGTTTTACTCAATAGGTGATAAAAGCAGCTGAGGACTGTGCCCTCCAGTACATGAACTTCATGAACGTCATATTTGCTGCCCAGAAGCAGGTAAAATCATATATCTTTTTTGTGTTTCCGTGCTGTTTACTTCTTGTAAATTTAATATTGTATGTTGTCAATTCTGTATATTTAAAAGAAAAACTCGTATTTTCAACAGAACATCCTGATAGACGCCTGTGTGTTGGACTCGGACTCAGGTCTCCTTCAGCAGGTACGTTTTTTCTTTCTTTGACAACACTACAACCTGTATCATGATGGCAAGTACAAAAAAGGAGAACCTTAGGATAGCAAACTACTCATGCAGTGACATTATGTTAGATAAACATACATGACAAGTTGTTTTTCTGCCATTTTGTCCTACCTATATACGAGTGTTGATATTCTTTGCACACTTTATTATCATCAGCATAAGGTTTGCCTGTGGTTTGGTGTCATATTTTGACTGTGCAGTACAGTTTTCTAACTCCAGATGTTTGTTTTGTAGGCTTGTGATATCACTGGAGGGCTCTACCTCAGGATACCACAGAAAGTTGCCCTGGCTCAGTACCTTTTGGTGAGGGTGCAGCAAACATTTTCATGTCTGATGGTCACATTTATCTATTCCACATGGCTTTGTGGTGATTTGACAGTAGTGTTTTCTGAACAGTGGGTGTTCTTGCCTGACGCTGAGCAGCGTTCACAGCTGGTGCTGCCACCACCTGCACATGTGGACTACAGAGCCGCATGTTTCTGCCACCGTAATCTCATTGAGATTGGTTATGTGTGCTCAGTTTGTCTGTCAAGTAAGTTTGAGTCCCATTCAAAAGAAATAAATGCGTGACCATATTCATATTTCTGGCAAAAGCTGCAGGTGCATTATTGTTTATCTGCGTGGTGACGCTTTGTCTTGTGTTTTCTTAAAGTATTCTGCAACTTCAGCCCCATCTGCACAACTTGCGAGTAAGTTTTTTATCTTGAGGCAGAAATTTGAAACACTAAACATATTTCCTCTGAATTATACATCTAAAAATATGCACTGTTTTATCCTTACTTTGTCACCATTATGATCCAAAATCTTTTTGTTTTTAGGACTGCCTTTAAAATGCAGCTGCCACAAATGGTCAAGCCCAAAAAGAAGAAACTCAAGCAATCTACATGATTTTTTCCAGGATTACACTTAACGTGTTGAATTCAGTTTCCTTTATTGACATTCAGATTCTTTTTTTTTTTTCTTAAGATTTGTCAAACTTCAGTGACATCCTAGACAAGCCTTTAAGGCAGTACAGCCATGTGAACATGTTGATTTGACTTAACACTGACTAGTGTCTGTACATGTAGATGGAGCTTAACTTGATAAGTCCAGTCTCACCAGAAGAGGTTGAAGATCACCCCAATCTGAATCCTCCCAAATACTTACTTTAGTAAGCAAAACATTTTTTCCTGAAATATTTGGTTGATAACAATATATGCATATTTATCATACAAAACATGCATTCAAACTTTTGTCCCAAGTATTTAACATTTGTTCACAAGTCTTGATTTATGACTGTTTTTTCATACTGAAAGACACATCGGACTCACAACTTTTAGCATTTCATAATGTTGGGTGAAGATTATCCACTCAGCCTGAAAAAGGAGTTACAGCTTTTGAAATGTAACTTCAGCATTTTTGTGATGCAAATTTTTATATAATAAAAATGTTTTTCACGGTTGTCAGATTCATCAACTCATTTTAACTGAATCGATCATTATGATTCGAGTTGGGAAAATTGAACTCAATAAGTACAGTGAATTGCATTCAGCTTTCACACAGGTGAATGAGGTTTATTGAAGTTCAAGAAAGTCAAGTTCACTCCAAACAAAATTGAATTACAAGTGGAATGCACATTTTGGTAGTGATTCATCATCTTACCAAGGTTCAGTGATTTGTTGTTGTTTTTTTATCAACATTAATGGATTGTTAAAAAAAAAAAAAAAAAAGCCTGATGATAGGAGAGAAGTTAATTATTTTCCAAATTTCCAATCTTTTTTTCCCAGTGTCTATTCATCACTTAAGATTACTGCAAGATGTTTCAACAACTACTCCAGATTTTTATAGTGAATACCCTTAGTTAACCTTGTTAACCCTTAGTGGTACCATTCCACCAAAAAACACCACTTGCATACTAAAAAAATAGAGCAATGTTTATTCAGCTTATTAAACTCAGAATGACCTTCCCATCTAAGGTACGTTGACACTTTATTTTTAAATATCCCATCCTAAAGAACGCCCTTGTATGAAGGAAATACTGTAATTTTAATTAAGATATTGAAAAATAAACAGATGTAGTCTGTACAAAGTTTGAAACCATCCAAGGGCAACGAGAGGAAGGTGTTCCAAAATTGAAATTCGTCACAGTGCACAGATGATCATCGATGGATTGGAACGATGTTGCATCTGAAAAAGAGAACAAGGACAAGCTAGTGATTGATTTAAACCACTTTACACCTGCTAATACCAACAGATGGCTATTTAAATCAGAAATCATGAAATTTAAGGTGGATTTTCTTAAGAATATTTTGTCAGAGTGAAACACAAAGAGAAACAGTTGCTCAGCTTATTACAACTTCTCACCAACTTTCTTTCTTTCTTTTTTGGCTTCTGAATATCAGCCTCTAAATTAGGCTCTTAAATGGTAGATCATTAAGGTTGAATCCAAATACACGACTGTGACTGAGTCTGCAGCTCTCACCCCAGCAGACCTCTGCCTGCCCATCGCTGTGGAGTCAGCCTCATCTGAGCTTTTTGGCCGTTCCTGATGACTGTGACACTTAATGGTTTCTGTAAAAGGACATGAAATTGCAGTTTGCGCTCCAGATATTACTTGTTTAGCAAAATGTAACCTAGTGTAGGGCAATAACAAAATAAAAGGATGCAATTACTCAAAGACTTTCTTCCAAATCTAACAAAGGGTCTGAAATGTATGAAAAAAAGTACTTATAATACATCTGAGACATTTACAGACATTCAAACCTAATATTTTAGATTCAATCTTAGTGATTCTATAAATAATTCTGAGAAAAATCTAGTTTAACAGTAATCCAGAATCCTTTTCATGTTCTTACACATCAAACTTCAACAAACAATATAATTACTTCAGTATATTAAGATGCCAAATAATAACAATAAAAAGTTTTATCGCTG
>JAQFJB010000021.1:19799094-19810608 GCA_029874875.1 Naso minor
ACCAAGTGAAAATATTTTAATATGAATGATACTGTGCGCTAAGAGCCATGTGCTCCAGTTTACAAACACCAGCGGACACGTCAACTTTGGGTCAAAATATCTCAACTCTCGCATGAAATTCGAGGAAGCTGTTTACAACAGCATTAGAAAACATATTTTTCTTTGAATTGAAAGTAAGTCCTCTTTCTCCTGCAGAAGGTGAAGCCTCTCCGAATCAGTCACCTTACTGCTTGTCCTGAACTCCTCGAGCATCTGGGTCAGGCTCATTTTTGAGGCTTTAAGTTCTTCACATTCACGGACAGAGCTCTCCCAGTCTTTTTTCGTAACACTGAGCTTATTCACGAGCTCCTCCTTCATTGTCTCAAGGCTCTTTTTATCCAATACAGTAGCACTGATTTCAGACGACAGCTCAACCTTCTCTTTCGTCAAAGTTTCAGTGAGAGCTTGAAGTTGGGTATTCTTCATTGTAAGATCTTCTTTTTCTAAGTTCAAGGATTTAAGCTTTGCCTGCAACTCAGCATTCTTTGCATCCAGGGATTTTTTGGCATTTCTAGCAGAATCTCTCTCTAAAATTAGATTGTCCCTCTCACAAGTGAGCTTTGACCTGCTTTCATTGAGGTCATCTTCAAGCCGGTTCCTCTCTTTGCAGACATTTTCATAATCCTCCAGTATTTGCTTCTTTTTAGCCTCAATTTGCTGGATGTCCTGCTGCTGTTTCATAAGTAAGTCTTTCTTCTCTGTATTTTGTCTTTGGAGTTCGTCAATTTGAGCCTGCTGTTCACCTTTAACATGCTTCAGATTTTTGTTTTCCGTCTGCGCTTCCTGGAGAAGATCTTTGAGCTTTTCCAACTCCCTCTTCAGTGAAGTCCTTTCTTCATCTGCATGCTTGTTGTTGGTAAGTAGTTCCTCTTGGTTTTTTGAAAGCTTATCTCTAGTTATTCGCAGTTCTTCATTCAGGACTGAAAGCTCTTGGTAAGCAGTCTCAAGGGCAGAGAGCTTTGAATTAACATCTAAAAGCTGTTTCTCCAGTTCACTTTTTTCAGTTTTAACAACCTCACTTTCCTTGCGTGAATTTTCCAGATCTAGAGTCTGCTTTTCCAGTTTTTTGGACAAATGTTCAACATCATGCTTGAAGGAGTCAAGCTCAGCAGAAAGACACTGGGAAAATAAAGATGAAAAGAAAAAAGCAGGGGAATACATATGTATACAAAGGGTAAAGTAAGATGAATCCAAAAACAAACCAAGCAGATATGAACATAAGTGATATGCAATTGGAAAGGTTAAACCGCAGAAGCATAAAAAATGGCAAAGGTCACACCACAATGATTTTAAAAAATATGTGGAACATTTTCACTTAAGCTCATACTAAGTGCATTTATTATTTAAACTGATTCCAACACATTTCACTGCACATAAACAATGTCTGGCAGCCAGAGTACATGAGTAACATCACCAATTTGGAAATATATGTGAATCCACATTCTACAAGTATTTTCAACATATATTTTAGTGAAGTTGATTATTTTTAAATAAATAAATGTAAACTGCATAAGATGATACAGAAATGCACACAAAAAAAGAAACTTTTTGCTGAAAAGTGAAAATGTTCCACCTAAATGAAGCATCAGGCTAATGAACAATGCTAGCAGGGGTATACTGTATGACAAAAACTGTTTTAGCTTTATGTAATCTGAGGTAAATTTAAAACTAATAGCTAAATGAAGAGTATTGAAGAAAATAATGATTCAACTTAAACTCAGCTTATTTTTTTATATATTTAGCAGACTTAAAACAAATAGTGTAAGTTTTTTCTGCAAACAACCTCTTTGACTTTTCCAATAAGCATTTGTATTATCATTTTATTAGGTGTACCGTACCCCTGCAAGCATATATGTAGCCTATGGCACCATCCAATACAGAGCTGAGATGAAAATGAAAAAAATAGGTTATTAGCCCTAATGGTGGGGAGAAATAAGCAACATTAGTAAAATCAGTAACATGTAAAGAACTGTTCTACATTTAACAAGAAAATTTCAAACGTGTTAATTCAACTAATCTGTCTGTACCTTTGGAGGTTTGTGCTTACCTGGACCTGCTCCTTGTATGGCTGCAGCTCAGATACCAACTTCCCCAGCTCTTGTGTTTTGTCCTTGGAGGAGGAAAGGTCCTGCTTCAACTTGACAACTTGACTCTGCAGTACTTCAAGTTCCTTTGCATGGAGCTCGGAGGCCTGAGATAAGGATTTCTCATGTGAGGTCTTCAGGTCCTCAGCAACGATCTCACCCTGTTTAACCGTCTTCTCCTAGAAAACAGAAAATGAAAAGGCAAAACTAACGACAGAAAGCCTTTACGTACTTGTTTCAAGCAGCCAGTGACTGAAGGACCTATGTAAGTGAACCATTTGAAAGATATCATAAATTTTACATTTTACAAAGTAAGGCAAAGTGTAATGTCTATAAAGGGCTAGGACTACTAATTTTTGAAGTCTGACATATAATTTTCAAACAAACATTTTTTGTGACTGCACTACAATACTAACCAAGTGAGTAATCTTCTCCTGTAGGCTGCTTATTTCAGACTGATGTTTGTCTCTGGTATCTTTCAGTTCCTGCTCTTTGTGGGACTGTTCCTGCTGAAGTTGTTCATTCAAGTGTGCCACTGTCTCCTTCTCCTCTGCAAGTTGACTTTTTGCCTCCTCAAGCCTCCTGAGTGGATAAAAGAGAGATTTTAAGGAGGATGTACAGGGACAAGTTAGATGATTAAGAAACACAGCAAAGAGTAATTAAGTACTTTAGGAATAATGACAAAAGTGTGGTACCTTTCTTTCTGCTTGAGGTCTTCATTCATTTTGGTCAGCTGTACTGAACTATCACCAGATGCCTTCATTATGTCTGCCAAATCATTCTCCAGCTTGCCTTTGCTCTCTGAAAGCTGCTCAAGCTTTTCATCTGCAGCCTTGAGCTTTCTCTCCAGCCCTAAGAAAAGACAAGTGTGTTCATTGGTTTTGAAGTTTATTATTCAGCAAGAGTAAAAAAACCATAATACAAAAAAAAAACATATTACTTAAAAACATTTAAATACAATAATGTTTTTCAAATATTCTCACCAGCAAGTTGACTTCTTAGAGACTCAGATTCTGAAGTCAGGGATGTGCACTGCTCTTCCTTCTTGCTGAGCTTCTCAAGTGTTTCTGTAAAAAGAAAAATTGTTACAACTTTGATACGAGAAGCCTTTGTAAACTAAAAAAGGCCTTATAGTAACAGGTAATAGGGAGAAAGTGGTTAGGAAAATATCTGACACACTCAACAACAACTCAAAACTGCTTGTATCATTTACCTTGCATAGTTTTTGCTGATTTTGTCTGCTCCTCTGTGCTTTCAGATAGCTTTTGTTTCTGTGGGGGAAAATTAATCAAGACTCAGATTTTTGCACATTTTTCTAGTATAGACAATTTTCTTAGCCTTACAAAGTTTTGTTAGATATTTGTGATTTGTACAGCATTTACATTATTTTCAGTCACCTGACCAACTGATACATTGGACGAGCAAAACTTTAATTGATATCTCACTGAAGATATATCACATTTGTGTATACATCAGCTGATAAGAAAATAAAAAAATGTCAAAGGTATGTTACATTCAATTACATCGTTTGTCACAGGGCATTGATCATAAAAACTGCTTTAATCCTGACGCAAAAGAGGTACTGCATCCACATCCAAACAAAAGTCTTAAAAGCCTTACCAATCCTCCAAGCTCCTGTTCCAAGGTGTCCTTCTCCCGCTGCACAGTGGACAGACGCTGCTGTAAGGAAAGGACTTCCTGCTGTTGGCCCTCCAGCTCAGAGCTCAATTCACTAACCTGTAGCACATGACCAAAGCAGACAAAAAAGTCCTGTCAAAACAAAACCTTGCCATTGTCTGACAATGCCGCACTAACAGAAGAAACAGGGACACTTCTTCGCTAAAGCATGAGACACACTACAAATTGAGCATTTAAATGGTCAGAAGGTGAATAAGAACTCACCTTAGCACCCTGGTTGTTTCCTTGGTTCTGAACCACCTCAAGTTGACTCTTCAGGGTTACAAGCTCCTGGTTACCTTGTGCTACTTGGCTGCGCAGAGCCACCATTTCTGCCATCTGCTCTTTGGTTTCTCTATCCTTGTCTTGGACCTGTTGTGCCACTGTTGTTTCTTTTTCCTCAAGCTCCTTTACCCTAAGTTCAGCAGCATGAAGCTTTCCAAGAGCATCCTCCATCTCCACGAGGTGCTGCTCCTCTGCTTTTTCTATGCTGGTACGTACAGATTCCTCCAGTCGCTCCTTGTCTTCACTCAAAGACAATAGCTGTGCTCTTAGTGCCTGAGTCTCCTGAGTCCAAACTCTGGTGTCAACTTCATGTTTGGCTTCAGCCTCCTCTAGAGCCAACTTGTGCTCCAACTTAAGCTTCTCTAGTGCACTTTTGGTCTCTACAAGTTCTTCTGTCTGGGCACCTGCACCTTTGCTAAAGGACACCTTCAGCTCCTCCATGGCTTGCTGATGAGAGGCAACAGCAGACTCCAACTTGGAACGCCAGAGTTCAACAATGTCAGCATTCTCTTTCTCAGCTTTGCTTAAGCGCATCTGCATCTGCTCGCTGTCACCAGAAAGCCTTACAGATGCAGCCTGAAGCTGGGCAACTGCCTCACTGTGGGTCTTTTCTTGAGTTTCTAGCTTTTCCTTGTATTTCGCCAGCTCCTCTTGCTGCTTAGCTTCCTGAGAAGCCAACTGATCTCTCAGAGAGTTTATCTCTTGCAGAAGGGGAGACAGAGTTGAGTCTGAATCCTCAGAGCCCTGCTGGGTCCCGAGACGCAGCTGCAGGTCAGCTACCTCCCTTGTTCGCAGTGAAAGGTCCCTCTCAAGCTCCATAATACGAGACCTTTCTGACACCGTAGCAACCTTTAAAAGCAGAAATCTTTAATTCAAAGATGTGTTCCAATCAGGCATTCTGAAACAAAAGTGTGTTAGGGACTTAATCATACTATATGGTAAATGTATATATGAAAAAAGGATTGCTTAACTGCAGCAATAGATAACAAAGCACATGGTAATAATAAAACTTAATGTTCTCTAACTCTGTTTGCTCACTTAATGAGATGGGCCTAAAACCACTGATCCCAAAACAAGGTGTTATACTGACATCTTGTGGCTATAAAAAGTATGGTTGAAATAATGGACATAAACACTGAAAGCATGTATGGAGCTATTGCAGTGTGTACAGACTTTCCACCATCCAGTAAACTAAGACTCTTAACTCACTGAATTAACATGAATTATTTTTTGATTGAATAGAGGCATGGAAACCCTCAGGGGGCACCAAAATGTTTTATGTTGGGTTTTTTTATTTTGAGTCAGCCATGTTAAAAGTCTATTATTTTTCTAACATGCATCATTTTTTGCTTCTTCAACTTAATGTTTAATAGCTTGGTTAAGATAACTTCTTGATGAAATATCTGTCAAAAGAAAACCTGGCATAACTATATCCCCACTGAACTATTACATTGTATTTTTCCCCTGATACCCCTTTCTGACTAAAACAACCCAGGGCAACACAAGGATGCTCAGTCTGAGAGGTGGAGCGGGTTTTAGACTAGCAAAACGCAGGGACACCAAATAAGCAGGACAAATGAATGCTGGGAAGGACTGGGGGAAGTAGAACATAGGATAACTGAGAAAATGATTAGCTGGGACAGGGAGAGGTTTGTCTGTCTGGTTAAGCAGTGATACTAGTCAAGCAAGAGTGAGTTCAAGTTGGGTAACTTATTGGAAAATAGTACAAGTAAGACACCTGAAAAGATGCATGTGGTCCTTTTTGACAGTTATAACAGAAATGTCTACTTTTCAGAGTTAAGGAATTTTGAGTGGATTCATATATGGGGAGTTAATATTTAAAAAATTATTTTAATATGATCCTGTAGCTAATACCACAAATTAACTTCACGCAGAATGGACTGATTCGAACATCTGAACAAACCTAATACATGTATTAGCTTATTATTTGATTTGTTTGCTGTAAAAACTAGAGCACTTTTTTTGTGTGAAGCCCGAAAAATGCATTTGTGGGGTTTATTCATCACAAGCTCATACAAAGCAAAGCTCCAGGTACTGCTTGGCACCTCTCTGCACCCCTTGCAAACAGCCCAGGCCCTCGTTTCCAACGCAGCACACTACAGAGCAGAATTCATTACCCTAGTGTCTTCTAACTCTCTTTGCAGTTTCTCAGCTTTGGTCTTTTCAAAGAGCAGGCTCTGTTCAAGCTCCTTAATGTGGGCATGCTCCAGTCTGGTCTGCGTCTGTTAGTAAACAAGGGGAAGAGGAAGAGAACACACCAGTGCCACCATCACATGCCAGCCCAACGCAGACAGAGAGGGAGACAGGAGAGAGGATGGAGGGAATTGGACAATGATAATGTTGATATTGTTTGTGTTTGTATGTGTGTGTTTGCTTGTGGGTGTCTGTCTTTATGTTTCAGTTTGGGGAAAGGGTATTGGGTGGGGGTAGGGAGTGAAGTGGTGGATGACTGAAAATGGGAAGAGACCCCATGCAGAACTTTCTGGCTGTGCCACAAAAGCTGCACACAGGGAATACTGTGAAAGAATGGTGGGAAATACAAGACAGGCAGCAACAGAGGGGAGCTTGTGTTATGGATGTGCAGGATGAGTATGTTGATGGAAGCAGTTTGGAAGAAACCATGCAAAATTGACACCTGGTGAACAAAGCACATTGATTGTTATGATACATAATTTTGGTAATGTTTGTCAAGCCACAAGCAAATCAAGTAAAAATGACTTCATATCATGGAGAGAAGGCAGTGATAGTGGTTTCCTGACCACTCTACAGAAATCTGTGACATGATGCCAATGCATTATATCATACAGAGATAGCTAATGCTGTATAACTGTTATTTTTTTGTATTATACTGCATTTATCTTATTTTAAGCTACACCCACATTACATCTTGATTTTATACTGGGAAACTCCAAAAGCAAGAAGCATGATCAATAACCACACCGCTTTCTCTCTTTGGTTATGAGACCATTGCCTACACCGTATATAGTAAGTATTATCTAAGAAACCACCAGTTATCAGACCACCATGTGCAGAATATGTGACCAACGTCACAGAAATCAATCAGTAACACGGAAGCATGAAACAGAAAGGATTCCCATTTGACTTCTTTGTGTTCTGTCCTATGAATAAGGGTTTTATGGTAACTCAATAAAGCATTTCCTGGCACAATTTTCTGCAACTACTCTTACATGTTATCCAGTGTGTGTTAAGTTTTTATTTTAAAATAGGGGAATAACACCAGTTTTATGCCTGCAGCCTATAGTATGTCAAACCACATTACATAATCTGACAAAAGAGCTGCTACGTCTAACTGGCTAACTGATATACCGCATTCAAAGCTGAATGAATGAATGAGGCAAAAATGGATGTGATTATGAATCTATAACAAGTACATTTTTGGGCTCTGTGGAAATTTTCTGGGTACCTAGAATAGAATTATACTAAGACACAGCATGAAACCTAATTTATTATTGGTGGAGTAGGTATTAACTATAATGTAGCCGAACACATCTATCTTTGCATAAAAATTACATTCGAATTCTACATCTGAGTGTTATTCCCCCTTAGCTGCGGGTGGGAAAACTGAAGTCAGGTCTGTGACTGGGGCTGTGGAATGACAAGGGAGCATCTCCAGTGGTTCCATGCTAACACTGGACCAACATGAAAGACGAGGACAAGAAGGAAAAAGAAGCAATAACGTCACATCACTGAACAGGGAGGCACTGCGGGTTATAGCACAACATTAGTACACCTTCAACAGCTTGAAGTCAACAAGGCAGTTTTTACTTTGGTCTTTGGAGAGTTTTTTGTTGATGTATTTAAAGCTGCATGCAAGTTTTAATACAGTACATCCACAGCTGTGGGTAAGTAAATAAATGTTAGTATACATGTTTAAAAAGAAGATAAAGGGGTTTTCTAACCCTGTAGCCCTCATTTTAACATTTATTCTGATGCCTTCAGGGAAAATGAGATGGCCCCCTGTGTAGCACTGTGGAATAAGTGACAAATCCTTTGATCAGATATGAACACATATCAATAGGCCCCAATACATGGAAAGATGACTTATTTGAGAAAAAGACAAAGAGTAATCAGAGCCTTTTGTATTTTACCATGAAATATTATGTGAAGGAAAAAAGCAGAATGCTACAATACCAATAGCTTCGAAAACTAACAGATATATCTGATACAACACATTTTTTGAGGTAAACACTAATAACTTAAAAAAAAATTCTTTTCTTTTCTTTTTTTTGGTAAACATAAAATGTATCTCTCAGTATTGAGTTTGAGCGTTTAATTAAGCTAACCCCAGTTAAACAATAATAATATGTATATATTGACATGGCCTGGGTTTATGGGAATAGCCTGGCCTTGTCATCAAAGCCAGAGCCTTCCTTCACCATTGGGTGCATTTGATGGCACATCATCTAATGTAAGGTGAAGGCAGTATCATACAGTCCATGCAAACATTTCTACTGCGAAGGCATAGTGGGTTGTTTGTACTGCTAACATAAATGAGAGATAAGGCAAATACTCTGTCTGTACCCATGGAATACAAGTTAATCTCATGCAGTCTTCAGTTGGGTAGGACCTTTTCCCCAAGTGACACATGGATGTAAACAAAAGAAACAAAAAAACAAAAAACACTTTACTGCGTATTTACTATGGAGCAAGGTTTGTGTGACTGAAGCACCTGCATCTTCTGGGTTAATATTTAAATATAGATTTAAATCAGTGAGATAAACGTTAAATTAAACATCACCGCTGCTTTTTTAATTTAATAACAATAAAAATTTGATGATTTGGAGAGTTGATTGCAGTCTGATTTAATGTGATTGCATAAATCAATAAAATATGTTAGTTGCAAAGGTCTTAATCTGTGTTGTGCATTTACCTCCAGGTCACCCTTGGTAATGCAAGCCTCCTCTACGCGGAATTGAAGGTCCTCCACCTTCCTGTTTGACAGAATAAATGAGTTTTTTTGTTGTTGTTGTTTCAACATGTCCTGGTGGTGGAAAATATGTCAGTGTAACAAGTCACAGCTTTGGGAATCCTTACCTTCGCTCCTCTTCCAGCTGATTCAGCAACTCGACTTTGTCTCTGTCTGCAGCTTCTACCAAGGCACGTAACTGGTCCATCTTAGCTTCCATCTTCAACAAAAAGGTTGACATTGGACAAAAAAGTCAATATAGGTGATAAGTGATTTACCAGACTCTAATTCTATGAGTAATTAAAGTAGGTTCATGCTGTCATTTAATGAAACCACCTGCTCCTGATCATCCCTCAGCAGGCTAATTTCTTGCTCCATCTCTCCAACATGGCCAGTGGCCTTAGCAACCTCAGCTCTCTCCATGTCCCTCTCAGCCATTAGCTGCTCAATATGCTGCTGCTTCTCCTTTAGCGCCTCCTGGAGGGCTGTGGTGCCTGAAATCTTGCGACTGTATCTCGACGATGTCTCTGTTAGCTGTGGACAGAGAGAATACAAGCCCGTCAGACTGATGAGCACAGAAATAAGATTTATTAAGAAATAAATGAGCACAAGTTTTTTACTTTGCTGTTATTGAGTGTTTAAATGTCTCACCAGGCCTGTGCGGCTGGGCTTGGCGCTGACAGAGGATGCCACAGAACTCATGGTACTGATTGAGGAAGCACTAGGGCTGCGTTTTAGCCCTGATGGTGTGGCCACCACTTTCCGAACTGTTGTTTTTGCTTTGGCTGGCGTGGTGGAAGGGAAGCCAATGCGTGTGACTTTGTGCACGGGAGCAAATAAGCCATACTTTGGTTGACATTGGAAATATCTGGAGACAGATAATCATGATAATGGAAGTTATAGTATACACATATACATGTAGTTAGCAAATACATCAAATTTCAGTTATTTTCAGATCCAGTGGCTTTTGTACCTCGTGCCTGCCACTGCCCCATCATTCTTTCCTAAGGGCTCATCCAATTCCACACCACACCACTCGCCTTTGGCAAAATCTGTTTCTCCAAGGAAACGTACCACTCCTGCCTTTGTACCACCAACCTAAGAAGAAAACATCAAACATAAGCCAACACTTAATCTCCTCAACAGATAAGAGAGGACTAAAGAGTAATCAGCTTTGCCTGGTAATAAACCCTGAGTGACATAATTCCATCAAAGCAACAGAAAAAAACCATGAATCAGCTTTAAACAGAACGAGGCCAAACTGTCAACATGTAAAAATATATAGATTTTTTTTTCCAATTATTTTAAAAGACAACTGTAAGTTTATATTATATACTAAATTTGGTAATAGTGAGCAGATTTCTGTAATGAGGGGAAGCCAAACATGGTGGTTTTTAGAAATAACTTTTAAAGTGACTGTGTGTCACCACTGTATAGCACATTTCTCTGAGGTTTTCTACTTGCTTTACAAGTAGAAAACCTTAGAGAAATACACATGTTCTTCTGATTTAAGATATGGGTTGGTTATCTGATTGTTGAGCCAATCAAAAAAACAAAACAAAAACGAAGCTGCATGTTGTAAACATGGCTGCAGACCTTGATGTTTCAACATTTAGAGAGGCACAAACCAGGTCAGCATGCTAACCACGATTTGAAATTGGAGGTTTGCACGTCTGTGCATGTTTGCGGAGTAGACTATAAGAAGCATGCAGCCAGCTTAAGGCAGATGGACGGCGCACATCAAGAAAATTGCATCCCAGACTGTTACTGAAGAGGAGGTTTCCAACAGTCAAGTGACTTTAAACAAGGATTTTTTTCATGCGAATTCTAATTTAGCTACCTAAGGAGTTCTCTCACTTAGGTGAAATATCCAAGATGCAACAAACCTTACCAATACACGGTCACCCATCTTCAGTTCCCTTTCCCCCTTCTTGACGGATCCAGTCTCTGAGAGGTTGGAGACAGATTCACTGTTTGTGCGTGCCAAGTTGGAAGATGGTGTCGCTGGCGTGGTGGAAGAGGCCTTCTTGGCTGCCGTGGTAGTTGAGGGTAACGTTGATTTTGTGGCAGGTGTATGTGAGGCTACACTACCAACTGAAGGAGTGGGTGACGCAGCGCGGGAGGGTGGTGCCGTTTGTGTTCCATTAGCCTCCCCTTCTGTGCGAGACAACTTAGAGGGGCGGGTAAATATTCCTCGCAGGGCTTCGCACTGGAAGTAGCGCACTCCTGCCACTGACCCATCATTCTTCCCAATTGGCTCATCTAAAACAATCCCTGCCCACTGTCCTGGGGCAAACTGCGTCTCTCCCAAAAACTGTATGTAGCCTGGTTTGTTTCCATTCACCCATACTCTCTCACCAATCTGGAAGTTCTCTGCAGCACTCTGGGCATCTTCTCCACCTGTGCCTGCAGCTGATTTGTCAGCCGCAGCAACTTTAGTTCCCACTGGAAAAAAAAGGATAGAGGTTTTTTTTTTTTTTT
>JAQFJB010000021.1:19864225-19874607 GCA_029874875.1 Naso minor
GTTTGCATGTTTTGTCCAAACCTCATGGGGGCACACCTACCCTGTCTACCCACTGGCTGCTTTGCTTATTACATGCCAAATCCATTCGTTTTGACTGTGATTAAAATCGCTTCATATGACGTCACGTTTGTTTATATTAGGCCTACATCTGGTGACTAATATCACGCCTAATGAGTACATAAAGCTGCAAAACTCTCTTGAATGGCCTGGCTTCATGTTTCCATGTGTCTCAGCTTTGTGCCCACACGCAGACACTCCTCTGATTTCTATCTGAGTCTCATTTCCTGGTTCATGACATCACTGCTTGACTGATGTTGTAAAAGCAGATGCAATCTGGGGATTAAAAGATAATCGCGATTTTTTTTTTTTTTTTTTTTTTTTTTTAAGAAGAGGAAAAAAGAAATAATCCTCATGGGTTTAGATTTCTGTGAAGTGACGTCACTGTCTGCAGCTGACAACGACAGACAGGACAAATAGGCTAAATAAATGCGAGTAAATAAAAAATAAAATAGGGAAAAGCTGATTTAAAAGACTTGTCATACCTGCGCGGCGACTTATGTGGCCGGAAAAAACTGCCGTGCGTGCGGTGGGAGGATGTCGCCGGCAGAGGACGTGATGATGGGGGTGATGATGATGATGATTTCCTCCACCTTGGGGGAGGATCCGTCCTCTGCAACGCAAGGCGAGCACACACTCGCATTTGCTCTTCCTCCTTCAGCCGCGATGCACCACCGGTAGCGAAGCCGCCGCTCGGAGATGTCCCCGGCTCACACACGGAGAGTCTGGAGTCTGGATAGAAGATACGAGCTCTCGTCTTGGACCCTTTAGCGTCTTTTTTTTTAAAAGACTGGGGAGATAAATTGTTTTCTTGCCGAATCGACCAAACTGAAGATGAACAGCATAAGACAGGTGCCCACAAAGGTGAGGTCCAGGCGGACTGAAGCCAATCTCGGAGCGGAAAGGGAGCATTTTGACAAACAGCAGGTAAAAACAGTACACTTGCTTTGATGCTCAGTGTTGGATGAGAAAATGCGCTTTATTTTGGCCTGCAGTGGCTTTGCTGTGAGTGTGTGCGCGGTGGTCACAGTGTACCGCATAGGCCACATCTCCAATTAACAAACTGACTTGGAAGTGAATGTGTAACGTGTCAATTGAATGTCTGCATGAAGATAAAATGAAAGCCAGCTCCTGTATGAGGCTGTTTAAAATGAGCATATCCCACAGACATATATATCTCCTAACACTGCAGCTCCTGCTGTAAGAATGTAGAGCTTTTCATGGTGAAACAGACAATGAGCCTCATCAGGACAAAGTTGTCCTTTTCTCCATCATGTCTCAGAGGCTTGAGCCGTGTCCGAGACCTGCATCTACTAAAATGGTCATTTCTCTGAGATTTGACCATTTAAGCATAAACTAGTCCACACAGTGCTGTGTAGAGTCATGCCAGTCTTACCTCACTCAAATCTGTCCATTGGTATCATGCTGATCAAGTCCTTCCTGTTTGGCCACCTTTCCTGCCTTGCAGACATTTCTTTCTCTATATTTAACAGCCGCCTTGTCAGATAGTAAACAGAAAAGGAACTTTAACTTGAGAGATAATCTTTGTTTAGTTCCAACCAGTCTGATTTATTTTATTTTATATTTTTTTATGTGTTCTGTTGAAGGATTAAGGTTTGTTTTATACAACAACAGGTGCCTTGTGGGCTCTTACCTCTTACCTCCTTGCAGCCATGTGCAAAGTCAACCAGGCTCTTCACCATCATACATGAGTAAGACAGACAGTCAGACATAAGACAGTAAGATCTGTTCAAGAGGAACCAGCATGTCAGGGAGCTGCTGTTTGAAGTGAGGCACACACCTCAGTCTGTCTTGAAGGCATGAGACTCAAATAAGGTTGAGTAACTAAACAAACTGTAACAGCTGCCTGGGAGTCCAGACTTCCAGTACATTCAGTGTTTTGTTATCTCAAATGGGCTGAGCTTGTTCTACGTTGGGTGTATTTTCTTCTTTCAGTGTATTATTTACTTTTACGCACAAGGAAAGAGGTGGAGCTGAGGTGTTCATGACCCTGCCTATCTGTCCTCTGTGAACCTTCCAACACAGTATAGCTATGAACAGACAGAATAAATACTCACAAATATAAAAAGTCCTTTTTCCTTTGTCTGCTGCACGTTTCTGACCCAGCATTCAAGTTCACTTTTGCAGCATATTTGTCGATGAGAGCAACAAAAGCCAACGCAGCCACAGTTTTAGTGTCCAAACAATTTTCAAGCTGTGCAGCAAATGTTCAACAAGGCACTCGTTGTCTAAAGGACAAGTGTCGAAGAAGTGCTGATTACAACTCACAGCACATTCAGAATGGAGTGGAACTGGTTAGATTCGCTGTTTGAACAGGTATCCCTGTTAACATGACTGTCGGCTGCAGGGGAGCGAGTAGCCACTGCTCAGGTGGTTGGATCCACTGGATAACATGTAAATGAGGAGGGCACTGTGTGGAAGAATCCAGTGTCCTGATTGGCTGTTGGTTGCCTTTTTTCCAGAAACTTTATTGTACGTTACTATTGCCTCCTTATTAGCATTTCACCACAGGTAGTTAGTGCATGTGCAGACTCACTGACTAAGCAACACAGTGGTACAACTATTGGTTAAATGTGAGATCTTTCAACTGTAGCCTGGTTTGTTCAAAACGTTGCTGTGTGGAGGAGGTAGCCTGTATTTCTCTATTGGATGATTTTTTTTTTTTTTTTTGGTCATAGAATCCCTCAGTACTGTTGATTCATCCAGTACAGTGAAACTCCTCTTGTGCACCTCACTGTCTCCTCTTTATGTTGACCTCAGTACCAAGGTGAAATATCTCACACAGCGTCCTGTGTGTGTGTTTGTGTGTGTAGTGTTTGCTTTTCCTCGCTCCTGTTGCCTGAGTGAGCGGCCGTGAGGGAGTGAAGGGGGGATGGGAGCAGCAGAGGGTAAACAGAGCTACGAGTGGGAGTGGAGAGAAAATTAAAAGCACTTTGGCTCTGATAGTTTCACACACTAATAAACTGCTCTGATGTGACAAGTGAAGTTTTTGTAGTGTGATCTAATGTCCTTGTATGTCAACATGCTTAAAAGGCTCAAGCTACAAACTTCAGCTTTACCATACCTATCAAAATGTTGCTACTCAGACCATTACCTTTAAAAAAAATTTTCCTCTGATTTCAAGCTAGTGATTGAAGTTTAATGTTCTCCCAGCAGCACCGCCTTGCAGAACCTTTTGTATGCTGTTTTGTTCATGAATTATCTGTGATTAAGGTAGCCAAACTTAGACGTATCAAAAAATCAAACTACAAATGACTTATGTTACTGGCTGCATTTGAAGAAGCAAGTTTTACATCCAATCACAGTCATTACGTTAACAAATAAATCTGCTGTGGTCTTGACTGGTCTTGATTAAAAATCCAGAGTCCACTATGTCCGAGACTGAGACAAGACCGAGTCAAAATGTGTTTGATTCCAAGACGAGACCGAGACCTTCAAAAAGTGGTCTTGAGACAGGTCCGGAGAAAACTCACACAAAATAAATCTGAAGCCCTTTATTTTTATATCTGCTCTAAAATCATTAAATACTTATGATTCAGAGTCCAACGTTATGAGCAATATAGCTGAGCAAAGTACTCATACATGTATGTTCATGCAATATTGACAAAACATGTGCTCATGATGCTCATAATGTCCTTGTATTTTCACTGAAAATAGACCAGCATTACAGTTCTGAACACAATGTCACATTGTTTTTGTTGCTAATATTCAGAATCATGAGCATCATGCGAATCTCGAGCTTAACAATCAGCTATGCAGAAAACTGCCAAAAAACAGTTTATCTTTTGTTCAATATTTCACTGGCTGCAGTAATCATAATTTAATTAGACATTAAAATAAGACATAACCTAATAAAATGGCATGACCTCCATCTGTGCAGCTGTGCAGTAGTTCTCTTTTTGTTCACTTTATCCAACTTTCTTCGCTTGAGTGAGAATTCTACCCTACAAATGTAAACAGACTTTCTCAACAAAATAAGAAATCTTAAATTGAGTTTTGCAGGCTTGACATATTTTTATAGGCTAATCCCATAAGTTAGCAATGCCCCTGGGTTCCTAAACAAAAGGCAGTGGGATTTTTCCTCTGAATTTTAGATTATTGCAGAAAATAAGCTTTATGGTAAACAAAAGTTTGGGATGCTAACATGTGATGTTCAACAAGGAAATCGCCACAATTCCACAATTAAGCTAACGTTAACCACAGACATTACATCAGGCATTTAACCAAAAGCCCATCGACTTCAAGATGTGGGAACCGGAAGTTAGACAATGCTAACTCATTTCCAGGTCTTTAGGAGTCTGTCCTGCAACTAATTGTCACAAGTGTTTGCCTGTTCATGCTGTACCAATTGTAATGTTTGATTTCATTGTTCCAAAATATTTAATCTGACAGTGTAATGATGAATTTGATTTCCATTTTTACTTTGAATGCAATTTTTTTTTTTTTGCATTAACAGAAAAAAGACAGTAAGTTTGGTCGACTCCAGCTTTGCAGATGAATATCAGGTGGGGTTTCTGAGCTGAGAACGTGTTTTTAATTTATCTGTTATAGACATTCTGAGGATATTTTATTTGTGTTTATTCACTGTGTAGGCCATGATATGTTTGGTGTCATTTGTGTTGGATGGAAGGGAGAGGAGCAGTAGATTTCTGATGTAGGCTTGTGTGTAAGCATTATTATTGCCTGGTTGATATGGGAGAGTCTGTGCTAGTTTAATCAGAGAGGGGACAAAGACACTGCAGTATAGGTGCAAGACAATAAGACCGAAAAGAATATTAAGATGACACATTTCATACATATAAGTAAAAATACTCACAAGTACATTTAACCCTTTGCATTTCCTTTGTTGCCTCTGTCACTGCTTTCCCTGATTTTAATACTCTGCTCCGGTAAGTTGTTTGCATTATTAGTTCTACATGTAGCTAACTTCGACTAATAGGTGTGAGCTGTGTGTGTGTGTGACCTTGTTAGTTAGATCCCCAGCAGCAGTCTGTTGAATTAAGCTGATAAGGACCTGCAATAAGGGCTCTGGCTGTGGGACATTATGTGCAGTGAGAAGCAGCTCAGGTGTTGCGTTGATGCTTTGATTTCATTGACTTCACCCACTGTGCCACCTCAAGATGTCCAAGCACATGGACACGCTGCTGAAAAGCAAAGATGACAAGGTAAGTAGAGCATTAATGCAGCATGCAGGGTGTAGACTGTGGAGTAAGTGTGTGGCAACTGTAATGCTAGCTGGCAGTAGACCTTATGGCAGGCCTCAGGGATTAGTCCAGGCTTTCCCTCCCTCTCACTTCTCCTCTCTGCTGCTCAGGGGATTTACTGAGGCTCCAACCAGATGCAGCACTAACTTGTCAGGCTGCCACACGGATGAAAGTGTCGGTATGTCTGCAGCGCTCGGACGGAATCGCTCTGTTAGTAAAAACTTTGGATATCATCTTACTTACCTGTGACCATGGCATTAGGAAATGGTATCTCTGTGTGTGTTAGTTTGAGACGTGTGTGTAGGTTGATGTGAAGCCTGATAGTGAAACTTGTATTGTGCAGTAGCAGAGCTTGCAAACACTTTGATAGTAGTTTAATTTTGCGGACAATTAAAGAAGCTGGCTAGTAATTAGAGCTGCTATGTTGGTTTTTTGTTTTTTTAATAGATTATTTTTATGGCCTTTCTGCTTTATATTTATGATGGTGGCAGCTGGAGATAGAGAGGGGATGACATGCAGCTAAGAGCCCAGGCTTGGTTCGAACACTAGTTGCAAGGACGCAGTCTTGATAAATGGTCCATGTTCTACCAAGTTAAATATTTGATTAATCAATCAGAGAAAACAACATATTTCATAAAGGCGCCTTGATCTGTAAGAAGTTGTGATCCTCACAGTTTTTGGACATTTTAATGACCAAACGATTCATCCAGAAAATAATTGTCAGGTTTATTGCTTATGAAAGTCTTCAAGAGTTGCATCGCTTCTAGTAAACTGAGGGTTTTCAACTGCAGTTTGGTCCCCATGCAGCCAGAGCCAAATACTTCCGCAGCAGCCTTGAGCAAGGACATGTAAGGGTATGAACAATGGAGAGCTCCAACAAGCAACCCTAAAATCAACTAGTTTTATTAAAAAAGATGCAATACAGCAAAGAGTAAACTGTACCTAATTTTGGTCACCCTCCACCTCTTGTATTCAGCGTGCTTCTCCTCACTGTTCCTGTCCTCGCTCTCTTGCTGCTCCCTGACTGACAGCCATTCTGAATGTACCACGAGAGTCTCCCTGCAGCCTCGCTGCTCAGCGGCCATCTGTTGAGACCTCAGTGCCAGGCTCTGTGTGCCAGAGCACGGCCCCCATCCAACCCAATCTTCTACCCCAGCTGTCGGCCTTCCTCCCCAAACAAACCCCTTATTGTCACACAGGCCTCCATGCTAGCCCACTGCACTTGCCCCGTGTAAACGAAGGACTTGCAGCTCATTTGCGTCAGAAGCAGGAGGGGGGAGTCTCCCATTAACCAGCACACCCCTCTCTCACTCTGAGACGCCACAGTAGCCCCTCTGTGCTTTGTATTGTAGCCATGTATGTTTGTGTGTGTGTGTGTGAGATGGGGGCTCCCAGAGTTTTGTCGTGTTTAAAGAGGCTTTTATGGGGTTGCACAGGATTAAGGGCGTCTTCTTCTGATATGTGATTATGTTTTAAACAAAGATATTACACGGATGCCTTAGACTGTGTTAAAGGGCAAAACCAAAGAATCAGGGTCTTGTGCTGTTATTTATATGATTTATTTGCAGCTGCTACTACATAATGTGGTTACAAATTCATTTTGATGGAGCCTTTTATGCAGGAAGAGACATCAGGAAAGGCTGTTTATAAAAGAGAGGCTGAAATTGAAGATGTTGCTGCATTAATGCTTGAACTGTATGTTGGATTAATGTCTTATGTAATGCTTTGATGGTGCAGCTGGCTTGCTAACATTGTACAGATAGGATGGGCCTTAACAGATGTGTTTAAAGTACACAATGCACATACAGTACATCATTTTTATTACATTTCTGTCTTTTTCCTATTTTTGTTAAAATTTGCAGCAATTTAAAATAAGTCACAAAATGTTAAAATGATCATGGCTAAATATTTTGAGATAATTATAAAAAAGAATGTGCACCCATCAGGTTTCAACAAAGACTAGCAACAACACAGCAGGATGCAATGGATGACCGCAGAGTGAGAGTTCTCTGACTAACTGCTGATCACATTTTCATCACACATCCCTTATACAAAAATCAGCACTGAAGCAGGACTTGAGATGGGACCCAACACACAGTTTAAAAGTCTGATTTTGCTGAGGGTGGCGTCGCAACAGTCACAGGGGTAATCACGCTGTCTGGCTGGGACTTTCATCATTATGTAATTGTTATGTATTAGTGAGGCCATGATTTAAATCTCCCTTGTAGAATCCCAAAAGGCAACATCATGGTGGAGTGTTTGATTTTATCAGGGACAATCGGTCTACATTCCTCGGCTGTGCTGTAGGGCTCCAACTGCCACATGAGTTACAGTACATAGATATGAACTTAAAAGCCAAAAGAGAGGAATATTAACTAAATGTTTTTATTTATAGAATCTGAGTGGCCCTCTCACATACATTTGCACAAATTAAAAAAAAAAAGTAACACTTTTTTTAAATTGCATACTATTTTTCTTTATCTTTGTCTTCCATTAATTAAGGACTACGTCTTTATATTTTCTCTTCGCAAATTAAAGTCCTAACAGCGGCTTGTTGCCAGCATTCGTGTCTGTATCAAGATATAATGGAAAAATTTACTCTTGTGAAGAACAGTGGGCCATGAATTAGGTTTCAGAAAGTCTTTGTTTTGGACCAAAGCAGGAAGTTGCGTGTACATGAAAGATGACAGAAGATGCAGAAAATCTGCTGAAGTCATTTTATTTAGGTATGCATGGCTCAATCTTTCCACAGTTGCTTTACTGTGCATGAACAGTAACCGTGGAGCAGGACTTGCTTAAAAACACTGCGGCAGAGTAAGCAGTACTTTTGCAGACCATGACAGGAGCAATTTTGTGTTTTGTGTAGTTTTGTGGCTGTGTCGTACTGTTGCTAAGGCGCATTGAAATATGTGAATGTCCATGGGGACAGACATCCAGACTACGTGTCTTTCTCTGTCTCTCCCTTCCCGCAACACTTGTTTTACCTGCTGGACAGGTTGCAGTGCAGCTCGCTGTGTGCTGTGGGTCCAGTGACACTCTGACTTTCATTATCAGAAGGAGAATTAAAGATGTCATCTATGTCTGACTCTTTACAGTCGGTTAAAATCGGGCAAACCACGAGCAAAGACCTGAATGTCCATCTGTACAACACTGTGTGTATGCAGTGCAGAGTCTTTATTTCTCTCATTCATTGCAGTGCAGCCTGTTATCATTTCTTAAATTCCTCGTCAATCGTTCTCACGATACCTGTATTTGTTCTTACATTTATTGTTAGCCCTACAATGAATGGCTGTGTCGGTGGACAAGCTGTGCATGATCTAAAATTAACTCTTCGTCTCTCCTCTTCACCCAGCTGAGCAGCATCAGCAAAGCCATCAACTCAACAGAGACACCTGTGAAGGAGAAACATGCACGACGTATCCTTCATCAAACCCCCCACCCCCCACAAAAGAGTTTTTGTGTTCTCATTAGATCAGTGGTTTGTTACCTGCTTTGCATTAAAGCTTGGAAGGTCATCAGAATTTCTTTTCAGACACAGTCCACATGTCATCATTGTTTGCCTTAGAGTGTTAGCACGGTCATCATGCATTATAGTCACTATAAAACAGTACTTTGGATCAATGTTTATTCTTTAATTGGATACATTTTAGTTCCTGTTTGACCTGAGTATTCAGGTAGGATCTAACAGCGGCAGCTGTGATTCAGAAATGTAAAACAAACTGACACTGCAGAGAGAAAGTGACAGGATATACTGTAGATAGAGAAATACAAAAGCAGACAACCTGCTCATTACCTGGCATTTTCTTGAATAGATGTATCTTTACATGGAAACCTAACTATCAGTAAACTTTGTGTGGAAAATGGCACATGGTATATGTGGATTTGTCAGCATTCCTGTGATAGTTTCTGCTTGCTTAACAACATAACAACAGGAATCATCTTGGGGACTCACAGGGAGAAGGGAGCCTTCACCTTCTGGTCCTATGCTCTGGGCTTCCCTCTGGCTAGCAGCTCTATCCTCAGCTGGAAGTTCTGCCATGTGCTGCACAAAGTCCTGCGAGATGGACACCGCAATGTAAGTCACCAAGTACCCTTCTCCTTCTGCCTATTAGTAATACAAGGCTAACTATAAAACAAAGGACCAGACATGTGAGCATCAAAAGGTCAATATAAATGGAAGAGTTACTGAGGCGTAAACAGTTTTGTTAATTTGGTTAAAAGTTTGGGAAAAAATTAAAAAGACTATTGACTCTTCATATTGACTTTTCTTTCTTTTTGTGTCAGGTGTGGTAATGATATCTTAACAGGTCATTTTGAAGCTGTGCAACAACAATTCCAAAAAAGTTGTGAGTGCTGTGTAAAACAAATAAAAACAGAATGCAAATGTTTGCAAACAGACTGTGTTTACAGGCAACAGTTTTATGAAGTAATCCTGAACTCATGTAGTAAAATCCTGTATATGTTATATGTCTGACAAAGTGATGAACCTGTTTACCTGTGAAATGTTCCGAACAGGTGTTTTCTGAGTATTCCACAGGTTTTCAGACCATATGTTGCTCCTGTCCCAACTTGTTTTAAACCTGTTGCTTGCATCAAATTCAGAATCAGCATATACTTGCAAACACTAATGAAGCTGAGGAGTTAAACATTGAAAATATTGTCTTGGTACTGGTTTGAATTGCGTATATGTCAAAAAGGATTACAGTGTTTTACACAGTGTCCCACCTCTGTTGGGATGGAATTTGTCCTTAAAGCAGAAAGTTCAATTTTATTTAAATTTCTCCATAGTTCATCTGTTTTAGTAAATCTGGAATAACTGGAAGGTGAAAACATGGTTTCTCTTAAATTATTTTAAAACACTGTGAAAAGTAAAGTGACCCAGGAAATAGGAGTGCAGTCTGACTGATGTGACTGAGTGTTACTAGAGTTGTTTACTCAAGCTGTGACCTTCGCAGGTTCTGCAAGACTGCATGAGACATCACAGCTCTCTAGTTGAAATTGGAAAACTATGGGTGAGCCTTTACGTCTTTCATTTTTTTAATCTTTGAAGCACAATTTAAACAATTTCAAAACAATCCAGTGAGATATATATTATATATT
>JAQFJB010000021.1:19938121-19958010 GCA_029874875.1 Naso minor
CTTCACTTGCCTCAGTTAAGGTCAGGTCAGTTAAGCTGCATTTTGTACTTTCCCAAGTTGTCTTAGTCATGTGACAAAATTAATCAGATGATTGAGAAATACAAACATGACAGATTAAAAATAAATAGCCAATGGTTCTGTTTTTTTATTTGAAAATCCATTATGGTAATAAAAACACACCACTTTCAGTCTTCTGTCCTCCAGCACACACTGTTCTTGCCATTTGAGAATGCAAAATATAGCGCGCTTATCAGCCATAGATGGACATAGTTTATTTTAACATGAAAATTTCCAGCATAAAGAGAAACTTGACAAAGATCTGTTACATTGATCCACTGGTTCATAACTGAATACATAATGAGACCTTTATGACCCTGTTATTCATTGTAGATTGGTTGTACTGTTGGTGCAAACTCAGAATGGCACACACAGTAAACTATAGCTGATCATGATTTATCTTGTGTCGCATCTGCAGAGGACTTTTCAGACAGTGAGGACGTCCTCCCAAAGGAAATTGCCAAGTGGAACTCCAATGACCTCATGGACAAGATTGAAGCGGCAGACACAGAGGAAACTCCCGGTATGATGAAGAGCACGAGCACTTCATCATGGACAGTCACATTGCCTCAGTACTTGATGTTAAAAATGTGCCTGTGTATGTGTATGTGTGTTTGCAGGGGAGCTGTTCAAGGAAATGACAGTGGATTATGAAGCAACCAGTGAGGACAGACTGGATGAGGTAAACACCGTTACAAAACACAAACCTAACCAGCTTTGTCTGATGAGGAACTATGTCTAAAATAAATATTCCCAAAGAACCATCTGAATAAAAGCCCATCAGGACCCAAAAGCTTCTGTTAAAAATGATGTCGTGTCAATAAACAGCCATTTGCATCAGATTTTACAGTTTGGAAGATAAAAGAAGGGATGTTTGTCCCTGAGCCTCTTTGTCCTCTTGTGTTCAGATGTGTGGTTCTGTTAGCGGCCAAGCCGTTAACTCTCCCATTCCCACCATCACGGTAACAAGGCACCAGTCAGTAAGTAAACATTCTGGCCGAGTGCACTGTGAGCTACAGCAGCTCCACAGAGACCCTCAGTCCCCCTGAATAAACCTGGTACTTACAGCTCCGCCCCTTTTTTCCCCCACTGTCACCTGATCCCAAATCCATGTGTACACGTCAACCTCACCAACTCCTGTGTTCAACTCCTGTGTACTTGCAGCTGTGGTGTTGAGTGTACTTATAGTGCATTTTTTGGAATATTTTGTATCAGACTTAGAGACAAAACTGCACATTATGTTCTGTTTAATGTGACTTGTCCTCAGGACGCCTTGCTGTTGTTTGTTGTTAGTTGAACAGTCGTCCAGGTGGAGTGATGGTTGGCTTGTTTCCCTTCATGGTGCTCTGCCCCTCTTTGGTTGTTCAAACACTTTGTTGTGTGGTCCATGTTCAAGAGATGGACATAAGATTTAATAACACAAATAGTTAATAAAGTAGCTAAAACCTAAATTGTTTATCTGTGATTTCTCCCACTCAGTAAGCATGTCATCTTGGGTCATGATGTTAAATGGATGTTTTCGTGAGTTGGGGAAAAAAAAAACCAAACAAAATAAACCCCCACTGTCCAAACTGTTCATCACCTTTTTCAAATTTCTGTTCTCAGGAGAGCTCATCCCAGCAGTGTCTGCAGCCTTCCAAAATCCATGTGCTGATCTTAGTTCTGCACGGAGGGAACATCCTGGACACAGGCGGAGGAGACCAGAACAGCAAGCAGGCCGACGTCAACACGATTTCTGCAGCTTTTGACACAGTCATGCGTGTCCACTACCCTGCTGCGCTGGGACGCATCGCCATCCGCTTGGTGCCCTGCCCTGCCATCTGTGCCGAGGCCTTCTCCCTGGTGTCCAAGTAAGAGGACACACACGCACACACTTTTTTGCATGCTGCGAGCATTATGGGGAACGATGGATGGTTTGTGTTTATTGGCTGTGATTGCTGTTTGCTTTGAATGGTGCAGCTCATGACCATCACCCCCTCTTCTTGTGTTTGTTATGTTTACGTGCTCTTCACACTTGTTTGTGGATTCCCTCGAGGTTTAAAATATTAAGTTTGGTTAATTTGCTGTCTTTTGTGCAGCCTCAGTCCGTACAGCTACGATGAGGGTTGTCTGTCCAGCAGCCAGGACCACATCCCTCTGGCAGCTCTCCCCCTGCTGGCCACCTCCTCTCCACAGTACCAGGAGGCCATGGCCACTGTTATCGTCAGAGCCAACCAGGTGTACGCAGACTTCATCAAGTCTCTGGAAGGCGCAGCTTTCTCTGGCCAGGTCAGTTACTGCCCTGTAAAGTAATCAGTACTGTTTATTTTTCAGAAACCAACAGTTTTGAATTGTTTTCTTTTGGTGTTTTGTGTTTTTGATTTGCTCTCAAAGATAACTGTACACAATCCCAGTATCAAAGCTGAGCCCGGTCTTTATTTGTGTATGGTTTGTTCCCTTTTTTACCTAAATATTGAAACACTCCATATCATGGTGTATCATGGCAGAAGCCCATTGGACAATAAATACCGACATGATTAGGATTTATTTAATTTAAAATAGTATATTACAGGGTATACGGGAAGGTTCTCATCCCCGGGTGTCAATCAAAACACAGGGAGTCAGGTTGGAGAACTTTGACTTTCACTCTTTAGTGTAAATTTTGTGTCATATTACAGCAAAGCAAGTCTAGAATAGGCATATACATTATTAGAACATGAGGTAAATAGGAAAAACGCATATATGAAAACGTACATTAATAATGCAGTGAAATAAAAGGTGATACTAATACCTGGAAAGTAAATGCCATGCACCCAGAGAGGCACATACAGCTTCGTTCACAATGAGATCATATTTACAGTCGCACAGAGAAACTGATAATCACCATTAATCTAATTGACTTATCGCCATGGCACAGATAACAGCATATTAGTTTAACAACATTTACAGGAATAAACGAGAACTGCAGTGAGTTGCTATGACGTGTGCTAAACTGGAGGAACAATGGGACAGCAAGCTTATCGCTGTTGTGGTGCCTATTAATTATCAATTAGCTTTGTCTGTGAACATGCTGACAGTCTGTTTTGTTGCACCAGAACACACATGAAGTGTAACGTGCCAAGTATAGCAGGGGTAAAGTTCAAAGTCCACTTCGTTTTTCAGGCTCAGTCACTTTTCTCTGTTTTCATTGTGTCATTGGTTCGTTAAGCCAGGAGTGCCCAGTGAGTGAGGGACTACATGCCTGCACATGCCTGACTACTGAATGAGACTAGACCTGATATGAGCCTTTTTACATCTTACGTTATAATGTCATAAAGGTGATTATTATTTTAATAACTTAATGTCTGACCCTTGGCCTCTCTAGGTGTGTCTCATTGGGGACTGTGTGGGGGGAATCTTGGGCTTCGATGCACTCTGCAGTAGCAATCAGACAGTTAATGAAAGCCAGAACAGCAGCCGCAGGGGAAGCGTCGTCAGTGTACAGGTAAGAGACGAAACAATGGAAGTCGTAAATACATACGGCAAAAAAGAATTAAACTCATCACAAAAGAGCCTATAAGCCTCCAAGTTCTTTCTGAAAGTTTCCCCTACAACTGTAATTTCATTTGAACCACTTTATTCAATCATATTAAGATAGATGGACTCTTTCTGAAGTCTTGTAAGCTTTTATACTTAATGTTCCTGAATCCACCGCTCAGGACCAGGACCTCCTCTCTCCTGGCATCATCGTCAACAGCGGGCATGGATCAGCCTCTCCGACCCTGGAGGGCAGCCGCCACCTCAGTCGCAGTAACATCGACATGCCTCGTGCCGGTACCGGTGACGACACCAAGAGGCAACTGCCACGCAAGAGAAGTGACTCCTCCACCTACGAGCTGGACACGATAAAACAACACCAGGCCTTCCTGTCCAGGTTTGTTGAGTGTGGGAAGACAAAAATCCTAAACTGGGAGGTTAAAAATCAAGTCAGGCTCTTTTTTTTAAAACCCCAATTCAGTAAATGTTGGAATGTTTTGTAGAACATAAATAAAAATGAACTACTATCATTTTTCAAATTAGCTTGTTTAATGACAACAGTTTTCTGAAGTGCTCTCGAGGCCATATAATAGTACCCTTTATACAGTCATGTGTTTTACAAATGAGTGAACCTCGTCATGCCCTTGCTTGTGAACATCTGAGCCTTTTCCTACCCAATCATGATACTGTCACCTGTTACCGATGATTCTTTTGACCTGTGGAATATTCCAAACAGGTGTTTTTTTAGCATTACAAAACTTTTCCAGTCTTTTGTAGCTCCTGTCTGAACTGAAACATGTTGCTGACATCAAATTCAGAAAAATAATATATTTATAAAAATTACTGAAGTTAATCTTTCAGCAAAACATGTCAAAAAGATTAAGTAAATTATCAAAGTCTTTTTTTATGTTGTACACAGAATCTCATCTTTTTAGAATCAGGGTTGTACGTATTTTTAGCTCCACGCGAAGACCTGACTTTGTGTTGTCCTTCCAGCTTACACTCCAGTGTCTTGCGGAACGACGCAGCGTCACGCAGGTCGAGCAGCAGCACGATGCTGGACGGAGGCTCCCTGGGGAAGTTTGACTTTGAAGTGTCTGACTTTTTCCTGTTTGGCTCTCCGCTGGGCTTGGTACTGGCCCTGAGAAAGACTGTCATTCCGATGTTAGATGGTAAGCTAATTTGGATTAAGGACTGCAATACTTCTATAAATGTAATCGTTAAATGCAAACATCGCTGCATTTTGCAAGTGTGCAAAAAAAAGGTTACTTTAGGCAGAGATGAACAAATAAACATTGTGACTTGTAGAGAGCAAACCTACAATCTTCTGTGTCTGGCTGTCATTACTGAGACTTAAAAGTCAGTAAATGTCATGGTTTTAAGAAAAGTTAGTGTTTCACAACTAATCCATTTGAGGAAAGGGATCCATTGATTCTTCCTTTCTCCTCTCTCCTTTGGTTTGATTTCTCCCCCTAGTGGCCCAGCTGCGGCCTGCCTGTCAGCAGGTCTACAACCTGTTCCACCCAGCCGATCCATCAGCCTCTCGCCTGGAGCCTCTGCTTGAGAGGAAATTTCACCTCCTGCCTCCCTTCAATGTGCCCCGTTACCAACGCTTTCCCCTGGGAGACGGACACTCTGCCCTACTGGGTGAGCCCTTTGCACCGACAATGTAGAAAAGCCTCATTTTTATCAGTTCAGTAAATATTCAATCATGAATTTCAGTTAAGTATAACTGCATAGCTCTCACTTGGATTCACATGCACAGACACTGATTGTGACACTGTCCAGTTTCTCATGGATTCATGTCATAGCAACATACACCTTAATTACATCTCAGCAGCACGCTGTGTTCCTTTACGCAAAATAAACGTTGTCTCAAAGAAAAATGAAACATTTTTCTACTGTTTGTGCTTTAACGTCTTCTGTGAAGCAGTTTATTCATCTAAATGTGGTCATAGTCCTGCTGCTGGTTTCTGTTTGGACTGGTCATTATAGTGGAGTAACCCTTAGAGCCTCAACTAGTCTTTATTTAAACATTCTCACTATTATCCCCCAAGAAAGGGACACAGAGGTTAATGAGGTTACTATTAGTATCTGACTTCTTTTCTTACTTAAAATACATTCCTTCCACCACAGAACCAGGAGCCAGTGCTGATTAAAGAGCGGCATTAGGATCAGCGATCTGAACAGTTATGAAGATAGATTTCAAAGACTTCAGATGAGGATTTTGTTGTGTCGAGAGTCCTGAAAATAATCGCTTTCATCAAATGAATGGTCACTAGATATCATTAGGTGTCTTCATGTAACTAATTTTTAAAGTTTTTAATTCGTATAAAATTCAAAAATCAGATTCAAGATCATTTGTGAATTAAAAATCTATCTTACAGTAGTTAAACAGGATGTCATATGACTGACTAGCAGTTGAGGATCAAAAGAAATGGGCTCTGCTTGACTCAGCTTTTCTTGTCTCATGTTCAGTTGTTCTTGCTTCATATGTTTTTGTGTCTTCCCTGTCTTCTTTTCTTTCCTCCTCTCTCGGCCTCCTGTCCCCATATCCGCGTACGTGGCTCTCTACCTCCAAAACCCCCCCTCTGACCTCTTCCCCCCTCCCTCACCTCCCTCTGTAGTGGAGACAGTCCAGAGCAACCCACAGCTGCTGCTTGACAGCGGGCCTCCTCTGTCCTTTCGCTGTCAGGAGACCATCAGTGAGACCTGCATCCCTGTGCCTGTGCTAAACTGGCAGGAGGGCTCCTTCAAAGCCACACCCGCCACTATGGAGTGTGTGTAGCCTCTCCCATTCACCTGCATCTGTCCTTTTTTCTGTTCGCTGTTTCTTTTCGTCTGTTTGTTCCGTTCCTATTGTTGTCACGTCAACATGCTCAGATTTATGAGTCCTTTCTGAGTATTCCCATCGCTTTCGTTTTACAAGTCAGGAGCTACAGCCACATTCCTGATCATTCCAAACAAAAACACACTGATACCCCAGGACCCAGGATGTATGCTGCTTATATACCTTATATTGTAGCACTGAGTGCTTAAACTTTCTATAAATAGTCTAATTTCCTGGTTGATTTCTTCCCTCAACACTCAAAAATATAAACAATACAAAACTGTTAGAACTTGCCATGGAAATACTTTGGAAAATCTGACTAGCATCTCATGTGGTGTCACGTTTTGTTGTTGCCATCACTTATTTATGTCGTATTTTGTGTGTGTTGTGGTTTTTAAGATGGATTTCATTGTGTCTGCATCCTTTTAGTATTATCAGATTATTATGTTAACAGTGGGTTTTTCTGCTATCGTCTGAATATCCGAGAAGTTTTGATGTGGAGACTGTGCTGCTTGTGATGTTGTGTTTGTGTAGTGTCCTGCAATTTGAACTGTCTATGAATCCTGAACATAGTTCCCTGTGTTTCTCCTTGTGATAATGGTCAGAGGTCATCTGATTTAATAAAATCTGTCTCTGTCTAGAAAGACAGAATAACTAACATATTAATTTGCTGTTAGATAAAACTCCCCCTCAGAAGCGTGAATAACACCTGTGTGACTTTAACAGATGTGGACATATATGCTTTTACATCCTCTTCAAGTGTTTTATGTACTCATGCGCCCGTGTTACAGAAATCTGACAATGGTCACCATGTGGCTGCCTTGTGGTTTCACATGTCCTCTGAAACCATGGTGCCCGCAGTCACATTTCTCTCCTGCCACCCTAACCCACCCCTCCCTTCCCCTCATCACTGTGAGTTCGCCCTTACCTGTGTCTCTTGTCTAATGGGATCTCCTTGTTTCGGCTCAATAGCGGATGTTGTTCAGTCTCATGGTGGTGTCTTCATGGACAATTCGTACCCCTCATCCCCCGTAACGGGCCCCCTCTCCCGGGGCCAGCGGAGGGCCAGTGAGGTCAGCATTGCCAGCCAGGTCTCAGGAATGGCAGACAGTTACACTGCCACCAACATAGCCAACAGTAAGTGTTTACTTTCCAACACCAACAAGCCTCTTTCTCTCTCTTCCTTCCACTCACACAAACACTGGTCCTGCTTTTCCCACTCTTTCTCTCAACTTTTCTCTACATTTCTGTTTTTCTTTCCTTGACTCTACTCCTTAATATCTCCCCTCTCTCTCTCTCTCTCTCTCTCTCTCTCTCTCTCTCTCTCTCTCTCTCTCTCTCTGAACCGCATTGCTCTGACTCTACACACACCCTGCACTCCAGCTGGAGCAGCCTAGTCAGCCAAATAGACATGAAAACCCCGCTCCTTCTTTTACTTCTGCTTAGCCAGACTTAACTCCTGCATTGTAACCAGGCTGTCACGCATTCTGTGTTCTACGAAGTCCCAATATGAGCAAGCAGAGTCCTGAAGAACAGCAAGTTTAGCGCCACTTTTCACTGTCTGTCTTACTCTTATCCACTGTCTAAATGTAAATGCAATGGTTGAGTGCTGCATTTATCTACTGTAATGTTGCAATGCATGTAGACACCTGCCTCCCTCAGCCATTCCTGCATTGTCTGCTCCCCAGTGCAATGTTTGCCCAGATAACCAGTATTCTGTTGTGTTTTATGTGATTGTCCTCCCTCTCTTTCACTTCTGTTCCTAGTGCATTTATTTGTACCTCACATTGTTGATCTGCACACTGCTGTTTTAGCATCTACAGTTCAGCCTTGAAGATGCAAGTAAACCAATTCCGACACCACAGCATCAGAGCGACTTCTGCAGCATCCCTCTCTGCGACTGCTTTAACTTTTTCTGTACTAACGCTTATTTTTCAGTCTTGACATTCACAGCTCTGTTGAGAGCAGCACTGGATGCATCCCAGCGTCATTCTTCAAACTGTTTAAACTGTCATATACCAACATACATCCATTTTCATGTTTTTTTTTTCTCTTTGTTTTCTCCCCATAGCCAAGTCATGCCAAATTAGCCAATCCAAAAAGTTCAGCCTTTTGTCCCAACTCGCCCTTTCATCACAAAACAAATTCCTCCTGAAAAGTCCTCCCAAGCCCCGTAAGACAGCAGGGGCTATCCAGGCCGCAGGATCCTTTGACGCAGATGTGGCGTCAGAGCTGGACGGTGAGGCAGAGACCAGTGAAGGTCTAAGTCCCACCGGTCAGTACGAGAACTGCCTGTCAGTCGGGCTGGACTGTGCTATATCTGATCTGGTCTCACTGGACTCCCAGGCTGAAGTGGAGCAAGGTATTTTTTTTACGGGCGGGGACTTATGAAATCAGCGTGAGGCTATAGTTCTTCTCTGCGAGCTGTCCTTTACTGTGTCATAATCCAAAGACGCAATGCTGCTCTCTTTCCTTCACTTAGGTTCTCTTGAAATTGATTTAGGGACTCTGAGCAGTCGCTTCCGCTGAAGAGGAATGTGTGAATCCAGCCCTTACCCGTTCTTTCCAAATCCTTAATCCTGTTTCATGCCCAAACTAACATGAATAACCATCTTCAGTTGCTCATATAATCATGTCTCAGTTCTAACGCTCTTGTTCCTACTTCTGCACTTGATTTGTCTAATAATAACAATCCTGAGCTGCTGATTCCCTTCTTGTAGCTGAGGATCTGCTGGGATTGGTGATGATTGTAATTTAAGAGTGAAATCACCTTTTTTTTTTTTTTTTTTTTTTTTTGCTTTAGCTTCAAGATGTTGCACTATTGCGTGGCATCACATACCTCCCACTGATTCCAACAGTTCCAACTTACATATCTGCCCCCCATTCACTCCATTCCCATTGTAGTTGCAGCGCGTTGGTGGGGCACAAAGCGGCTGGACTTTGCCCTGTACTGCCCCGATGCTCTGACCGCTTTCCCCACCGTGGCTTTACCGCACCTCTTCCACGCGTCGTACTGGGAGTCCACTGATGTTGTGTCTTTTCTCCTGAGGCAGGTGAGTCAACATGAGTACCCCGCTCCTTTTTATTATCTGTTAATGTGTGACCAACCAGCAGGCTGTTAACCCCCATTCAGAGATACTGAGGATGAGTCACTGAAATGTCTCCTGTAGGTCATGAGGCATGAAAACTCGAGCATCCTGGAGCTCGATGGCAAAGAAGTGTCTGAATTCACCCCTTCCAAACCTCGAGAGAAGTGGCTCCGCAAGAGGACTCATGTCAAGATAAGGGTAAGCATCGGGCCAGAAAAGCTTTAGAGAGATGTCATTGTCAGGGGACTTGAGTGAATCATAAAATCCTGAATTCCTTCAAACTCTTGGAACTTACTGTCATTCAACTAATCAGCACCAATGACTCATAAATTTGTCCATGCCATGACATGCATTTCTTTCACTCCTGGCAGAACGTGACTGCCAACCACCGTGTAAATGACGCAGTGTTCACAGAGGACTCCCAGCAGGTCGTGACAGGTCGCTTCATGTACGGTCCTCTTGACATGGTCACCCTGGCTGGGGAGAAGGTGAGCTGTCATGTGTCATCACAGCAGCGCATGAAGACTGCCGTGAGTAAAGCCTGTGTAATGTGTGCTCATGCTTTTGTAACCCTGTGCAGGTCGACCTCCACATCATGACCCAGCCTCCGTCAGGAGAATGGGTGTACTTCAACACAGAGGTGACCAACAGCAGTGGCCGTGTGTCCTTTGTCATCCCAGAGGACAAACGTCTGGGCATCGGAGTCTACCCTGTCAAAATGGTCGTCAGGTGAGATTAGTTTTTACCTTTCACGCAATCACATGATTTTTCTATTCGTTCATTTAGTTGTTCTGTTGTACAAGTACAGTGCAATCGTCATAATATTGTAACTTGAATTTTGACCTTCTTTCTCATACATCATAGGTGTGAAATTTAATATATTAATCATTACACATGCAAAATGTGCCAAAACATGTTGTACTTGCGCTTGAATATGTGAATGTGTGTCTGTTAGTGAGCTGCCATCTGTCTGTGCTTTCTCAGCAGACAGTATGATTTTTGTTATGGATTTGTCCATTTCTGGAGTCATGATATAGTGTGTTATGTGTTTTTTCCTGTTTGGATTTAGCTTTTGTTGCTTGTGCTCACAAGATGGTGGTGCTATGTTGGTTCTGTGCAAGCAAGTGTTGTTAATAAAGAAAGGTTTGACATATCTTTAATTATATAATTTACACCTGAAAAAGGCCACAAACTCCAAAGGCATGCCTTAATTCTTATTTTTGTGTATTATATCAGGATGCCTGGTTTATATTGGTCTTTTGCTCACTTTGTTATTATGTATGTGTCTTCAAGGGTGATGTCAAGGGAAAAAAAACTTAACTTGATCTTAGTCTGTCTTGACTTTCTTAATCTCTGTGGTTCTTTTCATTCTCCAGAGGTGACCACACTTTTGCAGACAGCTACCTTACAGTTATTCCCCGCGGCACAGAGTTTGTGGTGTTCAGCATCGACGGGTCGTTTGCTGCCAGTGTGTCAATCATGGGCAGTGATCCCAAAGTGCGGGCAGGAGCCGTGGATGTCGTCAGGTACCCAGCTGCTCTTCTTCTCCCATTTTTGGGGGGGATTTGAAATAAAAGTTCCCTCAAGACCGAAGCACAGAAGAGTGTAGTGTTGTTATTTACTGCTTACTCCTGTTCTCCTGTTCCTCCTCATCACAGGCACTGGCAGGATTTGGGCTATTTGATCATCTATGTGACAGGACGCCCAGACATGCAGAAGCAGCGGGTGGTGGCCTGGTTGTCTCAGCATAACTTCCCACACGGCATTGTCTCCTTTTGCGATGGCCTCGTCCACGACCCGCTCAGACACAAGGCCAACTTCCTCAAGTCCCTAACAGAGGTCCGACCAAGAGGATTGAGTACCATAGTTTATCTATTTTGAATTGTAGATGTTAGAAATATAGTTGGAGGTGAAACAAAATAATGCTGAGTTTTACTGTAAGTAAAATATTAACTTAATTGTTGAAAAATTACAGTTTTGTTTATTTGACTGATTCCAGGCTCATATGAAGATTTTTGCTGGCTATGGATCAACCAAAGACATCTCAGTCTACACCGCCATTGGTCTCCCACCCACCCAAATATACATCGTCGGTAGACCCTCCAAGAAAATGCAGCACCAGTGCCAGGTACCGTATGATAATGTTATGTACAACTCAGGAAATAAT
The DNA here is from genome assembly GCA_029874875.1 of Naso minor. Lineage (NCBI taxonomy): Eukaryota > Metazoa > Chordata > Actinopteri > Acanthuriformes > Acanthuridae > Naso > Naso minor. Next base: position 19,949,760 of record JAQFJB010000021.1, read on the forward strand.
GGAAACGCAGTTAGATTTTTTTGACACTTGTCTTTCAACCACCTCATTTACCTGAACTGAACCAGAATATAAAATATTTTCTGATTAGCTGACCACATATTGCTGCTCTGGTCCTCTTAACAGTTCATCACAGAGGGATATGCAGCTCATTTGTCCCAGCTGGAGTACAACCATCGTTCTCGGCCGGCGAAGTCCAGCAGCGCACGCATGGTGCTCCGCAAAGGCAGCTTCGGCTTGGGGGCAAACAGCGACTTCCTGAGGAAGAGGAACCACCTGTTGCGCACCATTTCCTCCCAACCGGCCCCCAGCTCCCCAACAGGCAGCATCCACAACAGACCTGAGCGCACACAGAGCCAGTCAGACGGCGAGCGGCTGGAGTGCGCTCACAGCCACATCCAGGGTGCGACGCAGCGCAGCATGAGCATCACAGCCAGCTGCTGGGGCCGCAGCAGCAGCACCAAGCTGGAACCAGGCATTTTCAGCCCGAAATGAAATAAAGAGGACAATATGGGAGTACCTTTTGGAGAGACTCGTGACAAAAATAAATACAGACAGGAAAAAACAGCTCACTTGCACCAGATGTTCAAATACCACAATGACAACAATAGGTGCTACAATCCACTCTTTATAAAACTAATGCCAGTCACACTCAACACCAACATTTATGGAGAGAGGCTGTGGATATATTTATTATAAAACACACACAAAACTCAACAGGCATTTCAAGAAGCAACAGGAATATGCACATAAGTAGATACTGCTGATATTGTAGGAATCCAGACTGTTTATGCTGTTTAGTAAATATTTATCTATCTTTGAATACATGGTCAGTTTTTTCCTCCTACAATAGGCTTTTAGATTGGAGACAGTTACACACACGAGCGCCCCCGTGCACAACACAAAGTGGTCACAGGCAGCCTGTATCAGGTCCAAGTGCTGATACTGCACTGTAGCTGCCTACTGCAAGCACAATAGTTACAGTACGGATCAAGTTCATGCATGATGTTTTTAAAGCTTTGTCCTTTTTATGTGATAATCAGATATGTTCACGTCTGGGAGCAGAGCTGAGAATCAGGTAAAACTGGATTTAATATGTTACTTTTTTTCAGCGTGGCCAAACAGACATTTAGCCAAAATTGATCTTTGTTGGAATTTTTCAGGCAAAGCATCAATTATGAACATTAAAAAAACAACGTTTGGGCGTGCTGTAAGCCAACATGAAATAATATGACAGTTTCACCAAACTGTACAGTCCAGTTTTGCTTGATTTCTACTCATCCCTCAGACCAAAGAACCACCCAAGTATCACATGATGCGAAACTGCGAAATTACCCTTTAACTATGGTTGCAGCTGGGTGTGCATAGCATTTCACCTCCTCTCACTATTGTACACTGCTGTACCCTCCTGAATCAGTAACGTGTGACTCAGCTGCTGGGAGAACTCCTACTACTGTACGGTTAATGTGCCAAAGCAAACAGTGTAGAACGATATGCTGTACATGAAGAAAGAGAAGTGATCGGCGTCTCTTGTGTAAAAATGGAATAGATTGTGTATGTAGTTGAATGCCTTCACAAGGCTTGTACATAATTGTTATATTACAGTGCAGATCTGGTATCTGGTCCACTGAAGACCAGCTTCAAGTGTCTTCTTAACTCGGGGGGGGTAAAAACCGCCTCATTCAGGATACACTCTATTGATCGATGATGATGATTATTGTTATTTAAGATTATAGATATTTTAAAATGTATTGATTTTGTGAACAAAATGTGTTTTAAGATTATTTGAGCTTTTCTGTACTTTTTTTTTTTTCCTTCAAAGTTCAGTTGCAGCAGCCAAAACTCACAGAGGTCTTTGCCTGGCACAGTATTGTATTTTTATGATTTTATCTTGCAGATCACCAGAATTGTATCAACTGCTATCTTGGTCATATATTGTATGTTTGTTATTATCTATTTTGAAAATTTGGGATATGGCTTCTCTCTGGTTATCCCTACGCTGTAAATGAGGCATTGAATGTGCTCGGCGATAATCCTTCTTAGGTTAAGGTCTCTTTTCTCTGTTGTGCTGCACATCTAGAGGAAGAAAAATCTGCAAATTGTAAATTCTGTACAATATGCTGTCAGATGTAGGAACACAAAGCTAAGACTTACTTTATGCTGTTTGCCATTAATTTCTGAAATTAGTTTTAAAAAATTGTGATATATTCATTCAAATGATATTTGTCCCTCTAATAGGCATTTTAACAGCCTGTCTGCCATGGACCAATTATGGGCTCAAATGTAAGGGAAAGCGTGCAATATTACTCAACCACACCACAAGATCAAACAGACTGTGTTGAGTGAATGTCACAGTGCACTGACAATCAGTTCAGCAGGCACATATTCTTCTTGTTTCAGCTGTTCCCTGTTACGGGTCACCGCAGTGAAGCATCTGTTTCCATCTCGCAAACCGGCCCCACCCAACCTGGAGTGGAAATCAGATTTTTAGGATCCAATATTTGGATTTGGCATAGGATTTTTACAGATGCGCTTCCTGACACAAACCTCCTCATTTATCCAGGCTTGGGATCAGCAATTAGGAATGCACTGGCTCCTGTATACCCAGTGGCTTGGGAGCAAGGAAAGGCACATACAGATGAGAAGTTGCAGACGGAATCTGAACTCATCTTAGCACTCAACCAGTGTACACACACACACACGCAACATCTGTAGAGTCCATGAGATAAAGTCGAGACTTTGCACAGAAAAAGCACCCAATATTACAGTAGGTTTTCTCTTCAGACATCAAGTCTTAACTTGTTTTTGTTGGTTAAAAGGTCCAAAAATCGACAGAGTTCTCAGTTGTAGTCTACCTATCCTGCATCAGATCCTGAAGGTTCTGAAGCTCACTTTTTGCTTTAGCTGTTCTACAGAGGTTCAACTTAATGGTCATTTTGGAGGATGTAGTCTGTGGTGCTGATGCATTGTATTGTGTTATGTTGAAAGGTGTTTCTGATACTTTACATCACTTTAGAGATTTAGATTACTGAGTGTACATCTCAATGCCTCGGTACCTGTAACTTTCTTAAGCAGGACTGTTTTCTAGCCACATGGTGAAGAAGTGTAATTACATTCTACTATCCCTCTGCATTTTAACCATTTCACACATTCGGCTTGAAGCCATAAACAGTATACACAACTTTTTCTGAAAGCTGCCATTTAAAGAAAGGCTGTTTGTACATTGATAGTGATTAGAAAAAAGGACATGCACTGAAAAAACATGCACTCATTTGAAGTTGACAACTACCCGACCATTTTCCCTTCCTCAGAGATCTGAATTACCTGGACATTAAAGTCCAGAGAATGTAAAGCTGAAGCGTTGTGGTTATCTATGAAGTCTGGATACCTCTGGGAAGACAATCGCTTCAATTCTGCCACTGATACACATTACCAGAGGCCTTACATTCCCCTCTTCTGCCTTACATTGACCATTGTGTTGCAAGGCCTAGAAAGGACGCTGCTCACTCCCAAATTGACTCCAATGAAAAAGGACAGACTGTTCATCTAGACTGTAATAAGAAAAGGCCATATTTTCTTAAAAGGAAATGTACAAAGGAGAAACTATCTGACATATTTCACCAACATTAAGCAATCCGTCACTCTCTCAAGCTTTGTTCCCCGAGGTCATGCAATGTCACAACTGTTACATCAGCAGTTAGCGTTCATAGGCTGTATATACAAACCACATACCTTGGTAAATATTTTCATTGTACAGGGTGTGTAACTTGTAGGTTTTGGATAACTTTATTTTATCCATTCCCTTGTGTTTTTATGTACAGTGTATAAAGATCATATAAAGAACGACTGAGTCATTGTGGCCTTTTTTCACACTCAGAATGAAATTATTGACAGGAAGAAAATGGTTCACCTCATCAGAAAGCAGAGATTATTCACAAACTGTTTATTGTTCTTGGTTCAGTTCACACAAGTGCAAAAAGAAACAAATGTGAGATGTAAAGATTGGAAATACAATGTAAGTTGATTTAAAATTCAACATCTGAATGGTCAGTTTGTTTGCAGTCACATCTCTGAAACGTCTCAGATGATCTGTGTATATCAAGGGTCTTCAACCTTTTTCAGCCCAGGGACCTCTTGATAGAGAAACAGAGCAGGAACCCCAGATTTATTTATTTTTTTAAGTTAGAAAATGTTGCGTTTTAAGACGAGCCGACTGTTTTTAACCTATTTTATATTCAGTCATTATCATATTTGTAAAAAGTAGTTTAATATTGCCCATTAATATTAGAGTTTACTTTTTATTGAGTTTACTCAATATAATTTTTATCCCAATTTTTAAAAATTCCCAGATATAAATTATTTTGAATTTTTTAAAAACTATTTTGGGGGACCCCCTGCAGGACCTCTATGGACCCCCTCAGGGTCATGACCCCCTGGTTGAAGACCACTGGTATATAGAAACAGCTAAACTCTCTAACTATTCAGGATTGATCCTTAAATCTTTTCATTGAAAAGCTTTAACAAGCAATCAACATAAACACACACTGAGTGTGGAAACTTTTTGGGAGATCCTCCTCATGCAGAATTCCTACAGAAGATCTCGGCTGACTCAAAACATTCAAGTCACTTACTGACTCATCTGCTTATCTTCGCATCTTTGTCACTACCTTGAGTTTAGAGGCAAATCAATAGGAGACATCTGGCTTTTACCTGGATTAAACTCAGTGGACATCAAAATTTAATAATTTTGTACCTTCACAACTGTACAGTTAAATCACAGCAACTGCTTGAAATTCTGATATGAAATTCATCTTATGGAGGCAGATCGCAGCATCTTCTACCTGTTGAGTCCCAGTCTCCTCTGGAAGGCATTCCCATCTCCTTTTGTGGCGTGCTGTGAGATGAGTGGAAGTTCACTGTTAGATAAAAAGGAACTCTGTTTATTTTAAAAATTTACTAGTGAAAATTTCTCTTGTACCTTGTTGATATCTTTGTGTTTTTCTCGGCTAACAATCTCCTCAATGATCTCTCCTTCTCCTCTCACCAATCTAGAAGAAAACAAACGGGCATCAGCATTTTTTTTAAAAATGGCATAATAAATCTAAACCTGTACTAATATAAAAGTTTATCAGTAAATTTGCATAAAAGCTTTTGAAAGCATCCTCTCTTCAGTGAATTAAACGCAGGAGATTAAGACGTATATATATATATATATACTTTGAGGTTAGACTTAAATAAAAATAGAGTTTTTGCTCATCCTGTGAATCTAAACAAACAAACAGGTAAGATCCTCCTTTACGCTCACCCGTTACAGATTGTAACCTAGCCTAGCAGAAATTAGCCCTCAGTTCTGGTTTACCTGGTGCGACCCGTCTCTGGATCCATCACCCTGCGGATCACACTCTGTCTGGCCTCGTACTCTTCTTTAGTGAGGGGCCTCTTAGTGGAGAGTCGCGCCTTCTGCTCGTCTGTCATCACTGCAGAGAAGACAGAGTTTAATGCTCTAAAAATTGGCTTGTATACTTTGGAAATTCAACTTCTGACCAGCAGTGGCTATAAAGAAACTGCAACAAACTACTTTTTTTTTTTTTCCTGTAGTCACATTCGGTGATACAAGGATATGCGCTGTGATAAAGCACAAGTTTGTCAGCTGTCACAACATTTATACCACGTCGTGTGTTCTGTTAATGAGAGTGGGTGTATTAAGAGAATGTGGGCAATCTTAGAAATGAATGAACAGGACTGCGTTATCAAACGCTGAACAAAAGCAACACCTCTGCACAACACGGTGACTAACTATGAGTAACATACAATGAACACCGCTATGACAGTGATCACAAAAACTGGACGTAAAAATGAACTTTTACATTGGTTATATTGGTTTGAATTAAGTCATACACGGGTATCTAATGCAGTGAACACTGAATCCATGATGATACTGTGATAAAATGTAAAATTCTACACACCCAAATCTGTCCTCAACCCCTATTAAAGTGAAAATCAAACATTAAATCTGCAGATTATGGCAGCATGTCTTGTTTTGCTGATATACATTAGACAGCCAGACGGTGTGCAGATATGTTTGATGCTTCAAAGTTAAAATAACAGTGTGAAGTGACGTGATGTCCCACCAGGTCCAAGCTCCACCGCCCCCTCATCATTCTGCCACACCTCCAGGTAAGATGGAGGCTTCTCTGCCGGAGGACTGGACAACACCACCTCTGCTTTCTTCTTCTCCTTCTTCCTCAGCTTCTCTTTCTTCTTCTTCTTCTCCTTCTTCCTCTGTTTCTTCAGTTTCGCCTTTTTCTTCTTTGTCTTCTTTTTCTTGGCTTTACTTTTCTTCCTCTTTGACTTCTCATCGCTCGACGAGGATGAAGATGATGAAGAAGAGGTGGAGGAGGAAGAAGAGGAGCTTCTCTTTCGCTTCTTTATTTGCGTTTTCACATCTGAGAAAGAAGCAGAGAGGACGTTCAACAGTTATTTTTTAGTGATTTCGTCGCTGTAGAACTTTGCTAATGTCATCTCACAGTCCCAACCTTGAGTTTTGAGCGATGTTTTCTTTGAAGATCTGCTTCGACTCCTGCTGCTGGATGAGGAAGACGACGACGACGATGATGAAGAGGAGGACCGTCTCCGTTTTTTCTTCTTCTCTTGTTTTTTCTCTCTGCCAACTCTTTCGGGTGATCTACTGCGACTTCGACCCATCACCGAAACAACTAAACTAACATAAATTCACAGTGAAAACCTGGTTAAATATCACAAACAGAGGCGAGTGTGTTGTTACCTGCAGCAGAACAGAAGCTTGAGTCGTTTACGGAAGTGTGTTCGTCTTCAAATATCTTCCGTCGGAATCGAGAAATACATTGCAAAGGTTCCTGTTTCCTGCTTAGGACCATGGATGACATGTTTTGAGTGTGCTGAGACTCATTAATGGATAACTAATTAACATTAATTATATTAATTCTTGCGAGAACTGTAGTACAAATTGTAAGTGGGCTACTTGTCCATTTTATGTCCTATTTATGGCACTAAATTAAATGCCTCTACCCCAGTACATTTTGGAGGTAATTACTGTGTCTTTTACTTCTCTACATTTATGTAATAACTTTAGTTGCTAATAGCTTTTCGCATTTACATCAAGGACACAAAATGCAATCAATAAATAATTATTTATTTTTTATGAATTAAGATAAGGCTTTTATCCCCACAGTTAGGAGCCGCAGGATTGAAGCGCTATAAATATATCTGTACATTAACTGTGATTCTAAAAATTCAATTAAATAACTTATAATATTCTTAAAATTGGCTATAAAATGAATTTTATGTATTATTTTGTGACTTTTTCATGTGAAGTACCGAAAAGGTTCAGTCCTTTAGACCTTCTAGAAACTAAAAACTAAAAGAAATGCAATGTGAGGCCATAACCTGTGATGAGTACAAAGTAATCACAAGCAGACGCTGTTTTAGGGGATCTCCAATATTGGTGTTCAACTATCAGCCCATTTTGCTGTTTATGGTGAATAACTATCATAAAATCTGGATCATTCTTCTGCTTTTAATATCCTCAACTGGGCAATAAAAAGTCCAAGTGTTGCAGACTGCACAGGCCCATTAAATATATTTAACATCCTGCACAGATGCGAAGTAGAATCAATAAACTCAGTGAACCAAATGCACACACAAACTGACCACCTGTTGCTCCCAATAGGTCCTCCCCATAAACCTGCCGGAGAATCTGACCTCTTAAGATGTGAAAGGTGAACATTTGCCCCCTGAAGTGTATCAGATATTCAGGCGGCACTAATCATCGCAGTGTTTTGCTTCGTTGCCATGGAAAAGTAGGTCACTGACTTCAAGAGAGTAAAATAAGGGAAGGACCTTTTTTTGATTGGGGTGTGAGGAGTCAATTTATGTTTCAGGATATGATTTGGAAAAAGTGACAGCAAAGTTAATACCTATTTGAGAGCAGTATCACACAGTGACTTGTGGTGGCTGTGCTGACTTCTTAATGCCAAATACAGAAAGTTGGATCAGATGATGAAGACATGAATAAAAATTTAATGCTGGTGCTAAAGTTCAAGCACTTTTAATGGTAATGCCTGAGAACTGAGTTAGATTTAGTAAAAGTGCTCGATGTGAATATGATGTTGAAAAATAGTAAGACGTGAAATCACGGCCATGGTTCTTAAGTGTCATTAAGGAGACTGTGGGTGCACAAAAAAGACCAACATGAGAACATATTCATAATATTTAT
>JAQFJB010000021.1:19991695-20003244 GCA_029874875.1 Naso minor
TACAGACTCAGGTCCATATTCAAGACACACATTACAAAGACAGACAACACATACCACATATTTAAAAACAAAAAAAAAAAACAAAGAATACCTGTGCTAAAAGTGCATAAATTGATATCATTCAAGTAAATATTATGTTTAAATATTTATACATTCAAATAAACAAATATCAGTATTATGAGAAAAGAAGATATATTCCTATTCCTCACACTGGTTTCCTCCTCAAAATGACTTGGAGCTATCGCTTAAAATCTACATGATAAGACATCATGAGAACTGCATGATGCAAGAGTTTTTGACTTCGCTGTAGGTGAAACTTGTCACATTAGTTGCATCATCTTTCATTTTAGAATTTAAAAATGTCTCAGCACACTCAGTGTGTTTGCAGGCAAGAATGACAAATAAGTGTCCTGATATTTTAAACAACACAAATGTGTGCATGTCTGTGTGATATGGAGACAGAGAGAGAATATCTGTGCATGTGCGCAAAGAGTAAATAGGATTGACCCCCTCCTACCAAATGGCTGTACACGTCCTGTCCCCTTGGAAGAAGTGCATCTTCATGTGCTGCATGAGAGGTACAGGACAGGGAGGGCTAATGAAGGAAAACTACTCAGCGGCTGACTGACAGTTGTTGCACTTTTCCTGTTGTTTAACTAATGAGATAGAGGAGATCTGGTCTTGCGGGCAGCACTTTTTTTCTGGGTTAATACTTTACTGAAAGGATGCCTACAATTATGACCTAATTCAAATAACTAATGAGCTGGAGGATTAGCAGCGAGGTTCATGCTAATGAAGAAATCATTTCATACTCTGAGACAGGAAACCTCTCCAGGTGGAATTAGCCTATCTTCCCAGGCCCTTTTGAAATCCGCTTACATGTATTCAGCTAATGATCCAAATAGGCCTGCTGAAATAATTTTCAATCACACGGTCCAAAGCAACGCAGTGTGTTGTTTACTTCTCATAAATTCATCCCCCTGTAGCTTTTAGCCTACTAATCTCTGCACTTTGTGCAGGTGTCTTGTAAAACAGATTGACAACACAACATTAAAGTGCTATAGACACTAATCAGTTCAGGGAAAGATTAGTTGAAGTGAATCTTAAATTCACCCATCAGCATGGAAAAGGGTGGTTGGCCTGCTGGTTAGAATGAAATGCAGTGGAATTGTTGTCAGGCTTTTTAAATAACCTGAACTTTAATTTTAAAAATTAAATTAACTGCCTGTTTTGTTCAGGGATGAAAGCATGGTAACTTTGAAGGTTAAACAAATGCTTTTTCCTAATTACCTCGCCATCACAGCATGCCTTCACCTTACCAAAAAGATATGGAGACTTGTTAAAAATAATTGGACATAACAAATTAACGGGGTAGAAAAAACTGTTCGTTTCAATGCTGTGTATTTCAATACATGTGGAAATTGTGCAGAATTGTTAATGAAAGAGCACAAAATCTGCTATTTTATTCACTCAAATTAACACTAGCTCTGGTCCTGCCTGCTGGCTCTTATCCATTGCCTATTTTCTTATCTTATTGAAATGAAACTTCAGTTTGTTCTTGTCCTCTTAACCCACAATCTGCTTGTGAAGGGGAACCGACAAGAACAAACACTCTGTGCCGACTGAGCAGACATGACCGACAGATTAGATGGTCAGAATGGATCAGGAATCATTAATGTCAAATAAAACAGCTGTTGCAGGTTTACATGGCCTACTGTTTATTCTGCTCTTTACCAACCTACAGTTCAACACTGCATCTCTCATTTGTTTGTTCTTGTTGTAGAACTTTTGTTATAAAGTAAATTGACAAAAAGCAGTTGTCTATCAGAGCTTTTAATGTAACAGAAGTATACAAGTTTGTTCCTTCAAAGGGGAACCAAAATAAAAGTTTCACTGACACTTTAGAGATGCACCTGAACCCCTGCCAGCAGTTACACAAGTGAAAGCAACAACACAGAGATCCTTCTTATTAAACAAATCAAGTGCTCATGACAAGGTAAACTTGGCTTCTCGTATCTCTCCTTCTTCCTCCAGAGGCAGAGCCTTCTAATTGATGTGTGTGAGAGCTGGAAGACAAGGAAACTCCGTGGGAAGGAGAAGTGGATGCTTCACTGAAGATGGTTTCCCCACCCCACCCCCCACCCCACCCCCGTGCCAACACCTCTACTGAAAATAGGGTCCCACATGTATGAATTCATCCAAATTTAAAGCACTTTGGATACTTTCATAAATACATTATTGCCACGTGGAATTGATGAGGAATTAGATATGTCGCTGGAAGTTTGTTTTTTGTTTTGTTTTTTTTCAGTTTAAACATTTTATTCTGGCAGTTTAGTGAACTTGAGATTTTGATCAAGAATAAAAAAGCAAAAGCACAGGAGTGGAGTGGACGGGAGTGGACCGCAAGATGCTGAATATATGAAGAACGAGTGAAGAGTTACAGGAATACAGATGATGTCAAACAGAAACAGAAATTTATTTGGCCGGGTAGCAAGTGGATAATTGATTGTAACAAGCATTATATGCATGTATGATAGCACATTGTGCCACTGAATGCCACAGAACATGCCAAAAAGGGGCATCCCATAGAAGCTATTAAAAGCTTATTAGGAGGGGGCCCGGGGCCTGAGACATTTAACATGTAACAAAAATGAACAAAAGAACACATACATACGTACATAAAGATATACAGGACTATTACCAAATTACAGACAGACCTAAACAAAACAAGACAAAGACAAAGACATTGATCCCAGCAGAAAGACTTCGAACAAATTATAAACACAAGGACAATAATTTATTTTTTAATTTCCTCTTGAAAATGGAGAGAGAACGAGCAGCTTTGAGGTTAGAGTCGAGCTTATTCCAGATCTGAGGACCATGGCACACAACACTCAGGCTAGTCACTTTAAACCTTCGCTTTTTCCCAAAGATAAAATGTTTGTTCCTAGTGTTGTGTGCATGTAGAGAAGGATTGATTGGAATAAGTTCACAGAGTCTAGAATTGTTGATCACACGATATACTGTACATGCATTGTGATAAGTATTAAATTCAGGAAGCTTAAGCAATCTATAGTGATGAAAGAGTGAATTAGTGGGGGCATTGTACTCAGACCAAGAGAGGAGAGTTTTTTTGTGTAACTAGGAAATGTGTTGCACCAGATGGCACTACAATAATTCAGGTGAAGTTCAAATAAAGTTTTATACAGTGTGAGAAGCGTTGCAGAAGGAAGGAAATATCTGATTTTAGCAAAGAGACCAACATATTTAGACAGTTTTTTCACAAGTGAGTCATTTTGTCTTTTTGTAACTTATTAAAAAAAAGTACAATACTATTTTTTTTTATGTACCAGGTAGCCTTGAAAAAAAATGCTTGAATTTGGACTTATCATTCTTGTTATGTTTACCTCATTGTCTTTAAGTTACGTTTTTTAAATTGTTAATAAACAGAGCTATATTTTGTTTATTTCCTGTGCGTATTATTTTTTAAACTGGCAATAAAAATTCAAATTGAATACAGACTTGTTTACTGGATTGGAATATAAATAAGACAATAATGATAAATCATTTGTCATTATATGTATCAGGAAAGAAGCATTATATGTATCAGGAAAGAAGACAAACAATTTGTTACCCAAAATAGTATATTTATTTTAATGAAAAAAAATCTATAAATGAATATGAACAACAATAATGTTATACAGGAAGTCCTCTTGTGTTGTCTGACATGTGGCTGTTTCTGTCCTCATTTTGAGCAATGATGACTGCATACTGTGGACGTGTTCTACAGGGAAAAAAATCACAATTAGACAACTGAAAGTAACAGTACAACTTTAAATTTGATCAAATATTGTCATCTAACTCCCAGAGCCCTCTGCTAACTTGCATTTGCAGTAGCTGCTCAGTTGATGGGGCAGGGACACCAGACACAAGTCCACACTGACGAGGATCACAACTGGTTGCTGAGAGCCATTTTTCAAGGACGGCACTGTACTATTCCTGAACCACTGTTGTTACAACAAAAAGAAAGCTGTTCATTTATAATCATTTCCCGATGACAACTGGCTTACTATGTTCTGTATGTGTAAAAATATTGTACACACGTAACGTGTAGACATAGCTACTACAAAGTTATTGGGGTGACAGAGAGGCTAACATGCTGCCGTTAGCTTCTAATCATGATAATGACAACAATGTAGAGAGTGTAACGTTACACGTGAAATATATCAACACCGCAAATATTTCAGCGTAATGGGTTGACATGCAGGCAAAAGGTTGCTGCCATTAGCTTTTATGTCCATAATGACAACAACAATGACCTGCTTCGAGCGAATAAACAAGCTGATTTTGCACACAGAATGTGTAAACATGTTAGCTATATTGGCTTATGAGGGAGGAGCGGAGAGAACCAAACGCTCTAAAGTCGAGTTGTTGTATTCACCAAAACTGATGCAGACAATGATTATTGCAATAAGTGCACCAATGTGAAGTCTTTGCCTGTAAAGGGGGTAACACAAGCAATCTCTCTTAACATTTATAGAAAGTATGTCATATTCAGAAGGATAAATGCACTGTTCTTCGACAGCCAAGCTTGCAACTCTCCCATTTCCCCACACAACTCAGGTATTATTATGTTATGCTAGCAGGAGCCCACACAGAATTAATTAAATTATACAAACTCTGGTTAATAACTGTTAGTAACCATTAGTTAAATGTTAAGCTATGCGTTCATGAATTCTTTCTGAAATGGTTCAAGCATCATCAAACTGACGTTCAGAATATATAGGCTACAAGCCTCTTTATAACCCAGCAGTAACAGTTCAACTCAAGCAGAAGATGTGACAAAAAATTACAGACATCTGGTGGTGATGTTGACAAAAACTACATGAGTTTCAACTATTTAGCCAGCGCAACATCTGTCTGTCTAGCTTTAACTTTTTTTTTTTCTCTTTTCCTTTTAAGGTACATGTATGGGTCCCTTAAAAATTTCTAAGGAAAAATGGTTGCCAAGGATCCTCTAGCAACACATAAAGGAATACTTAACCCTATGAGGTCTAAGCTATTTTTTTCTTGTTTTAGAGCGCCTGGACTTTTTGTGCAACAATGCATGTAAAACCTCAATCCTGTAATGCATAATAATAAAATACACTTTATTTTTTTCAGGACAAGCTGGACTATCAGAATATGTTGACTGCAGGAGTGTCTTGATTGTGTAAATAATGATATGACTAGTAGGACAAGAGAAAAACAAAACAGAGATTGAATCAAAAGAATTTATTCAAAAATATAAAGATTACAATAGGCTACAGTAGATATAAAAAAGTTTTTTATTTTATTTTTGTTTTATTTTGGTAGGCCGAAGGCGGAAGTAGTAATCCTATTGCATTTCCTTGCATTTCCGCTAGCTGTTCTGATATGGAAAACAGATGAAATATTTACCAAGGACCTTCACTGTTGGATTTAATCGTACTGGATTTATATTATGAAGACTGTATAAAGTTACTCAAGTTCCAGGAGACATAAGTCAGCCTGTGAAAGGGATACGATGATGATCAAGGGCACATTTTAACCGTTAACCGTTAGCTTTCGGCTAAAAAAAAAAGCAAGTTGCTATCTTTTTTCTATCAGAAGTTATTGCATGTTTTATAAACCATGTACCCCTGGAACGTATACGATCCCATCGCCGGGTTAAGTAGCCAAGGGCAAAACCTTAGAAATCAAAGGGGTTTTCCTTAAAACACCCTAAGTGAGTCCTTAGGTTGATTTTATGCAACTCATTTTATTTTAGGGTATCCTCAGATAAGATTTAAGGGCAACCTTATCCTAAGTGGTTTTTTGAAACTGAGCACTAGAGTTGGTCTCCATGCGCTGCACTGTGGCTGCCCACTGCTCCTCAGGAATAGGTTAAATGCAGAGAACACATTTTACTGTAAACTACCTCTACCTTTACCTTGAATGTGTGGTTTCAGGGTAAAAGTGGCACAGTTTGGTGATATCATCATTTTATATAGGTCTATCTAGGAGTCAACTTAAAAACTTAAAAGGGATCAGTTTTAATCTTGTTTCAAAAACCTGTTGGGACACTGAGGGGCTTACAGGAGGATGAAACATACCGTAAGCCCCCCCCAAAAAACCCAAACCCATAAACATTTTGACATAAATTTCCCACAACAGTCAAACACTATAACTAATAATGATGTCTGTCAAAGGAAAAAATGCAGTTAAGACACTCTAAATCTTGTATGGCACACTTGTAAAAAATGAAGTGGAAGGATGACATCAGTTATTTTCTGCCAAAGAATAGAGAGCAAAAGGTAGAAGATGTAGAGCAAAAGATGACTAGGGGAATGATGGTATGGTAAAGGCTTGAGCATCACGGAGACAATGTGATGGAAGGGGGATAGCCTTCCACAGATGAAGAAAGAAGAGGGAGAGCGTCACAGAGATTAAAAAGTTGAAGACGAAGAGTTAGTCAGTCATCCCCAGTCTAGCTGGTCCACATGGTATTGTCACAACATAATATTTTACATTTGAATAACAATCACATCACACAAATGAAAACTAAGGTAAGGTATATGGTTTTTACCTTCTTTTTTTTCAGGGAATCTTTCCCCTTCTCTCTTCTAGATACAGATCTTCCAGTTGAAGAGTAATGGGCAAACTCAGCCAAAACAACTACTGTCCCTAAGACCCTACAAGAAGGAGCCAGGAAAAGCTCTCATGCAAAGTGGTACAAAATCTGGAGTACTCACAGTCCAAAGATGCAGCTTATTTAGGCAGGAGTAAGTGTTTTTGAATAGCGGCCCAGGATCAGGGTGTTCTGTTATATCTCAGTAATAAATAAAAAATCTCTCCTGAATCTTGGCAGCATACTGTTGGCTGCTTAATAACATCACAACATTCATTCGGCACTCAGCTTGACAGTGTGGTAACAAACAGCTCCCTCGAGTGTTTGATTAGTGTGTGTGAGTAGGCATGTGACAGACACGCTGGACAATGCGAGAAATGACCGAGTGTGTTCTCATTTCCTTTTTTCCACTCACAAGTTCCTCGCTTTCACAATTAAATACCATCGGCTATCGCTTCCTGCTTCATCGTCATCACCATCATCATCTCACTGCTGAGCTGGACCCAAACCCAGTTCCTGATTGGCAGATCTCAAGGCCTTCTTTTTCCCTGTGAGTCAGCAGGAATGTGAGGAATGACCCGTGCGAGGCCGGGCCCTTTCCCACCCAGCTCTCATCTGCCCTTTTTAAGGCATTCCCCAGTCCAGCTTCTTTTTCATTTTTCCCTTTTTTTTTCACTTTGTCATCCTTTCTCCTTGTTAAACGCTTTACTTTCCCTTCTTATGCGTCTCCTCTTTCGTCCTATGCTTCTTTTCTGAGCACTTTCTCCTCTTACCCGTTATTTTCAGTCAGCTCAGCACTTTAAATGTCCACAAATTATAGCATATAGGAGAGCCCCTCTAAACTAGTGCAGCTAGGGCCGCATATTTTGTCAAACCACAGCGAGACCTCAAAACCACATGTCCTCTTCATCTCTTGCAAGACCCCCCCTTCCCTCCTCCTCCAGGCCCAGCAGGAGGAAGCACTTCAACCCTCTTTTCAGCCCATCAGGGGGGTAAAGCTTAGCTCAACAACCACATTCAGCTCTTTCTAGTAGAAATCAGTTGGCTTGCAGTTTGTGTCTCGATTCTGCAGGTTTTGCACCTTCACGTGTGCGTTTGGGTGTGAAGCGTATCTGCTCATCTCTGCGTGTGTTGACAGGCTCCCGCTGTCGACAAAAAGAGAGATCTGTCTCTCACATGACAGGAGAGGGCTCCCCTCCACCCTCCCGCGCTCACGGCTGTCGCTGACATCAAAGCTCCCAGCTCGCTGACTGGCGTTTCTGTCTGCAGGGTGTGCTTTCATTCACACACTCACACACCGTAATTACATCTCTTTTGCTTGAAAAAATAAACTCTTAACTAATAGTCACTCAGAGCGATGAAATGGCTCAGTTAGTGTTTCCAGGTCAGCCACATCAACGTCAGAGTCTCTGGGGCCTACAGCAGCCTGGCTCCTGTTCAACTAAAGGATTTACAGTCAGAGAAGAAGACACCTGGGTGATGGCTTGACCTGGAGAGCTGAGTGTGCTTCTTTCTTATAGCCGAGCACCAGCTGTTGGCGTGCCTGTCTCTCACCCTCTGCTCCTTGCTCAGGTGGTTTTGTCTTTTTACATTAGTAAAGTCAGATCACTTGTCATCACCAATCTATAAGCTTCTCATTGACCCTGTAACTCCCTACCACATGTTCAAATCTAAGCCAGGGCTGTTGGGTGTGATACTGTCTGACTGGCACACACACCTAAATGATACTTTAATTTGTTATCTGTCAGCTGTGATCTAATAAATCTAATTAGACTGACCTAATTAACCAAGAGTCCACTGGCAGGCGAGCAGCTCCATCCGGCTGAATGTTGGCACAGCATTGCATTGAGCTAAAAGTTCACATTAGCATGCTAACGTGCTCACAATAACAGTGCTAACTAGCTGGGGAACTGCAAAAGTCGTGACTGTGCTGATGTCACTTAAAGGCCACTGGAATCATCATCTTGTGTCTTGAAAGTCTGCACAAACTTTGGTAATCCATTCTGAAATTCTTACGTTATTTCAGCCTGAACCAAAGCGGAAGGCCGACCAAACGTCAATCCGACATTGCTAGCTAGCGTAGCTTAAAATCGCAAGTTCTACAGTCTTCTTCAGATTCGCTCTGGCTCGATAGCTGTGTGTGAGGGCAGTTTAACTCAAGGTCAGCCCTGTTCTTATACGAAAACAAGTGTGTCCTTGTTTGACAGGGTAAATTACAGAGAACAAGAGACAGCAACTGAAAGAAGTGAGATCTACAGCTGTACGCTGCTTATTCACCACCCTGTACTTACACTGAGAACAGGCCTCTGATCCTTCACTCCAGATAACTGAGTGGCTGTTTCTTCACCGTGCGTCTGTGGTTAACTCATTCCAAAATACAAATATAAGAGTGACAGGTGGCTAATCTTTGCAAGTTTAATGTTTGCCGTCCTGCTGCGTTGGCCCACTTTCGTCCCTTGCGTTTGTCGTCATGCCCTCTTTTTGTTTGCCTTTTCATGTCGTGTGTGCAGCTGGATGGAACCTTGGATCTGGACGAGAGGCGTCTCATCCGTTCAGCCATCCGGGACCTGAGGAGGCGGGAAATCGAGGACATGGAGGCCGCACTAGCCAGCAAGAGATTCCGGCCCACTCGCCTCAAACAGCAGGAAGACAAGGAGAACCAGCACAGGTAGGGACAACACACACACACACACACACACACACACACACACACACACACACACTTGGAGATACTGCTCTAATGACAAACTACACCATCGCAAGTGAAGTGAAAACAGTCATAAACCCAGAAGTGGCATTTCTTAACTCCAGTGGGAAAAGGAGAAGTCTGGAAAAGTCACATCAGGGAATCATAGGGGACGGAAAACTGCAACCTGAGTAGATTTTCAGTTTTCCGTTGTGTGCGCACATTGTCACATTTAAAATTTTGTCTTAATGCCAGATCACCTGTCAGCATTTAAGTCGTGAGAGTCAGACTGCAGAAGTTTTTCTCAGATCGTTTGTTTGGTCGACTCAGAGTCTTCTCGTCTTCTCAGTGTTATTCCAGGTCAGAAATACACTTTCCCAGCACCTGACATTCAGCTAAAGAATGTGGATAAACTGAAAACTCTGCACTAAAATCCCTTTGCCATTTTGTCAATAAACAATTTCTTTTCTGGCAAACTGAATGACAAACAGAACAAACAGGCTTCCTATCAGTCATTGAAGGTTATCTTGATGTTACTGTAAACATGGTGGTTATCTTTTAAAGAGCCCCTGAGGAAAATGAGTCTGCATCCAACCTTATGTGGATTTTTAAAAAAATGTTAGATGAAGATAATATAATATTTTTAGCCATAATTTATGTAATTCAGTTGATCAGGCAGGCTTTTAATAGAAAGAAAATGAGCAAATCTATCAGAAGTAAACTTTTTCATGATTGGCTCTGTTAACTGAAGAATTCTAAAATCTGACCAATTATGCCAATTTATGACATTTAAACTAAACTACAAATATCATCGCACCAAAATATGAAATACCTTTCATTGTCCTCAGCAAAAGTTTTTAAAACCAAAAGCACATAAATCAACCAGAATGGAAACTTAAAGCTTAAACGGTCTCAAGGTTTTTCTCTGGATGGATGAATTCCTGAGCTCTGCCAATCAGAATTGGCTGAGTTTTATTACAGGTGTTAATCAGTGACTGGTAATGTGGAGCAAAGATTTAATACTATTGGAGGAGACACTCAACCGTCTGCTCTCGTTCTGTTTTTGTGTCATTATTTAGACCAGTGGCCGGGCCTAATCATTTCCATTCACCACTGCTCAGATTACTTGGGCTACAACAACAAAGGAGGTGCCTCAGAAGCTGCTAGAGGAAGCAAACCTAGTGTAGCAACGTGCACACATGTTGAGATGCACACATGTACACGCCTACACACACACAGCCCGTCTAAACGTTGCATTATCCCGTGCCTTTCAGTGGTGGAATGTGAAATATTCCACTCCGTCGTGCCACAGATCCTTTAATACCAACGACTGGAGCAAAGCGAAGATAATGAGAGAACTGGAGGAGCGTATGAGTAATAGCAACCGACGATAAAGGGAGCAGGAAATGGAGAAATGTGAGGCTGAAAAGAGGGAGGATGAGAGCAGCCTTTTTCAAGCACTGTGTGTCATTGCTGTCAAATCTGTTATGCCAGAGTATATCACTTTTTCCACGCTCGATTTGGGAGTGTTTCTTCTAATGGGTTTTCTCCTGTCCAAGAAAGCTGTGAGTTATCATGGGTTTGTCCTCTGCTACCTTTCACAGGAGCGGCCTCAGGGTAAAGTCAGTATTTAGTTGTTTTAAGATGGTACTATTCTCACTTTGTACCTTGTATGACCAGTCATAAGAACTGCCGTCATTGCAACTTTACTGTCTTTGTCTCTCAGGTCAGAGTCCAGTGACAACCTGGACGTCCTGTCAAAGAAACTGCAATCCATCCGGGACATCGACGAGCTCACAAAAATGGTATCAACAGACAAAAATCGTGAATTATTTTGATCCTGCATGCTTGTTCGTCCTGTGTGCAGTGACATTTTGCGTGTTTGTTTACGTGAAGCTCCGTGCCGCCAACGAATACGAGGAGAGGAAGATGATCCGAGCAGCCATCCGACAAATCCGAGAAGAACAGCAGCAAGGTGAGTCCAGCTGTGTCTGTAAGTGTCTGTTAGATGTGATTATACCACCTCTGGTCAAGATGAAAATACATTTTTTACAGATGAGGAAATGTGACACCAGTTGTGGGTTGTGAGAAAGCATTTAAGGGTGATTCATTTTGTGTTCTGGCAGCCAAAATAGTTACACTGAATAGTCTGAAGGGGGAGCTACAAAAACATAGTTAGACCATAATTATGTGCTGTTGTTGACAGAAACCTGCAACACAGTCCTCAGAATAGGA
>JAQFJB010000021.1:20177073-20199232 GCA_029874875.1 Naso minor
ACCCGGGTTCGATTCCACCTGTGGTCCTTTGCTGCATGTCATTCCCCCTCTCTCTGCCCTGTTTCCTGTCCACTCTTTAGCTGCTCTGTATATAAAGGCAAAAAGCCCCAAAAAATATCTTTAAAAAAAAAAAAAAATGTATACCATAGTATATATTACATCATGCAGTATAATTCCATATATAATACCATTCACAATGGTAACACGTTATAATCTTTTTTTCCACTTCAATCTTTCTAATTGTC
Source organism: Naso minor (assembly GCA_029874875.1). Lineage (NCBI taxonomy): Eukaryota > Metazoa > Chordata > Actinopteri > Acanthuriformes > Acanthuridae > Naso > Naso minor. The sequence goes on from JAQFJB010000021.1 coordinate 20,177,319, forward strand.
TGTTAGTCAAAACATAATTCATACGTCATGAGTTGTCAGTGTTTACTTGCTACGCTCGTCACCTGCCTTGAAGCTGCTGTGCTCCTGGAATTAGCTACTGTAGCTAGCTTGTTAGCATCTAGCCAGCTATGCCAGGTCATAAACATGCGCACGTTTTGAAAAAGAAAAAGATGTGACAAGTGTACCAACAGCCCAGCTGACAAGAGCTCAACTGGAAAAAATCTGAAGAAATCCTGGCCAAGTAAAACTTCCATGTACAAGGAAGCACCAGCCAACAAAAAGTATAAATTTAGAATCACAATTTTTTTGTTTGTTTGTTTGATTGTTTTTGTTGGTTTGTTTTCACATCTGTTATGTCACTGTTAAAGGGATTTTAAAGACTGCCGAAGGAGGACCCTGGCTATTCTAAATGTTTTGGGGGGCCTTGACATAGAAATGTTTGGGAACCCCCGCTGTAGATGACCTTTGGGTTGCATTGTGGGTAACAATGCAGAGTATTTTTGTGTACATGCCCTCTATGTCACACAAAAATGAGGGCTATTGAAAGACAAAGGACACCCTTGTCACAGCTGAAGAGCAACTGTGTGAGAATACACTTCCAGCATCACTGAAGGGCAAGTTTGACAGAGATAAATAACACCAGCGAGCATTACATTACGAGTAAGAAATAAAAACAGAGAGACGGAGTGGAGTGACGGTTATGTGCACGTGTTTTTGTAGCAGATTGGTTGGGGGGGACACAAAAGGTGGCTTATCTAGCTTGGCACTTCCTTGGCTTTTTATCCTCTTTTTATGCACCATTTATTCAAAATGTGCTGTTTAAGGTTGCACCTATTTTGAGACATTGCTCCTGGTTATAGACTTTGTGTTGTACATGCTGATAGGGCTATTTTGTGAGGCTGTTATACAGTCTAATTCAGCACTCTTGAAGTCGTGTGTGTCCCCTCATCCTTTCAGGCAAGAAGAGTGCAGAGGACATTTTACAGAATAGGGTGTCATTTATTGCATTACACTATTGCAAAACAAACCCATGCATTTCCACAAAACAGAGATAAGTTTAAAATGTGTATTTCTTTAAATTTTATGTTAAAACTTACATTTCTGGTCTGGTTGGGTTAGGATTCAATTATGAAAAGAAAATGTTTTAGCTCAATATATCTGGTTTTGTTCTCTGAAACACTGCTGCAAAATGTCCTGACATCTTCTGAAAATATGTGTTTTTGTTGACAGAAACATAGATGATAAATGTCTTGACGTCTTCTTAAAAACACCTGGTTTTGTCGCCAGAGACACATTTGGAAAATGTCCTGACAGTCACAAAAATAACCTTATTGACCTTGATCTGGTCTTGAACGCTGGTCTGACGTTTGGCAGCCACTATCTTCTCAAGCTTCCTGGCAAGAAAAATCAGCTCATACAGGCCTAAATGTAAGAATGCATCAGAAACGTTGATTTATAGTGTTAAAATATGGCTTTGTTTCATATGAAATATATAAATTGTACATATGCTTGAATTTCAAAAACTTAAATTAAAAAAAAAATGGAGCTGGCAACAAGATTGTGCAAATCAACCATCATAATTCGTCTTTGTGAAGACTTTGTTACAGCTGTGGTTTTCTCATTCTGTTTCTTCATTGAATGGGACACTTGTTCTGTTTTTTTGTTTTTTTGTTTTTCAAGAGGGTGCCATGTCCTAATTCTCTTCAGATTACTGAACAAACTGTTGATGTATCAGTCCGTCTTTCTTTGATCCAAAATATTTTGAGTAGTTTACCTCCTGCTGGTGATAATTTATGCTCAATTTTTCAGCTTTTCCCACACATTGTGCCTGTTAGCACAAATATGTTCCTTTAGTTGAGCCAACAGTGTATCACCTTCTCACCTGCTGCTTTTCTTCTCCCTCTCGACCCCTCTCATCCTGTTCGGCTTCAGTTACAATGTTCGCTCTCATCACATCCAAACCTTTCCGCTCTCTCCACTCGTCTCCCTTTTGTGCTTCTTTCTCTCTACTTCTATCCAGCTCTCTTCTTTTCAAGACGCTCACATTTTTTTGCTCTCTTCTGCTTTTCTCTTTTTTAGTCCTTGAACTGACCTCAGCCTCTCCATGTGTGCTTCTTTATATGTTCTCAGCTTTGACAACCCTCTTGAGCCTCTCTCCCCCGTCAAATCCTGACTCGAGTGCTCTCTTCCTGTTTCAGAGGACTTTGCTGAGGGTTAGGGATGTCTCTGCGGTTGGTACGTGATTCATTTGTAGGGGGAATACATGCTTTGTGAGAACAAAAGTGTGTGTTTCTCAAGCTACAGGTGTGCAGCGGTGGGGAGTTTGTATTGTATGTGCCTCCTCTAGCTTGAATAATAGGAGAGGAAAGTTAATTTAGATGTTAAGTGATGATGGGGGTTGGGTTTTTGTCAGGTTTTCTTCCAGCTCAGCCTGTCACAAACCACAAAAAAAGGGAATCTCAAGGGTTTTTTGAAGGAATTAAATCTTACTTTTAAAGATGACCTGCACTTTGCTGTTTTTCCTCAAGGTTTTTCCTGCTCACACAAGGTGTTTTAAGAAACAAAGAAACCAACAAGGACAGCGAGGAAATAAGAAAGCTCTGTTCCTGACCTGTGTGACGCACAGTTTTTCCAGACAATTTCAGACTAATCTCAGACCTTCCACACTGTCGCTCTGACAGCACAAAATGGATGCTCTTCATTTTTGCAGAAGTAAACTACTTTAAAAGAGCACTGTCAGCCAATTAAGTTTTTGTCAGATCGTTTTTCAACATTAGGTTTATTAACCCACTTTTAGAGCCCATTCACATCCAGCGCCAGCACCATGCATCATTCCTAGACTTTACTAAGTGACTTTTTATTTCCTGGCCTTGCTTCTCTGTAGATGCGTTTGCTTATTTGTTTGTTTGTTTGGATATGTTTTATGTTTAACAAACTATAGTCCTTATTTAACAAGTACATCTTCTGTTTTATTTATTTTGTTTTGAAGGGATGCAGTTTTACCTTGAAAAGTCATACATCAGTCCTATGTCTATTCAATCATGGGGAGGAGTTTCTGCAGTCATTTAGATGATTGTTTATTTCTTTCTATTTTTTGCCTTAGTGCCTTATTCTCAGGTTCACAGCTGACACAGATAAGCGATTAACCTGTTTAATCAGTAACTGTTTTGATAATTGTCATTTTCAAGCAAAATATTTCTAACATTCTCTAGTTTCAGCCTCCTAGTCATGAGCATTATCTGCTTTTCTTTTTCCCTAAATAATAGTAAACTAAATGTCTTTGGGTTTTAGAAAATTAGTCGGACAAAACCAGCACGTTGTCACCTTGGACTCTTGGAAACTATGATGTACAGTTTTTCCTAGATGTGCCACAGGTCCGACGACAGTGTTGAAGGTTAAGAAAAAAAGAGTTATGACCAAATTTTACACAAATGTCTAATAGCAAAAAAGGGATGAAGAAATCAGATTTTCCATCCAAAAGGTCCTAAATGGATGTGGACTGAACCTTGAATTGTTGGTGGGAGCATACAACCATGATGCAGCAGCCTAATTATATTTTCTGACCGTGTTTTATCTAAAGATAAAGATTTATAACTTAATGGAGGAAATATTTGACCATTCATAGATAATGGAAAATATTTTTAGTTGAAGCTCTACTGAGGGTGCTGTAATTTTTAACCGATAAATTATATTTGTGATTGATTGATTTGCGGCATGGCAGGTCAGTGGTTACCGCTGTTGCCCCATAGCAATAAGGCGCTGGGTTTGATTCCTTTCTGTGTGGGGTTTGCATGTTCTCCCTGTGTTCGCACGGGTTTCCTCCACCGTCTGAGCGTTTGTTAGGTTAATTCTCCAGTCATTTAGATTGCACACTGCAGCGATGGAGACCTTGAATGGATAAGCAGCTTTTCTTAGAGGAGCTCCTTCTGTGAGTGCATTTGCAGAAATGGAAGCTAACTGTGTTTAACGTCTACTGCAGAGATTTTGATGACAATGTGTAAAAGATGAGCACTGTGGATATTCTCCTCCATCTCACCTTTAACTTGTTCACCCCTTTTGTTCGTCTCTGTGTTGTTTCATCATCTCATCCCTCCACTTTCTCCATTTTTTTCTTGTCACCTTGTTTCATCTGTTGTTTGTTATGGTTGGTGTCTTGCATCGTCTGTGTCAGCGAGCCTATTCGGCCAAGATAAAGGTTCTCCTCTGGGATGTGCCCTCCTCTCCTCCTTCATGTCTTTCTCTTCACACTATGGTGGGTGTCACTCATCAGTGCTTCCCAATCAGCAGGCAGAGAGGGAGTGAGACAGAGAGAGAGGAAGAGGAGGGGAGGAGGAGGAGGAAGGGATCTAGGGACACAAGATGGAAATATCAGAGAGGAGAGACAGAGGACAGGAATTGAAAAGAGGTTATGAGGAGGATAAATGGTGATGTGAGTGTCGATGGGGAGGCGAGAAAAGCTCCATGAAAGCGGCTTGACTGTCCACCAACTGAATGAGCCCCACACTGCTGATAAGGATGATGAAAGGAATAATGATGACAGTGGGGGTGCCAATAGGGGGCTATTTTTAGATGCATTCAGCTTGCCTGCTGTTTATGGCTGTATGAGCGAGTACACGTTTCTTTACACTGACCTCTTTGTGTGTGTGCAGGACATTTATGCAGGCATGTGCAAAGCTGCATTAATGCAAGGGTGTATGTAAAGGTATGTCCAAGGGTGTGTGTGAGTGTGTGAGTGTGTGTGTCTTAGCTCCTGTCCTCGTGTGCACATGGGTGAAGGTTTAAGCCACGTGCTGTTAGTGCTGACTACAGAATCGGGAAAGAGCTGCAGTGAGGAACTCAACGTGCCCTCTTCATGAACACAGAAAATGGCTTTTCAACAGCTGTGTGTGTGTGTGTGTGTGTGTGTGTGTGTGTGAGTTAGTGATTAAGGTGCCTCAGTGCTGTGCATTTCAATACTGTGGATAAATGGAAGTGTAAAAGGACTGCAGGGCTTCGTGTGTGAAAAATAGTGAAAGAGGGATGTCAAGTGTTTTGAGACGAATAGAAAAGATCTGCAGCATTTCTACTATTATCAGCCTCTATCAGCTTCTTTCAGAAATTCGAGCTGAATCTGAATATCAAACACATTTATGTTGCCATCCATCTCGAGCTCATCTTCATTCCAGTTGTCTTCTAATTAGCGCAAACACTTTGGCCACAGAAATGAAAGTCAGCCTCACATCAGAGATTCAGTGGAAGAATGTAGGAAGAAAAGTAACACTGCTAAATGCTGCAATATTAATGCTGTCACAGCAATTGCATCAAACTAAATAAATACTGGTTATTGCAAAGTCAGGAGCAGGGAATGGCGGCCGCCTCAACCTTATATAACGTCACACATGTATTTTTTAGGCTTTGTCTTTTAAGATGGAAACAATGGCAGCTTCTCAGGTCACAAAAAACCAAACGTAACTTAACCTGTTTGCAAGCATTTCAACCAAATGAAGAGTCTCTCCACAGCAGAAGCGCTGTCTAAATGCAGGAGGCTTCTCTCTCTGCTACTCTGCTATCCTTCACTTCACAAAATCACAAGCACAATTGTGTCCTTCCACCAGATTAGAATTATAATACCACAAAGGAGAAAGTTACGTAGCCTTGCCTCACTTGCAATGAAAACAATTGCAGTGGTACTTTATTTATGTAGAAAATTTGATTGGTCCGCTGTTTGTCCCAGTTGGTCTCAGCTGTGATGTTTGCGTTTTGCCGGTGTTCTTAATGAAAAATGATCCCTGTGTACCCCTTATAAAACTAAAATAATGTACAAAAGGCATACTGCACTGTTGAGGCACCGTAAATCACTGCAGGGAAATTCCTTCACTGTCATATCCCTTTTAGTAAAACTGCTTTTTATATTTGCTTTAGTTGCCAGAGAATGAGGCTTTCTTGGCCTTTAAACCTCTAACTTGTTGTTGATTTGGCACCTTCCTGACTAATAAAACAGTAGAAATGAATGGTGGATGAGGAACGGCTAAGACACTGATAAAATCAACCAGGTTCATACTGACATCTTCCTCCTCTCACACTCAACATGAGCCATCTTCTGTTAATGTGTGCATATTATGTGTCCTGCACAGCACACATGCATGTACATGTAGTGTGCGTACTCACACACAAAGCCTTACCATCAGCAGTACTCCAGCCCCACTGAAACCAAGCCAGGGCTCGCTTCTTGCAGGAGTCTCCCTGAGAGCTGAGTCAGCAACAACACAAGGGGAGGAATGAAGCAGAGGGAAGAGAGGATGGGTAGAATTTTATCTCGAGCTCTTGACATCGGCTAACCAGCTTTTCATCCTTTCGTCTCCAGCTAAATTACACAAATCAGCCAGGCATAATACTATTTTTCTTCCCCCTATCTGCGTGTACAAGACAGCCTGCTGTTGTCTTTTGTCCTCCTCCTCCTCTCCAATACATGCTGCTAACATTAATATGCAGATACGCTTTAGCACAAGCATCAGCTGCCTTTGAATCCTATGTAGATTTTTTTGTACATTGGTGATGAGCTAATGCTGCCAGCAGGTGTATTTTTTAGATCTATTGAAGCATCTTGTGAATGAATTAAACACGAGAGCTACAGTATTAATGGTGCAAACCTTCACACCAGGCTTGTAAGTGTTGCATTAAAGCTCTTCATGTGTAATTTCATCTCCTCATCATCACAGGTTCCTGGTGTAAGAGCCCACTCTGTAGGCTTTTGGGGACCTTTCTGTTTTTTAAAGCGGCGAAAGACAAATCCACTTTTCTGTGGGATGTGACAGGCTTAATGCTCAGTTTCTCCTGCTCACTGCTCGCTGGCTGCTGTTTTTGTCCCTTCCTCTCCTGAGAATATTACCCTTCAGATCCAATCCCCCCACTGTGAATCTAATCAAGGATCCTTGCAATAAAGTTTTGTCTTAAGAGCTATGCTGCAGCCATCTATGGGATTTTATAGCCTATCAGCTTTATGGCATTGCAGTCTCAGGACTGATTCTTGAAATTCCAGGGGTGTCGAGTATGAGTTCACTTCAGGTAAAGCCCTGAGTCTGAATTTAATGGTGGAGAATGTTTAAATAAAACTGTCTTTGTAGTGTTAATGTGTGAGTAAATGGAAGAAACAGTGACTTGCCACAGCAAAGGGGCTTAATGAACGCTACATGTAGCAGTGGTGGAGGAGGCATCTGTCTTTCTGCCCCAAGAGGGAACGGCAGAAAGTGAGAGTACACCTTTGATAGATGACCGCCTAAACCTCCAGCTTCCCTCTGCCAACCACCAACACGCACACACGTATAAGCATTAATATACATATATACATATGCACACCTGACCGTATAAAACACAGCTGGGAACATCTGCTTTTGTTCTTATGGGAGTTTGGAAAGCTTGGGCAGGTATTACATATTATTGTATATTGCAATATCTAATGTCATTTGCAATATTTTTTACAATATCATATATCTTACATTTTCTACAGTATCTTCAGGCTTTTATTTTGAAAAGAAAATGCATGCGGAGCTGGCGTAGGGGCAGAGGCAACGTGGTTTACTATTTGACAAAGTTATTACAGGTTGATTGGCATGATGTAGGGATGCATGCAGCATTTTTATATACAGACTGGGAAGACGTAGTAGAAAACTAGCTCGCCAATTTGGCAATATTTTGGGTTTAAAGCAGGAGAAAATGCCGAGCCAAAGGATATATTGTTTTTGGCGCAACCCGGCGATCACTAAACTGGGACAGTCTTTTGATATAAGATTTTGGATATTGCCTAAACCTAGAGTGTATGTGAAAGTAAATGTGTGTTATTTTTCAGATTAAACCGACATTAACAGATTTCTCGGGGCATTTTAGGGCAGCAGAAATATACTTTAAACACAACAATGACACATTAAATTTTCATGAAGTTCATACGGCGAACTTGTCAGCATGCAGTTGCACATTTACACATCCGTCGAATGCTGAACGAGATCAGCATCAGTTTGAAGTTGTGTTTATGTCATCACTGTAAGTCCAATATTCATTCCCTTCATCTCTAGTTATGTGTCTACATCTCAGCTAAGTGCTTCACTGTGGTTACCAGCTTGTCGCTAACTGTGTCTGTCCTCTGCCTGGTGCAGAGCAGGTCATGTGCAGTCCTTTTTTTTTTTTTTAGAGATTTTTTTCTCTGGAAAAACAGTTGCCTGCTCAGAATGCAAACAATGTTGATGAAAGAATGTAACCACAACATTAAAGTTGCGGCTCATTAAACCAAAGCAGAAAGTTAACAGAGGCAACAAGGCCTGAAAGAGCTGAGGGGAACTGGGGATAATTAGAGTCGGGTTGTCATTACAGGGGACATCTTTCAAATTTTACGTAGTCCTTAGATCCACTGTAAATATTAAAATATGGATTAGAGCAGTTTTAATGCATGGATATTATGTGTAATGATCTCTTTAACTAACAAACACTGCAGTATATTTTATGAGGGAATATTTGCAATAGTGAAAATAGCAAAAATAAAGTCTTTCATTTTTTCATTTTTCAGTTGATTTAACAAGGATATACATGTAGGCTTTGTTATATCTAATAAAAGTGCAACCAAAGCCATGAATATAGGCTTTTAGGAAGTAAAGCATGATAAATACTCTCAAATAGACATAAATACTTACAAATAAGTACTCCTAAACAACGAGAAGAACAAGCAGCCACATTGATGTACAACAACTGTGAGACAAGCAGACATAGACAAGCAGACATAGACAAGCAGATTGATTGTAATGACTGAAAATAACAAGATCAAACTAAAGGGAGAGAGAAATGAAAAGTAAAGGATGCTCTGCTGTGTGAAAGATGTAGCTTCATGTTTGCAGATTTGCTTTTATTTAAGCCATAGTTTTGCATAATTTTTGGTAAGAACATTTTATTCAATTCTTTATGTAATAACTTTGTGTATAGCGACGTTTTTATCCGGTCATCTTTTACAGTGCTTCATACTGCATTCATTTCAGCATGTATTGTTAGAGGGTGTATTATCACAGGCCAAATGTTAAGCAAAGAGACGCTGTGTGTTTCAAAAGCAGATGATGACCTGAGGCTTTTCACTGACAAAAAAATAGCTTCTATCACTTGTGAAGGTCTAATCTGAATGGCGTTCAGCTTGAGACGTGATGCTCCGTGTGGCTGGACGTCACACTGCATGCTGATTATCAGTGCACAGCACAACATTCTGTCCAGTATCACGATAGCCGTGCCCTGGTTTTAAGACCCTAATGTATTGTTCGCACTGATGTGTGCGGTACAGCAGCTGTTCCTGTTGGTTTAGTCTTGGTGTGGCTCTTTGGCTACACGTATTAAAGCATGTAACGTTCATGCTACACTTGGCAGGGCCATTTTTTGCCAGAGTGGCTGGTGGTTCTGTTGAAGGGTTGACGTGAGTCTGGGTAATCCACCGGCTGCTCTGCTATGCCTGTGCATGGCTCTGGGCTGGCCCCATACAAAAGAGCAGACCTGAAAAGCGCCATAATGAGGCACCGGCTGAAAGAAAAGGCATGTCTCTTTCCATTTCTCTGAGCGAAAAGAAAAGAGCAACATAAAAGAATAGAAGACAAGAAAGAAAGATGAAAATAAGCCTCCCAAATCCAGGTTTTTGGCTGCGCTGTCTCTTTGAGTTTATCTTTTTTTTCATGCGTGTGTTTTATTATGGTAATGAAATGTTAGATAAAAATAGTCTGGGATGGTAGAGCAACGGTTTTCAATGGAGAGAGGAGAAAAACAGGAGGGAGGGGTCATTGATAAAACACATAAAGAAATTTAAACTGGCTGCTCTCTCTCCATCCCATCGTCCATTCCTGTGTCTTCTTTCTTGTCATCTCTTCTATATTTTTTAAGTTTTTAGGTCAAACTCTGAGTTTTACGCAAAACATGAAAACATTTTTTACTGTTTCATGTTGCAGTTGAACTTTAGAAAGCTCAAACTGCGGTAAATGTTTCACATTATTGAAGTTTCAATGTGTTTTTTTGTGAGAAGATGACTCTGTATTGCTAACACTAATATGTTTTGATGCAGCTCTGTCGATGTTTACATTAAGTATAGTGGTGTAAGGAGGCACTCATAGTCAAGCTCTCAAAAGGTCCTTTTGTAAAAACAGACTCCTCCACTCGCAGCCTCGACAATCCCCAGATAAGTATCCTCCAAGGAGGACAAAAAAAGGTACAAACAGAGCTGAAGATCAGAAGAGGTTGTTCTGCCTCTCCACTGCAGCGAACATCAAAGCGCTCCGCTCTCTGTGTGCTGTGTTAATCATTCTGCTTTAATGACCTCTGACCTCCACAGGCTCAGAGCAGAGGGTGGGAGCAGGAGGAATCAGACAGGCTGGACAAAATAACAGGAACACCTTATTATACAGTGTGATGCAATCCAACACAGTGGGCCAGACATCATCTATTTAAGTCTTTTGCTGTAGTTATTGAGGCTGTAGTGTCATTCAGTGAAGTGTTGTTCGGAGAGTGTTGTTTAGGGTCGTCTTGTTAGGGCTGGGCCTTTTTGACAATGCAGTTTTCTATGTTATTTAAATTAGGGCCTGACTGATATTGGATTTTTGGGACCAATATTTGTATTAGGGTGAAAGAAAATTTCGATATATCAGCAGATATTATACATTGGTAGAATATCGGCTAAGTGTGGTTTGAAATACTTGTGGCAAAGATATGTAATGGAGGCAGGATATCTTATATTTTAACAAACTTTAATCGAAACATCAGTGCACTGAACAGTGAACACTTCACTTATTAGTTAATTAGAAACGGACCACCGTCTGCTGGACAAACCTTATAATTACACCATCTTTAAATCAGTAGTCCAAGCATTTTTTCCCGCCTTAAAAATCTGTTTTAATATTGCCACATAAAGGAGAACATAAAAGCCAATATAGATGTATCCCCCAATAATCTTGACAAACCGATATGTAGGCTGGGCCCTGATTCAGATGTCTTTTTGCAACTTTTAAGACTTTACTTTGGCTGGAATGTGTAGCTACCTTTGCAATTGAGATTAGTTGCTTCAAAATTGATTTTCTTTTTCACGTTGTGTTTTGTGGATCCGACAAAGCCCTTTAGATCACAACTACGAAAAAATCTCGGGAAGATGAGCAAGCTGTGTCAGCTTTCACAGACAGACTGACCATTTTCAAAGTGTTTAAGGTTATAAGAGGCAAAATTATTTAAAACGCTGGTGCATAATTCATCAGACATGGGAAATAAATTCTCCGTAGACCCCCACAAAAATTTACTGAATCTCTCTGAAGGCTGTATTTACATAACCATGCAACAACTAATTTTTGACCACTTGGGGGAAGACAAGCATAAGCTGCAGACACAACACTGACATCGTGAACATGAAAGCAAACAGTCAGGGATTTGACATACAGCTGTGGAAGTGTATTTGCTCAAATAATGTCTGCCGTTTTTGGAATTTAGAAGATATTTAAATGCATGGTTGTACCATTCTTGTCTGATGGGGGTGTTATAAAGAAAGTCTGGGTTATGTTTTAAATAAAATCATTCATTTTGCAGTGTAAAAAAGTGCCAGTGTAGGTGTGTATGCCCACATCACAACATGCGACCTTGTGTTGATTTTGGATCATTGATGCAATAATCCTCATAAATATGCATAAGCGCATTGATTCAAGGTCCCTCATTGGGCACAACAGAAAAAGGCGCGTCGACACGTCAGGTTTTATAGTGATAACCTATAAACCATCCAAATGTTATCATACCATGTGTATTGAAATATAACAGTTTATCAAGTTATGAGGGATTTATGAGGCTCCAAGAAATTGAGCTACCTCTTTTCCTTGTTTCACAATATTAGCTTATGGGAGAAGTCTTTTTGGGCCCATTTTGGTCACCTGACATTTAAATACACTGACTTAATCTTATTGTACACTGATGGCAGGGTGGACACTAAAGGATGAAGACGATGACTCCGCACATGCTAACAAGCAAGTGTGGACTGAACAGGTAGAGAGTAAACGTGAGCCCAGATGGAGAGTTGGACAGAGAGGGAAAAAAGAGCATGAAGGTGATAGGTGGAGGTGACTGCACCATCCGTCCCTTTCATCCCACCTGGCAGCTCCACCTGTGTCCCTCCGAAAAATCTCTTCTCCTCTGCTGATGGAGCTCCGGCTGGTTGCTGTTGGGCACAGAGTTGGCACCTCTCAGCCATGCATTATTAATCAGGCTGAGATCTGCAGAGCTCTCCTGCTCATTCTCACTCTGTTGTCTTTTTAAACTAGCTTTAAAAGTCTCCTCTGCCATATCTGCACTCATTTATGCTGCTTACATGTAAAACCTCTCTCCCATCTGAAATGTTTTAAGCAGTGGTGTTTTATTTATTTGTTGTTGGATTTTTCAGAGACACTTACAAGATGTCTTTTTTTATAATGCAGCAAAGTGTTTCTTGCTTTTTAAGCTGAGTGTCCTTCCATGCAAGGATTGAAGTGTTTCATAAAGATATCATGACATCTACAGCGGGTTTAAAATGGGAGCTCACATATCAAGACAACATTTGGATCATTCTTCTCTCATTTCTTTGGACTCATTTTTAGTCACATCTTTGTGAGTAAGAACAAAGAAAGATGCAGCTGTTCCTGCAAATAGTGCGAGACTTTTTTTTTTTACAGAAATGAACTTTTATCACACTCAAGCCCTTCCGCATGTATTCACACAATGCTGATTAACCCTGTCACCATTAGGTAAATTTATTTTGCCAGAATATCAAAATTTGTAAAATTAGGGGTCAGTGGTGTGCTGGTATTCATACATCCATCAGCAATGACTGGTTGCCAGAGATCAAGATAGGAGCAACTGCAGCAATGAAGTTGGCCACAGCAACTAGCAGTGTGACAGAGTCTGTGAGACTATTTACTCGTGTGCTGGCTTGGCTTGACAGTTTACTGTATATTAGGGCCCGACCAGTATATGATTTTTGGGCCGATGCCGATATTAGGGAGCAAGAAAATTCTGATATCCTTTGTGTTGGCCGATGTAATATATATATAACATCGGCTAACTGTAGTTATAATATACTTGGGACAAAGATATGTAATGGGGGCAGGATATCTTACATTTGAACAAATTTTAATCCAAACATCAGTGCAATTAACATTAAACACATCACTTATTAGTTAGCCTATTAAATAACAGACCACCCTCTGCTGGACAAACTATATAATTACACCATTTTAAATTAATAATCCAAGCATTTCTTCTGGCCTTATAAAACTTTTTTAATATTGGTGCATATTGGAGAACCTATACAGCGATGCTGATATCTGCGAAAGGCCGATATCGGCTGATAAAATCAGCAAACTAATTTATTGTTAGGCCATACTGTAGTTTCATGCTGATTCTTCTGTTTAGAAAACATATAATACTTTAAAATTTTTGCTGAAAGCATGTTTATATCTCAGACTCCATAGATTATGTGCTGGCAGTAGTACTGAAATTTGCGAAACAGTACTCAACCCGAGTGCCAATACACTCTTATCCACTTTTTTGAAATTTTATACACTTTTTTTTGTTTTTGTTTTTAAAGACCTGGACTATGTTTACTATCTTCTTGTTTCTGTTCTTTTACTACCTTTGTGCTTGATCAAGTAAGGCCACATTTTCGTGTAATGAATCCAGTTATGTTTTGTTGAAATAAGAACTGCAGTCAGTACCGATCAGGTGCTTGGTGACATATTGAGAGCAGCTCTTTACTGTTCAGCACCTTCATGATGCTGTCTTGTTTTAACTCCAGCTGATGTTTTTTTTTCCTCAGGAGTTGAATAATTTAGTGCGAGTCCACTTAGTTTAGATACTGTGTCAGCATTTCTGAGGGAACATCAGCCTGCTTTAACTCGCGGCATTAGAGCTTGATTACTTGATGTATATCTAGAACTGGAGGATAATGGACGGGATGGTGCACGATGAAGAGAGGAGCTGATGCACTGCAGGGCGAAAACAAACTGAACTGATGAATAGGTGTTTTGAGGAAGGCGCTTGGTTCTTAATGCTACGGTCATTTGTACATCACAGCTCCTCTGTAACCTTTTTGTTCTCACTGTTCTCACAGGGGGAGTTTGAGTTATTGAGGTAGTGCAGGTCCATTGAGCAGCAGAGAGCTTCCCTCTCCCTGAGGAGTGCTTGTTCTAATGAAAGCCCCGCGCGCACACGCACACCACTCCACATGCTAATACAAGAGCATGCAATGGTTTTTAAGTATATCTTTACACTGATTTTCTCAATGCCCTTTTCTAAATTTTTGGATCGTGTTGTTTTTAGTTACGAAAGAAAACAAAAATACATCAACAGTATGGACAAAAAGTCATTTTATTGTTTAGAAATGATGGATTAATCAAATCAGAAATGACCTCTATGTGTTAATTGTGGAGTTGGTCCCTGGGCCCTGTGCTGCGGCAGCCCGCTGCTCCTAGTATGTGTAGTTAAGGTTAACTATGAATAGGATGGGTCAAATGCATAGGATCAATTTCCTCAAGGGGATCACTAAAGTTACTTCTTCTTCTTCTTCTCAATTAAGGCCATGTAGCTTCGAATTTTTATTTTTAGCTCATGTTCATGCATTTCAACTGTTTAACACTTTATTTTTGACTTTAACAATGGTGGTTTAAGACCATATCCTAGAGCAAAACACTGATTAAATGTTAAAAAGTCCAGACAAAAATGACCAAAGCTGCTTTGTTTTAGGTTTTTCCTCTTTGATACCTTAAATTTGACACAATTCATAAATCAGGAATTTCTGGATTTGATTTTCAGTGCAGGAAAAATCCAAACTGTATACCCAGATGTCAACCATTCTTTATGTTATGCAGATTTTTGAGTATTTCACTGCTCAAATTTTACTTTGAATTATTATTATAAGCCTATGTCTGAAACCATTCCACCTTTGAAGAAACCTGGACTTCACAAACAATCAGAAAGTGTTGTTGCTCTCAACTGCCTTCAGTCTGCCAGATGGTGGCACTGTAAGAAGCAGCTGTAAATATTGTAACATAAACATGCATGTCTTTGTACAGTAACTAAAGGATAGCTAATCAGTCTGGACATGCGTGATGTATTTTGATGTGATATTGTAGTGGGCTGCTTTTGTATTTTATTCTTTTATCTCGGCATATTTACTGTGTGTGAATTTAAAATTCAGAGAGGCTGATCTGAGGTGGACTGTAATCCTCTCTGGTGAGTCTGTTGTAAATTTGCCACAGCAGGTTCTGTTGACTGTCAGTAATATGTGTAGTGAATTTAAATTCTTATCGCGTCCCACTTCATGTAGATGACAAACAGATGCAGTGTTTTTACGTGACTGATAAGTAAGAGACAAGAAAGTACAGCAGAAATATGCAGTACATTTGTTTTAATGCACCTTCAGGAACAAAATAAACATAATTCTAATAATGGACAGGACTTACAGCATATAGCACTTTTCTCTATACTCAAAGACGTTTCACATGAAATACAAACACCAAAAAATATAGAGGTTATGACCGTTCAGATTTTGGCAATGGGAGTCAGATGTTGTAGGCTTTTTTGAAAGGGTGAGTTTTCAGTTGATTTTTAAATGAGTGGAGTAAGTCTGAGCTGAGGACGTTTGAAAGGAGGGATTTCCAGAGGGCTGGGGCGGCGATGGCTAAGGTGCTACTCCTCAAGGTGCAGTGCTTGGTCCTGGTGATGGAGATTAGCAGGTTGGCATCTGATGATCTGTGGTGGCGAGTGGGTAGTGGGACATAGAGTTTGATGCAAAATTTAATATGATTGGGTAAAAAGTGACCTGGCTGCATATACAGCAAATATGTATTTTAATTTCGCATTTATGTCTCTATAAATGTTCTGCAGTTGCATCCAGTGGAAGCACTTTTTCTTTTCTTTTATTTTCCAATACTTTGATGATGTATGTGTTGGGCTGTATCTCCTTTTTCACACCATTCTGACATTTCATGGTGGCATGCAGTACGTCTGAGATTGTTTAGCCATCATACAATAAATGATGCTTGTGACAAATTGAGCACCGATGAGGCCTTATGTCCTGTTTGATCTGTGCGCCTGTCTCAGTGGATAACGCTCTAATCATTCTTCCTCTTCTCTCTCCACACCACGCTCCTCTTTCTTAAATATGAGCCTTCTCTGACTTGCACTCATCCCCCTTTTTGACTCCTGTCCTCAGTTTTATGCTCAGCTCTGCCTCTGCAGCTGCCACTCTGAAGGCTAAGCTGCAAATGGATGGAGAGGAACCATGCTCCAGAGTGGCCTTACTCCAAAGGCCATCAGGGAGGTTTAAAAGCCCATAAAGCAAACAGAGACTAAATGATGTGTCGTTTTTCTTAACTGCAGAACATGACTCATACTGGTTGTCTTATGCTTGTCTCGGAGTTTGATGTAAGTATACCCAAATGCCAAGAGGCTGCTAGTTAGTTGTCCAGAGACAAGAGAGTGTTATCCCTTTATCCCACTAATCGACAGTGTAACGGTTCGAGTTCCCTCTGCGTGTCTGTTTGCAGCCCTGAGGCTCCTAGAGGCTCCGCGGCAAATGGCCTGTTACTCTTATCAGCACCTCTCTCCCCTTCTGCCTCACTCTGCCCTCGACGCCTCCTCCTCGTCCTCCTCCACCCCTTCACCCCCTCTTTCCCCTGTCATCACTTGCCGTCTGCTACTTAATCCAATTATTCTTTTAAGCTGACACGCTCTGTAACTCACCACAAACTCTGTGGATGACGCCCCGGTGCATCACGTACACACATCCACACATAAACATGTACACACATATAATCCCCTCCACACACACACACGCAGCCAAATGCATAGACAGTCGCAATGATACTGCAAATGTTTCTCTCAATCGAAGGTCATATAAATGCACATTTTTGTTAAGAGAAGAAGAGTTAAAGGGCAAAGTGTTGCACACGTGCTACAGTTCTCTGGTTGCACATTTTGTCTGCCCCCCTCTGCTTGTTTGGTGTTTTTTCGGGTGTCCTAACAGCAGCTCTGGCCTCTGCTGTCACCCTCTGATTCACTGTACCCTTGAGGTGACTCCGTCTGTTTCTGTGTTGTCCTCCACGTCCCTGCTATGTGTTTACCAGCTAATGCATCTGTCCTCGCAGACACACCACCTGACACATAAAGGCCTGCTCCCGTCTGTGTAGGTGTGTATGTGTGTGTGTGTGTGTGTGTTTTATCTCAGTCCTTACGGAGATCAAATGTCCTCACAAGCACACAAAGACGGAAGGAAGCAAGAGGCCATTTTGTCTGTTCTGCATTTATTAACAGTGAATTTTCTGAGGTTAGGATTAATAGTTACTGTTAAAATAATCTTCAGGCTACAGTAGAAGATACAGTTGGTGGTTGCTCAGGATTTGGGCTTTACATTATGATCAGGTTTACATCAGGGATCAGTTTCAAGGAGCCAATATCTCAACCAAAGCTGCTTGTTGGATGGTCAAATAGCTTTTGAACCCCTTCCTGCCATACATCCCCTATGCTGGAACAAGTTTTACTGTGCCCGACTGTTTCTGTAATATTCAAAACAGATGACCCAATGTTCACACCGACTTCACACCCGACTGGTCAGCTGTGCAGAGGTGAGGAAGGAACTCTCTTTACAGTGGCTCTTTTTCATTTTTGACACTTTTCTTGAGGAAAAATCGAGTGCAACATCATGTTTGTCATCCGGGAAGTGGACTGACAACACGTCTCAAAAACTTCTCATCGCTTATCTGAAGTAAGGCAAGAAGTTGGTTCTCACAAATAAAGTGATACACATGAGTACATTTCCTCACTGTCTCATCGTGTCTGTCTTCAAAGTTGCCAATCCACAGTTTTCTCCTCCAGGCAACAGTTTGTGGCTAAATGGCCCTTCACTCCAAAATGAATGTTATTTTGCACTGTCATGCTATGACAGCCCGCTTCACTGCATCTCATAAACACAACACAAGTCCTGTGAAATTGCTGGCGTAAATAGTAAGTAGTAAATGTGCAGTAGCAGCCATGACAGGATAATTAATCCCTGCGATTCTGTGATTTCACCCCAGTGCAAATCTTGACAAGTCTTTCCGGCGCACAGGGCCGGCGAGCGTCACAAAAGGAGCTGCGTTGGGTTGTTTTCTGTGCTGACACGACAACAGTCAGGAGTAACAGATGGGGTTTGTTGTGCGTGTGTGCAAGTGTTTGTGTGTTTCAGGGTGACCGAGACTAGAGCTGACGACAGTGTGTGTTTGATCTGAATCTCAACAGAGGAAATGTAAGCGATTGAGATCTGCAGCTTTCCCTCAGTCTGTCTGTCTGGAGGAAGATGCCTGGTTGATTGTCTGTTTTGCCGTCTTTTTGCAGGCGGTTTGGTGCAATTATGGAAATGACAAAAAAAGTGTCGCTTGATGCTTTTTGTTGACAGCTTTGGTATGAATTGTTTGAACCATCCTCGCCATTTCTCCACATATATCACTCTTCTTCTGTACCTATGATATGATAAAGCTTCTTTGCTACGAGACAATGCTGATACAGGAGTATGAACACTGTTTCTCACTGCTAACTCGGCCTTACTGAATGTTTTTTTTCTCTGTGTTACTGTGCTAAATATCTCCTCTGTGCTGTATTTTGTTGCACATATGTGGTTGCACATTCCTCTGTGTTAAATTTTGGGTAAGTACACAACATTTTGTGTGTGGTCGCCACATGCACAAGTGTGACATAAGGGAGTCCCAACTCACTCCAGCGTGCAGGTCGCAGCTTTCCACCACGACACTGCCGAATCCATCTGTGAGTCACAGACCATCAACACCAGATCCTCCTCCTCCTCCTCCTCCTCCTCCTCTTCCTCCTCCTCCTCCTCCATCGCCATCAGTGTAGTAGCGCCCGGCGCTCATCACTGTATGTGTGACGCCCTCGTGTCGTGTCATGCCACATCTCACACTCATGCCACCACTCATCCTAACCTGACCTGTTTCCCACAGGGAGAGTTTTCCGGGGAGGGCGGATGAGGGTGGGGTGGTTCCTCTTCCTGCTCTCTTCCTCCTCTCCCTCCTCTCCCTCCCCCGCCTTGTTTTTTACCTGTGTTCTCAATATAATGTTCGCCTGTTCCTCTTTGAATCTTTCTCATTTCCTTGCCATTGTTTTCTGTCCGCCCCCGGCCCTCTCCTCTCCCCCACCTCTTCCTCCTCCCCTCTTCTCTCCTGTCTCTCCACCTCTCTGCTCCTCACTGTTGCGATTAACTGGGCTCTGTCTTTATGTCGTATGTTCTTTTAGGCCCACGCTGTGCATCGCTGGCTAATCGATCAGGACAGTAGTGTGAGCTCTGAGATGCCGGATGGCCAAGGAGTATGGCACTATGATGATGAAGTAAATATCTGCAACACGTATATCTGGCTTTTCCTATTTCTATATATTTTTATGTATTTATTATATTCTGTATTTATGACCATCTTGTATCTGTCACTTAAAGTGTGTGTCACTATTGTTGCTCTGCTGTTGTTGTTGTTTTTATCTTTATCTCTCTTGTTTTTGTTGTGTGTTGCTTATTGGTATTGTAGTTCTGGTTCCTTTGACTTTCTAGTGTTGCTGTTGTGCTGTGAGCTGATTCAGTCAGGTGTCGTGGGATCAGGCTGGAGCTTTTTCTTTGTTCCTGTCCGTGCTTGACGTATTGTACTAACTTGCTGATTTTTTAATTTTTAATTTGGTTGTTGTTTCTTTTGTGTTTCTTTCTTTGTTTTTGTTTCACATTTTTTGAATATAACATGAGTGTGTATCTGTATGGATATTAACATCTTTATCGGTGTCTGTGATTTCTCTGGAATTAATGTTCACAATCAGAGCATATTACAAGGCAAGAGTCCACGGGCAAAATATAGATTTGATAGATTTCCTATCGACTCGACACAAGTTTCAGCACGTCTGCGTTTGCTTCTGCACAAACTACTTCACACAACACAGGTTCACAGTAGAGATAACAGACGACAGTCCAAGTATTTTTCCTGTGGGTTCTTCTGATTTATAAAATATGCTTGAGTCATTTGTACCACTGTGTTCATGTTTAGGTTTAAGTCAGGGTGTGTGTGAGTGTGTTTGTGAGCAAGAGAGAAGAAACAGAGGACGTGTGTGAGGGATGTGTGTATTCTGGGGGATGACCTTTTTCAATCTTATCAGTGTGTTTGTGTGCATGCTTTATTTTCGTCTGTGCATGGCTTCAGACTGTGTATTAGCATTAGATTTGTTCTGAATGTCTGTCTGTGTTGTGTCTGTGCTTCGGTCTGTGTCTGTGTATTTTCCATTGTGGTGTTGCTGCAGCAGATGCTGTGCCTGAGCCCGCCTTTGCTGTGCCTTTGATGTGTCAGTGTTGTAGTTGTGTATTGTGGCTGTGGTGTGTTTCCTGTGCAAGTGTCCGTCATGTGCTGTGCTGTGTTCTGTCTGGTTTTATCTGTTTAAACAGTCGGGGATAGGTTTGCCAAAGGTTTTATTGCACCTTTCTAATACAGTAGATGATCTTGAATCCATTTCCACTCAGTGGAGGAGAGATTATCTAAGTGCAATAAAGCTGATGGGAAACTTGTTCCGGACGACTCTTTGCCCATGATGATTTCCCCTCAATCTTTGCTCCCCCCTTGCTCTCATGTCCAATTCCTAAACCTACTCTCCCGATCTCCATATTGCTCCCAAACACACTGGAGCATCATTAGGTTTAACCTGTACTGAACATTTCAAAATGCAGAGACATAAGAATAAAGGGCTAAAAAAAAAAAAGGTGGGGTGAACACATATAAAACAGAATGAAGTTGATACATAGAGGGCAACTGAATAAGTATTTTAAACCACTAATAATCAGTTTCTCTGGCTGTTGGCCCAACACACAACAATATGGAGTATTGTTTTTCCCTCGGTGATGCTCTTGAATGCGTGTGCATTGAGCAATTGTATTTTTGATTTTTGATTTTGATTTCTTTTTTACCTTCGGTGTGAATGAGTGAAAGAAGATATTTTAATTTGTTTGTCTTTATCTGTTAGCTTGAACTAAATACACCGTCCCGGTTGAACTTGAGACTCAGCGCAGCTGGGACGAAAAACCCATTTATGTTCCTCAGGTTTTTCAAAAAACCCAGCCAGCTAAGCAAATAAAAACCCACTGATGGTTTACAAATAACAAATGATTTAAAACAAAGAGAGGGACGTGAGGTAATGTGATTGCTGAGTGGGAACAGAGGTACTTGAACACCTTATATGTCCCCGAGTACAGAGAGGAGAGTGTCGCAGAGACAGATCGTTCTGAAGAGCCCCCTCACTGGGCCTTCGCCAGCACAGCAGTGGAAACCAGCAGCAGCACTAACCAAATCCCTGCAACAGGGTGTCTGCTTCCTCAGCTGGTGTTTACTCGAAAGTGATACAGTGTCCCTTTCCGCCCGCAGCCTCTTCTATTACTGACCCAGTGCTGCATCTTAAAGGAGTGCTGCAGTTTATTACAATTTTTAATTTCCCTTGTATGGAGCTTCCACCATTGGTTCTGTCACAGATTTTATGATCTGAAAAAGAAATAACAGAAAATTGGCTAATAAAAGGCTACAACAGGGCAACAAATGGAAGTGGTCAGCACACAGCTTGTGAACAAGCTGGCAGTTAAGCCCCAGATATCTGTTTAATTTGGACATAAAATTATAAGTGACTGCACCTGTAAAATCATTATGAATCCCTCATTGCACAGGAAAACTCTGCCTCCACAACACACAACTTCAGCAGTTACAGTAGGTCAGAAATTTCTATGAGCTGCCTGGATGCATAAAGGGACCTGATGCAACTATGCCTGATTATTTTTGCTAGTATCCAAGTGTGGTACTGCAACATAAACTTCCCTGCAGACCAACAATATCAAATTATAACAGAGTTGTCTATAA
>JAQFJB010000021.1:20451704-20464099 GCA_029874875.1 Naso minor
AGGCTACGTTAACAACAAAAAAACTCCCACAATCTCTAACTGAACTGTCTGTGATTGTGGGTAATGTCGGCGCCAGGTTGTGACAGGGAAGAAGAATGTGTGCAATAAGAAAGATGTGACCTCTGGTTCGGCTGCATCTATCTTTTACAGTCTGTCAAGGAGTCTAAGCTCAAATTTCCTCTTTTTAGACACATATTTATAACAAATGCAGTAACAAGAGTGCTTCTAACTGCTTGGTGTTGAGTTTGTGTCATGGTGACTGTAGGAAGTCTGCTGTTCGTCCAGGGTCTTACTGTGGTCTGGCTCTGGGATGCGGGCACTGGCCGGTGCTGGAGGCCCTGGAGGCCCAGGCGGGCCTGGTAGACCCCTCTCTCCTGGGAGTCCTGGTGGACCACGGGGGCCTGAGAGGAGGGAGGACAGAGATGTCACTGCGGCCGCAGACATGATGAATGCCATAGCAAAATATGATCTTAAAAGGATAATGATAAATGATTGTGGTTGATGTGATGATAGGAGGATAAACTGTGACAAAGACCAGAGAGGAAATAGATTAGATAAAGTGCTGAATGATACAGCATAAAAGTGTTTGGAAGGATTGTGCGTGTGTGTGTGGAGTAAAATCAGCAGCTGGACAGAGGAGTGTATGACTCTGACTTGTCTCTGTAATTAACAGGAGGGGGGTGTTTAATGGTCCAGTGCTGGGAACTTACTCGGCGGCATGGGAAAGCTCAAATAAACACCGTTAAAATCTGCAAAGTGTTACTGGCGCTGCTGCAGAGCAAATTAAATATTCCCTGCACACACACTGTTAGCTTTGTGCATGTGTGTCAGTAACAGTCCTGAGCCGGTCAGTGAAAGTTTTCCTCCTTCAGCCACTTTTTATGAACATGGAAAAAAGCACCACCACAACTACATCTGACCTCATTGTTTGGATCTCGTGAGGTAACGCTGCCCCCTAAACACCACCTCACGTCCTCAGACAGACCCAAACTCACCACCTCTCTGTTTACGTACTGATGCAACTGACGAAGACAGCCTACTAATTACTGCTTTGCAAAGTAATGGTATTGCAGCTCTGATTTGACACCTCCACGGGCCGTTTTCACTCAGCCTCAGTAAACACTGCAGCATGAGCGGCTGTGTTTTGGCTGCAGCAGAGAGACTGTAAACTGCAATCCGCAGCACAGTGGTTCAAATGGCCAAACAAAGTGGTCCTGTAGAGTCTATGAGACATATTTTGGGAAAACAATTTATGTTTTTCCTGCAGAATAATGGTCCCCTGGAGCAGCCGGAGGACTTGTCAAAATACGAGTCAAAGTTTTCACTAAACTCTCCTGTTCCTTATCAGGACTCGTTTTATTGTATAATATCACTTCTCCTGACAACACAAGTTCACTTTTCTTTCATTTTTCCCATAACCTCCAGCTCAAAAACACATTTGTCTCCATTTTCTCGGACATTGGACACATTTCCTATGTTTAGCTTTCTCTTGAAAATGATAAAAAATTAGCACAGTGAGGCAAACAGCTTGGGATGCAGGACACAGCGCCGGTTCGGGGTACTTATGAAGTAATGGAGATAGAAAAAACAATAACACCACAGGCATATGGAAATAATAAGGACCTGGGATTTGTGTATATATAGCTCGTGTTCATTTCAGATTGAAGTCACATGGCGCTTCCTCCGAAAGTGGGTTTGTAGTTTAACTTTTGCTCTAAATCTCATCCTTACCCAGCAGCAGGCACATAGCAGGGGTCATATGTTAGCCTGAGAGGAAAGGCACTCCCCTCATGATCCAGAGCAGAGGAATAACAGCCTATAGCGAGAACAGATGTTGGGACACACTTCTACCGCCGTTTACTCTATTATCATTCAAGTCACAGCTGCCTGTGGATTTACTTTTTTCCCAAATAGGTCATTTATTATTTGTACATAACCTGTGAGCTCTGAATACACACTCAGAGCAAATTTATGATTCAGTGTCTGTTCTGGTTCGGTGACCCTGAGCAGAAACATATGATTTTAAAAGCCAACCAGCTAAAATGCCCAAATTCCAGTAAGTTACCAGCAGGCCTCAGAGGCGCTGGAACACTGCGATGTTCACCGCTGGAGGGTCTGCGGGTTGACCGCGCGGTTTAAGAGAAAGACAAACACTCTGCAGCAGGACATCACGGCTCAGGCTTTTGTTGGAGATCTCGCAGATTTTTCCACCGTTGTTTCCACAGGTTCTTTGGTCAATAGTGAGCCATTCAAACGCCTCCTTCCACACACAATAGGTTAAGTGAACTGCCCTGCAATACCCTCGAGCTCTCTCAATGGCTCTCACACAAATCTTTACAAAGTGCTTATTGACAAACTGTGTCAACATCTACTCAGACAAGGTTCATTTGTTTCTCTCAGCTCATGATTGTCTGCTATCACTGAGCTGTGTGGGTGTGTTTCTACTTTCAGTCCTCTCTTACCTGGAAGTCCTGAGGATCCCTTCGATCCCGGGGCTCCAGTTGGACCCCGTGTTCCAGCATCCCCGCGAGGCCCAGTGGGACCTGGCAGCCCTCGAGACCCTGGCTTCCCTAAGAGGAGGAGACAGTCATGAGAAATCCCAAAACCTTAACTGGTTTGTATCTTTAATGGTTTTGCAGCAATTAAAAGGCAACTACGGCTACAGTTTACCGTCTCTGCCAGGAAGTCCATCTCTTCCCTTTTCACCCTGCGGACCTGCAATGAAAACAAAAAAGTGGTTTAATTGAGAGGTGGAAATATCTGGGCTCAAACCACCTGGAAACTCTCTAAATTCTAAAAGCAGAAAAAGACGTCTCATTACTGCTTATGTCATCGCGAGGGCTGATTTAAATTTCACTTTAAAAATACTGGACGTTTTCCTTAATTAAAGAAAAGCAAGGTTTGTTTCTAGTTTTAAAAGAAGCAATAAATTAATTTAGACTTTTCACTAGCCACAAAAATTCCACAGTGGAACTAAAAAAGTAGCTTCCATGGCTCACACTCACTTTCAGCTAACAGCCCAACGATGCATCACATTTTGTAGATGTCAATTTTTGACTCTACACCTGCCAGTTATGAGGGAAAATGACGAAGATGTCCAAGTGAGCAAACTTCTGGTTGTCTATTATGTATGTAGTAGTAAATGGGTGACTAAGGAGGTAATTTTGGACACAAAGTAAGCAACTGTTTCCACTGGCACTGCTGTTTTAATATAACTGATACACTTTCTAAACTTCTTGTGACAGTGCAGCAGGGTTAGTAAACTTTCAGTGCTGGGCTCGACTCCAGGAGAGGAGAGGACTTTCAGGCTCTGAAGTGTTCGCTTTCCACACAGCCGCAGAGTGCTGAAAGTGAGCACCACAGACAACCAGGCAACCTCTTAACTTTGCTAGAGGAAATGAGTGTCCACGCTGTGGAGGAAATAGGATATGAGCGGAGGTGAGCAGGTAGACGGCAGAGAAAAAAGTTGCAGCTCGCGGAGGAAAGCTGCAAGGAGTGATTTCTGACTCCATTATCAACACACAAAAACCCTGAACTCCACTTAATGGGAACATTCAGTATTTTTGAACTTAAATCTATTCATGCATGACGGCGATATACCTGCAGGTCCCTGCTCACCAGGAGCTCCCCGAGCAGGCACAGCCCCCATCAGTAATGAGGCCTCTGGCACCGTTCCTCCTTTACCCTGAAGGTGGCGATGTGATATGGAGGCCGGGGCAGTGAGTAATTGAACCTGGTACAGGAAATCACACAAGAAGTGCAGCAATTAAAGCATCATATTGTATTTTTCAGTGATTCTGATTCTGTGGCCACACGAGTTCAGTCCAGACCTTCGTCTCCAGTGAGCTCAGTCGGTCGCTGAAAGCTGTGATTCGACTGCAGTTGAGACAATCTAAAAATCAGAAAATGGCCTTCAGGAATCTGACTTTTAAACATATTTATGTGCACCTTAATCATTGAGTCGTATTGTCAAAGCAGTTACATGTTCACAGTTCTTACTTGAGATGGACTCTCCTGTGCGAGCAGGCGGGCGGCGCAGTGTTGATGGTTTCCTCACCGCTTCTTGAGCTACGAACTGGTTCCCTGCATCTGTAAATAGAAGATAATAAAGAAGTTTTAACCTTGAAAACATAATTTCTGGAATTTGGAGGTTTCTACTTTCATTCATCAGCAACATGGGAAGAAAGAGTCTGGAAATCATGGCTCAAAATTATTACCAAGATCTTTCTTTCCTGCAGATTTAATGGGAATTGATTTTCGATTAATTTTTTTTTTAAACTACAAAAGACAAAGAAATTAAAATGTTGTTTTTATTTCAAACAAACATAAAGTTCCCTATTGAGAATAAAGTGCAAATTCAACTTTAGCCAAACTAAACCCTTTTTCAAATAAAGGTTTGATCAAACACGGGTTATAAAGTGCCAGCCTAACTTTCACCAAACTTATTAAAAAAAAGACCCCAGAGCTAAAAGAGAACCGTAGGCTACCGCATTTGCCCCAGTTAAAGGGAAAATCGATTTTCATGATTTTCAATTTTTTAACATTGTCCAAACAAATTAAAACCAATTGTAATTTAAAATCGATTTCCTGTCTAGCCCTAATTCAAACATCACTTGTCATACGCTGCTGAGATTACAACTAAGAGCACAGTCAATTTATTGAATAACTTTAAAGCAAAAGCATCAGTGATTCTAGTTATATCCACTCAAATGCGATAATTTGCTGCTTTTTAAAAACTGAATATCATTTAATTGACCATTGTTGTGTTTTGGCCAGTTAGAGAGACTTCTGAAGTTGCCCATGGTTCTGAGAGATTATAATGAACATTTTTTTTGTGATATTTAAAAGACTTGAATCTGACTTTTGGAAAGGATACAAAACTTGGTTCTTAGAACTACAATTAATGTTCATTTTCTAAAAAGAGCATAACGACATTGCCAAAAAACACAAGTGTTGGCATGAAAGAAACCCTAAGTTTTAAGGAATTGATCAATCCTACTGCTCTGTCTGATAGTTGTGGTGGTTTGTTTTAACGGTTTACTTGCTCCTCTTATACTGTCATGATGTTTTTTCGGGCTACAGATCTCAGTGACAGCTGTAATGACTGTGGAGGGCAGCCAGAGACAACTACAGAAAAACAACTAAAGAGTCTGAAGAAAAAGAGACAAGAAAAAATGTCATCTGATCCAACTTCAAAATACATTTTAACAGGCAGCACATGTCAAAGTGTCAGTCTATGTTTAATGTAATGTCAGTCCAATTAGCTAGAAGTTACACAGACTGTGTGTCTCTGTCTGTGTTGCAGGTGAGCTTCTTGCTCGCTGCCTGAGGAGCTGACAGGAAGCTTAAGGTCGTAGAAAAGACAGAACTGGAAAATCTCCACAGACAGTTGGAGCTTTTGTTTTTGCTACATTTCCATGAGATAATCAGTGTGCATGCTGCCTCTCTGCTAACTTTCTCTCCTTTGCCTTGTTTCTTCACGGAGTATAAAATCACAGAGCCTGGGAGAGAGGGCGTGTAAAGACAAACAATAGTTTCCTTGTGCAGAGAGAATGGGTAGTCTCGGCTCGCATTCTGTCTTGCTTTCATTTAATGAAGTGTGGGAGTTTGTGTCCCTGGGTTCTGCATGTTTTGAACGGGCAGACTTTTGTGGAAATGCTAGACTGACTCCTTTGTCCGGCCTGGTCTGGCTCTGGTCAGCCCAGGTGCTCCTGATGCAAACAAGAGGCCAGGTTCAGCACCTCATTAGCCACCAGGAAGCACATCTTGGCCGTCGAGAAGCCAGCAGTCATGTTCAACGCCAAGTGCTACACTCAAAGAGAAGCCGTGAAATAGCACCTGCAGGACCAGGCTGCAGCAGGAGAACGGTATCAAACAGCCTCACTTACTGAATATCACAAGTCATGATCCGTCTCTATCCACTGCTGTCCCAGGAAAGGAAAACGGAGAGCTTATTGTCATGGAGAAAAATAAACGTTCAGGAACTTAAGACAGGAAAAGCATAACGGGTTTAGCGATTACCCAGAGAAGGGGGAGAGAGAGGGCAAAGGAGGAGTATGAAAAGTGCACAGAACACATGGTTTAGGGTAAATTGAGACCGCTCCTATAATTCCCCCCTCTCAACCTCTGTGCTCATGATTTCACTGTGTTGGGTTTTGGGTATTTCTCAGAGGATTACAAGTGTAGATGGATTTAGACCATGTAAGACCTGAGACTGAAATGTTATGGCATGCAGTTTAAACTGAGAAAACTCTTCCGCATTTCAGTAACGACATAAACCTCGTACAGAGACAAGGAGAACACGCTTTGATCTGCTCCTCACTTGTCTGTGCCGCGCTTTGGTTCACATGGGGAAGACTGTGTAGACAAAGATTGGCGTGTGTGTGTGTGTACATACATGCGCATGCAGGGGACGTTTTCTTCTGCAGCTCGGATCATGTAGATGGCTGCATTCAATTACAAAGGGGGGCTCTGGATAGGAAATCTAGCTCTCCTAACAGCATCTCTCCTCCCTCTGGAGTAAAGAACACTCAGCGCCAAGATCCCCTCACCCACACTCGAGCTATTGTACGAGGCATTAAGCCGGCTTTGGCACAAGGACAACTGTCTCCCCCACAAACACCTCTTCTATGCTCTCTCTCTCTTTCTCTCTCTCTCTCTCTGTCTTGCAATAACAAATTTAAAATCCTGCAAGACCCCACTGCTGCATCTCCAGTGTCAGTGTCTGTTACCGACGAGGTCTGCAGGCTGGCGTGTGTGCATGAAGCCCCCCAAAGGAAGAGGATGACTCGGATGCCTCGGGTGTGATGCATTGGTCTGTTGGCCAACAATAACATCATCACAGTTAATGAACGCCCCTCCCCCCGATGGACACGGCTCATTGTATCCACTCTTTGTTCTCAGTGGGCTAATTGCCCCAGTGGGGGGGGTCAAAGAAATGTGTGAATGTATTTGACCTTTTGCCCCCGTGTTGCACTGGGCTGTAATCAGCGACTGAGTCAGAGCTCTTCATTAGAGGAATCCCCCCACGGAGAGAGTTCAGCGGGACAGAGGCCTTCCTGACATCAGCTCTGTCACTTGTTCCACTTCTATCTCTCACTCTCTCTCTCTCTCTCTCTCACACACACACACACACAAACACACACACAGCTCAGTAACTTGTTTACAAACACTCTTTGCATAAACTTTGCCCCTGCTGGTGCAATAATCCCCCAGGAGACGGAGGAAGATATGAGCGCAGGTCACAGTGTGAAGGTTATCTTTTCCTATTTCATAATGAGTGTCTTATCAGGCTGTTATGAAGGATGGCCTGTAGGACTGTTTATGCTCCAGCACATGGCGATATGCACTAAGTCTAGTGCATAAAAGAACTTCACAGCTGCAGCAAAAGGTGTTGGAAATTTTTGCAAACAAGTGAGATTTCGCAGAACACCTATTTTGGGCTGAGTTGATCTAAATTAGAGTTTACTTTGGAGCTCTGCAGGTATCTTAAAGTTGAGAGGAGCTCTTATGGCATCCAGTCTTTCTGAGCCTGCAGCCGGGGGCCAGCGTTAGACCGACCAATGAAGCCAAAATCAGAGCAACAGGTCTGCCAAGCCACACATGTAGCCCTGTGGGCCTCAGATGAAACACTGACAGGACTGCTTTCTCTCCCCTGTTGCCTCTGCTACACATCATTCGCTGCTTGAATTCATAGAAAAACACTGAGGGTGAGTAAAATGAGCACCGGTCCGTCAGATTAAAAGAAAATACTGACATGTTAGTGCAGTGCAATTGAAATATAATGGATTAAAAAGTTGGATTCAATTATATATTAATCATGTAACTCATTAACACTGGCTGTATCTTGTATCCCAGCAGTGTACGGACAAAGACAGACTGCAGCTCATATGAGGTGCTGAAATGTAAGGAGTTAAAATTTCTGATTATATTTTATTTTTTGCTCACGTTGGATTTTTGATAGGAAAGTTTTTTACTGCTGATAGAGAAAAAAAATACACAAAATTTAAAACCAGAAGCGTCCTTTCGGCAAATTGGATTAAATGTAAAATATTCAAAACAGTTTGAAACAACAGTGAGAAACAGAGAGATTGCCTGGTAACTTGCCTCAGTAACAAACTGAGCCAACACCACAGACACATTCATGCCAAGTGTGAAGGGGAAAGCCCTCGTCTGAACTGACTGCACTCGAAAAGAATGCAACATTTTTGATAGGATTCCACAAAAGCAGGAACAATCTGTTACTTTTATATCATTATATTATTATTATGACAGCTTTATTTCAAAGTTGTTATTACTGGCCTTAGAAACCCACTTGGAGCTCTGCAGGTACCACCAGAGTGAGAGCCAAGGGCACGACGACCCACACCGCAGCTGCAATTCTCCCCTTACAAACTAAGGTGTGTGTGTGTGTTCATGTGTAGGGTATCATCCATGTGTGTGTGGGAGACAGAAAGTGCATGTGTGACAAACACACACACACACACACACACACAGGCTGTATTATTAATGGGCCAAGGTCATTTCTTAGTGATACTCTCCCAGTGAAAATAAACCAGAGCCCTCACGCTAAGAGCCCAGTTCATGCTGCCAACCAGAGCCTTTAAACACACATCTCACACTCAGCAGCACTGGCTGCCTGATCCTCCGAGCTCATCACCTACTGGGGTTTATTTGCTCTCTGTTCCTGCAGAAAGATTTAGCAGCTTGCAGACAGAAAGGCTTTATGAATGTATGAGTGAGTCTTTCAATGTCCTCTCATATGGTTTGCAGCAGACGGGGGTAAATGAATGAAGACAGGGTCGAAGCCGAAGTTTTGTTGCACAGCCAGTAAAAGTTTTTTCTCTGCTGTTTCCTCGAGTGTAACTGTGTTATCTCAAAGTTTGAAGTCCCAGGAAGGAGATGCCGTACCGGGTCTGGCAGCAGATGCGAATTCAGACATCAAAACACACACATACGCACACGCACATGGTGAAGCAAGCAGACACAGCAGAGTGTAAAGTCCTGATCCATCTTTGTCTGGTCAATTAGCTGAGCTCAGCGCTGCAGCATCATTAGTGACCAGGTGCTGACAGCAGACTCGAGGAGGCGTTTGTCTCTGTCTCTGCAACCTCGGACAGACTGCTGCTGCACACACACACACACACATACACACACACTCCACTCATAGAGAATGCTGTACTCCCCGAAAATAAGTCAAGCTGAACAAGGTGGCTACTCAGAACAAACATGTTTGCTGAGTGAGCGCATCTTGTAGAGAAATGGAGGTGATTTAATCTCCGTGTTGTTTCCTTCTCCTGTTCTTCCTCTCACTCTGTCCTTGTCCAATACTCCTTTTCCAAAAAAACAATCGTATAGAACACAGTCACTGGCCATTTTAAAAATATTCCCGCACATTTTGTAAAGAGCAATTTAAAAAATTAGTTTTCAGGCAGATCTGCTACACTGCGTCAAGTACAGATGAAAAGACAATAATGATCATCATCATTTAACCTGCATCAACTGTTTTTTCATTGAGTAAAACGTGATACATGTGTTTAAATCTGATCGGGAGACCAGTCTTCTAATTAGGATACTTGCCAGAACTGACCTGATGACCAGATTAGCTATCGGCCATGATGTGACTGATCTGTATTAAATACAGTTTCTTTGTCGATATCACGATCAAATCAAGTATTTTGGTGATCAGTTACAGGAATGAGCTGCCTACAGTGATGTACACAGAGTTTAAATGAACAACAAAAGAACTGCTATCTGATCAGTGCTATGAGTGAATAAACAGTATAGACACAATTCAGTGTGTAACGGTATTTACACAGTTTACTGGTCCAGTCCTTTTTATTGATGGTTGGATCAAATCAGTCTCAGCCTGTATTAAAGACAGTGGTGGGAAGAAACAAAGTACATTTACTCAGTCTCTATACTTAAGTACAATTTTGAGGTACTTGCACTTTACTTTAGTACTTCCATTTCCTGATGCTTTGTTCTTTTACTCTTCTATATTTCAGAGGCAAAAAATGTACTTTTTCTCCACTTCATTTATCTGATAACTTCAGTACCTAGTTACTTTGCAAAATCAGATTAATAAACAAATAATGACATTATACATCACATTATAGATTATGATAAAACTTCGACCCACACAGGGAACTCATTAGTTACCGAGCAGATTTCAGTATATAAAGTAGCTGAAATTAGCTCCTCTTTCACCAGCTACAACACTGAAATGATGCACACAGTAATGCTTAGATAATTATACTCCAGTAATATAACACATAGTATCCTGAAATGGGACATTCTGTGCAATGACTACTTTTCCTTTTGGTACTTTTATCATATTTTGATTCCATGCAGGCCTTTTTCTTGTATTGGAGTATTTCTTAACAGCGGTATTGCTGCTTTTACTTAAGTACATGATCAGAGTACCTTTAACATGTCTGATTAAAGCAGAGCAACCAGCAGCTTCCAGCTCTCACACAGCTGACAGGTCTTAGTCATCAATGCTTGGGGCTCTGCTCACTGCAAACTTGCATCTGAACCCCAGCGTTTACTGTGCTTTCCCATGGTCGCAGGTCTCTTTTATTAGGTGATTGACTTAAAGGTGGGACACACTTCATCATTTCCTTCCTTTGGAATTGCCACTCTGCCTCCCCACCTCCCTCTCCGTGGAGCAGCCCACACACTGGTCAGGTTCAGCTGTAATTACAGGTGAGAAGGAAGTGCGGCCTTGCTGAAACAATTGGTCAGATAATTGATCCCAGAGGAAAAGGTAAACTGAGGAAGAATGAATCCTCCCCTGCACACTGTGTTTAAGCTGAAAACAAGTGCACTGAGGCGGCCGGTCTACAGCTGCTCTGGTTTACAAGTGGAGGTGAGGTGTCGCAAAGACCTGCTGCAAATGAAAGCAAGCTTCAGCCTCCGGGACCCTGAGGTGAGAGCGTGCAGGGTCAGAGAGGTTTCCACCTCATGCACACACATCTCACCTCATCAATCAGCACAGACACTTGAGCCGAGGTAGCGTAGGGCTGCACACACTCACCACACTACGCAAACCACAGCTACGCCTCCATGAGTCCGTACGAAAGGTGAAAATTAATTACATTTAGTCTGGTTACTGCACCTGAGGAAATGATTCATGTACTTTTGGGGGTAGTTTTGAGTATTAGTAGCGCTAGTAATTAATAATTAATAACTGGTATCATATGTGGTTTATATGTCGTAAATAAACATTTGTTTATCAACTCTTGTCTTAGGTCTGATTTCAACTTAATTTACATTCACTGTCTGCTCCAGTTTTGATTGAATTGTTTAAATTTTAATCACCTGTGCATCCATGTATGCATGTGTATGTTTGTGTTTATTTATGTTGATTTGTATACTTGGATTTTATGCCATTTTGAATGCCTTTTTCTTGACTTTGTGAAATTTGTTCTTTAAATAAATTTACTGTCGAAAGTAACTTTTACTTACAGGTTGTTTTTTTAAAATTCAATATTCAAAGCTTTATTGACATCTGCACACAGAATAAGTTACATTGCATTGCGAAAATCTTATTTTGTCATCTTTTCTGACTGACACATGCAGAGTAAAAACTTAAAAATTTAAGTATAGAGATTGCAACACAACACAAGAAGTTTGTTGTACAAAAAAGGTGCAAACTCGGAAAATCCAGTCTTCCAGTCTGGTGCAACTGTATTATTCAACTTCCACTTGAAGTATTTAGAAGTATAAAATATTTGCGCATTCACTTGAGAAGGGCATTGTTGTACATCAGATCACTCAGAGCTGTTTGAACCTGATAATCAGATGGCTGCTTCAGCTGATGGTGTTTTTTAGAAGCACTTTTGTAAAGGTATTTCTGTCATTTTCAGGCATGGTGCACAAACACATTTAGAGAGAAAAAAGCTGCCTTTCAGTGTGACCAGCAGTGTTGTTTAACTAATCTTCATTTCTGCTTCTGCCGATTCTCACATCAGTCCTTTCAGCTCGTCCAACCCTTCCAGATGTGCTCGCACACACGGCCTCTAATCTTTCACAGGAAGGGGGACGGTCTCTGGCCTCTCCCCCCGCCTCTCTGTCCCAGACAGGGCTGTCTTTACCTCACCTTCCCTCTCACTCACTCTCCCTATCTCTCTCACTCTCTCTGTTTTTCCAGCACATGCCTGTAGTGATGCTGACGGCAGTGATGGGGTCTGCACCTCAGTCTGGCAGCCCCCTCCCGCCCCCTCCACAGCAGGCGGTGGTGTGTAATTACAGAGCAGCGCCGGGCTGAATGGTCTGACTGGTGGGGTGACTGCGGTCTGCTGACAGAGGTGTTTGTCTGGCCTAAAGACATGAGCTCTCATTGGCATTGTGGGACAGGAGACTGGCCTCGCAGGGCACAGACAGCTGTGGGG
>JAQFJB010000021.1:20596249-20607981 GCA_029874875.1 Naso minor
TGAGTCAGTGCTGGGTAAGGCCTCCCTGCTGCCACAGGGATTAGAGTGATGTCAGTCAGTCAGTCAGTCAGTCGATGTGACATCTCAGAGTCTGTCAGTCACTCCCTGCCTTTAAGCCAAGAAGAGAACTACTGCAGACAGCCATCGCAACCTGCCTCAGGCTTCAACAGCAAGTCAGAGCTGTAACAAGCTGACAAAGATCAAAGTGGAGAAAAAATAAGACGCTTCTATTTTGTAGAGGTAGAAACTAAACTCGACAAGCAGACAGACTGTTAAGGTAAAACAACTATTTTAATTAATTAATTAATAAACTAACACATAATTAAAAACCAGGACAAAACAATAGTGTTCCAGACTTGAATGCCTAACAAGCAGCAGCAGCTCTGCGTGACCCTCCTCTGCCGATGGACCACAATGATTCCCTTTCTGGCCGAGAGGCTGCGGCGCCAAACCAGCTCTGCCAAAAACACTTGGCTTCGCTGGCTGATGAAGCAGGATGCCAATACTAAATAGAAGGGTCCATTGTGTGTTTGTCGCTTGGTGGCGAAAAGAAAAACTCCAGTGTGTCTTCGTGTTAGACAAGTGACCCCGGTTGCGACCAGCAAGAGCTGCTGCCACC
The DNA here is from genome assembly GCA_029874875.1 of Naso minor. Taxonomy (NCBI): domain Eukaryota; kingdom Metazoa; phylum Chordata; class Actinopteri; order Acanthuriformes; family Acanthuridae; genus Naso; species Naso minor. Next base: position 20,596,869 of record JAQFJB010000021.1, read on the forward strand.
TGATTTTTATGTTTCAACTTGTAGATGCTCAGTCTGAGCAGGCTGACGTTTGGATTCAATTCAACATACACAAGTTCCTCTGGTGCCAAATGTCACTTCTACTGTTCTTTCGTGGTTACTTGCAGTCATGCTCGACTGGGCGCATAATTATGACATCATAAAGACACAGTTCAAATGGAGCATTGCCCTCCATTTTTTGGATTGGATGCAACTTCTTGAGATTGCGTGTGTGCGTGTGTGTGTGTGTGAACACACAAATAATCATTGTAAACTTTGGTTGGTGAGGTTCTCCTGACTTGTCTCAGCATTCCACTTAAAATTCCCACTCAGAAATTCCAACTTTCCAGTTCAAATGGAGTTGCGTAACACTAGCCCAAGTAGAAAAGTGTCATGAACCAACTAAGTCAGTCAGTTGCATATTAAAATAGCCAGTAAGCTACAGATCATGCAAGACATATTAAGGCTTTAGCAGTAAAACTACACACAGTATAGATTTGAGCAAGATAGTTAATAAAAGCCTATTAACTAAACTTTTAATTTTTAGAGGAGAAGATTTTTATTTCTTCTTTTACAAGTGATAAAGCATTGCTTTAGTAACAAATCCTTGACTGTGGATAATCACCATCCACAGTCTCCCAAACCACCTCATGTCGTAGCATATTCCCACCAGATCCTCTGTGTACTCGGGGAAGTGAACTGTGGAGAACTTCTGTACAGAGACAGAACATCGTGGGGCCTCAAGGGGGGTTCACAAGTGAGCTCTAGAGCCCCATGTGGTATGTTCAGCAGCAGCCAATGTAAAGTCTCACTCATCTGTAAATGTAATAATCACCACAAAAACAAGCCCCCTTCCTTTCAATGCATGTCAGTATTAATCTGCAGCAGTGGGAACAAACTGGAACACAGAGAGCCCCGACACGCTCTGTGGGTATTTAAGGAGAGAAGGAAATTGATGGTGATTGTTGTTATACAATCACGGCATGGCAGACTCGCCTGGCAATCACATGTAGAAACAGAAAGCGGTCTAATAGTCTTGACTGAGTGTTGGGCTTTATTATGCTGAAGCCTCACGCAATCACAAACTACAAACTACAAAAAAAGGCTGGAGGCTTACAGCTGTGCTAACAGTTTAGTAGGCTGTAATGCTCATTACACACACACACACACACAAAAGTTAAATACAAAGAAACTGCACAAGAAAACTCTGGTATTTTTAGATCTTTAATGCTAGCTGGGCAAAAGACTTAAGTACTACAGTAAATTTAACGGATAATTTTTGCTACGTTTAAGCCTGGCGTCAATAAAGTGTTTTTAAAGAGCCTGAAACAGAGACTACAAGAAACGCTGCGTCCGTTCTGCAGGGGTGAAAGAGTACAAAAACGTTGAGGTAAAATTACTGGTGCAACAATGTACTCCAGTAATTAAAATAAATAAATAAATAAATAAAAATAGCTCATTTAAAATGCACACAAAGTAAAACTTACTTAGTTACTTTTTTGGGGGTCATGGGGGGGGATCAATATCATCTCTATATCTCCACCTGCCTCCATCTTTGCGCACCAACGTCTCTTTGCTGTCTGGGTTTGTGTGACTGACTGTTGTTCATCTTCTGGCCCTGCAGTTAGTCGGCCAGAGCCAATCAGATGGACTGTTACTGGCACGCAGACGCAGCACCAGTTCATAGAAAACTTGGAGAAACTGATTGCAACGTATTTTTGTTTACCTAAAAATTGAAGCTATTTAAAATGTAGTAAAGTACAGTTACTTCCAACAGAACCTACCTAACTAAAAGTGGTTACTTATTTTACAAAATCCTCAAAAAAGGCACAAGTGCACTAAAAAGCTACTCAGTTACAGTAACTTGAATAAATGCAGAATTTTATTTTCCACCCTTGATGTTCCAGTTAAAAAACTACAGGGCTGCCTTCTAGTTTGAACGGGAAGAAACTGATACTTTTGGAAACTATGATGAAGACGCCCACATTTGCTCTTGATTGGGTCTGATTAGCCACAACGTACCCGTCCCTGATTTGTCCCGTCTGAATGATTTGACCCTTTACTGAAGAAAACAGGAGTACATGTATCTCTTACCCTTGATTACCTGCAGTTAATTGGAGAACAGAACTTGTTTTTGCTAACATGCCAACAATTTCGCTTTGCTGTTTTTTCAAGCTCAGAAATCTTGGGTCTTATGTTTCACCATTATCGTTCCCTCTCTGTTATATTTTTGCAGTAAAGCTACCAACCCTCTGCTTTCTGGGTAGGTGGTCATGTGATCAGCGTTTTCAAGTCTGTAAGCACAGAGATAACATCTAAAAGGGGGCTAAAGAGCTTGCTCCATCTATTCTGTTTGTAACAGCAATGATAGATTGGACGCAGCCCGGGTGCAGCACTGCCTTTACATTAAGTTTTGGGACTTGTGAGAGACAAACGGTCACAATCAAAGACAGTCAAAGATCCTGATTGTGTCTTGGTCGTATAAAGTTTCAAAGAAAACTTATACTTACTGCAACTTGATCGTAGCTTTTGTTACATCACGGCTCCGTTTGAGTGGCCACGATTTTCACACACCACACCCCCAGTTTTTATTTTAGACTTTCTATTTTAAATGTGTGTTCTCCAAACTAAACACTAAAATAACACAGTTCTTTTCACTGGCTGTTTGGTGCTTTGACATCTAGAATCTATAATCTTTAACTCTACTTGCAGTTATAGAGGTTTTGTTTCAGATGGAATTAGTTTTCTGAAATCTTAAGTGAACACCAAGGGCAACATTTTGGACAAACCTCGCCGATAAATCTCTCGACAAAGGGTATGAGGTGCTGGTATGTGCAGCAGACTTACCATGGCAGGTCCAGTCATGAGCAGAGAGCAGCCGTGACAGAGCTCTCCAAACTTCTCCCAGTAGTGTTTGCGGCAGTACAGCTTGCCGTGCCTCTCATAGTACCAGTTAGTCAGGTGATCGCAGCACACGGAACACCTGAAAACACAAAAACACTTGGTCACGTTTGCACAGAATAAAGTAGGTGAACAGAGAAGAACGAAACGCTTTTCGACTGTAGAGAAATGCCTTCAAGGTGATATGGCAGAAACTCAAAAGCTGCCGGGGTATCACTTCAAAGACGAGCTGATAATTTCACAGGTATGCGGGTGAAGTCTGTGTCTCCACGCTGTCTGCGACAGGCTCACATGCATCACGTGCAGCGAAACAGCCAACATTATCATAAATCTATAAATTGCCTGTTTTTGTTTTATCAATTAATTTTTGGTGCATAAAATAAAATAGCTTGGAAATGAAACCGCTTATTTTGTTTTTACAATAAAGAAAAAAATCTGACAAATAGCAAATCGGGTGTTTGGTTGTCTGCAGCCGATCAGAGCCTGTGTCTTTGCTACAGCGGCCACAGGTTCGATTCCACCTGACCATTGGCTGCATGCATCCAATTCCTTTGCCGTCATATCAATAAATGCCCAAAAACATTTTTTTTAAAAATAAATGAATAATTCCTAATCCAAATGATTACTACAAATAATAGCAACCATTTTTTAACAAGTTGCTGTCAAATTAGTTTGGTAGTTGACAGTTTCTGCACCATAAGACAAAATTAGGAAAGAGGTGAAAGCTGACAGCAGTGAAATTAAAAAAGCATTTACAGTTTAGAAAGCGTTAAAAAACATTTGAACCATCACACCAACTAGCAACTTATCTGCCCTTTTGATGCACATTACATACTAGTGAATGGTTTTACATGTTGAAGGAGATCTTGTGAGTAACAATAAATCATCCTGCGGAGCATAAAACTTTCCACCCCGAGGTTGGAAACTGCAGGAACATTCGCTGCGGGCATGTTCCCGACAATAACAACAGGTACTTTGCTCTCGACAAGGTGCAGAGCAACAGAAAACAGGTCGCCCTGAGATGTGCCGGGTCTTGCATGTGTGCTGTTAGCACCTCAACTTAAGAGGTCGTGTTTTCCCTTCGGTTTGTTTGTCTGCAGGATTATGGGGAAAAACTGCTGGCCTGATTGTGATGATAGTTGGTGGAGGGCTGAAGCAAAGGCCCAGACAGACTGCTTTCATTTTTGAGCTGATTTGAATAATGGGACTGATAAACAGCTTATTTGTCACTGTCTTTAACCTGTTCAAACACTTGTGTATTCAAAATAGTCCCAAAAGTTAGATGTGGGAGGTTAACATCGCAAGATCTAACGCAAGTACATTTTATCTTTTCCGAACAATTGCAATACACCTAAAAATTCAGTAGATGGTAAAGAAGATCAAACAAGGGCTGCACAGTTAATCGAAATTAAATCAAAATGGCAGTATAGACTACTGACGATTTTTAAATCAAAAGGAGGAGCAATTATGTTAAAGAAATATGTGTGCCAAAATATCATTTTGATTCATAAATTGTGGTGCTGCAGACTCAGAGTTGTCCTGGCCTATAAGCATCATGTTCTACAGACTTAAAAAAAAACTTTGTTTGCTACAGATCCCTGCAGAAATCACAACATAATCATTTTAACATGTTTTTCAATGAAAATGAAATGTAACAATATAAAAATAATCATTGCCTCTAATCTCACACAACTCCAAAAAACTAGGTCGGTAGTTTCATGGAGAACCTGCACAATAACAGCAACACTTTTTTTTTTCCTCAGACTTCTTACTCATTTCCACACACTTAATGTCTGCAATAAACTCCATGACAGACATTAAGAAAAAAAATATTCCAACTTAACTGAGATGATGAGGTTTCAGTTCAGCACAACCACATTTTGACATAATTCCAATAGTTCTGCAACAATCTTCAAACAATGTGCAGTGTTATACTCGTTTAAGAACAAACAGCGCTAAGAGCTGTTCCACTTCTGAGAGAGGAGAAACTGGCAAGACTTTGTAGACGGTGGACATGAAAAAAAGTTTGTTTATTAGCCTCTGCACACTGGCAATATGGCTGCCAAATACTTCGCCAATTTCCAGCACCTTAATAGGACCCAGTTGTTTGGGAGCAAAGAACTTCTGGTCTAAAAATATCTACAGGGGTAAAAATCATCATTCTAGTTGTTTACTGTGTGCTTTTTGTTGACAGTTGACGTACTTTATATTGAGCTTTTTCTTTTCCTGGTTGATGTAAATAATAAGAAGTCATCCTGCTGGTTTTGCAGTCAAAGGTGAAGCCATTTCAATAACATTCTGGGATCAGTCAGGGGCCGTAATCACACTGTTTACCATCACTTCTCATCATTTTGTCAGTCACCAGCTATTATCAAGAGGCTAATTAGTGTGATATGCTACATAAATAAGAGTTTCAACGGTAAAGCACTGAGAATTTGTCATTCAGTGTTCCATTTCCATAACAATATTCCAACAGTTGATCGATCTAGAGGAAGACTGGCAAATCAACGGGACTATGCTGGCTGCCACTTGGAGACAAAATGTTCAGAGTGAGGAATGCTAAAGTTGCTAACAGACTGGAAAGCACCTGCAGGCGACAAGTGTTCTTCAAACAAGCTGCACTGGTTGTGCAAAATGGAGGAGGCACGTTCAACTGCCAGGATATAATCAAGGATGAACTGTTCTGTCCGAGACGGGTTACTGAGTGTCTCTGTACTTCTCCGTTTGTTCTGTTGCAGCAGGCAGACTTTGCAAATGCTCCGACTGTTTTTCATCCTCTTATGTGTTCACGTTGGTTTGGATGTAATTTGAGAAAGGAGGCTGCAAGAGACTTCAGATTTTGGTGTTGACGTGCAGACAAATACATTGTAATAAATCCCATGTTGCTCTCTGTTTGGACGTCTTTAGCCATTTGAACAGGAGTGCAAAACTGTTTACAGGACCAACTTCTCTTGACAACAAGAGTAACATGGCAGGTGTGAGGCAACACACAGGCTGCTTTCAGAGATGACTGCATAATAATAAACCTTTAACTGACACGGCACCGACTTCCTGATGATTAACGATCTCCAGTGCAGGGCTTCGCTCTTCACCGACACGACTGTGAGAGCTCTGCAGATGCTGTTCTTCTGGAAAACATTCAACAACATTCGTGCTGATATTAAAAATATCACATTTATATCTTATGCAACCACTCGAAGATGACAAGTCAGAAATCTTCCTTTGAGTGGGAATGTGGTTTTCATGCATTTTTAATCTTGTGCTGCAGCGCTGGCTGCAGCCGTCTGCTGAGCCCCGTGCATCACGTTGCTCTCCGCACTGCAGGTAAAGTTGATCCAGGCTTATTGACTTTGGCAAAGATTCCACATTTTTCAGAGTTTTCGAGCATTAGTTAAGAAGGAGCTGTCTTATAGAGGGAAGACCACATGTTTGTGTCTGCTGTGGGGAGAAAAGTGGAGGGGTGGGGGTGGAGGATTGGGGTGGGAAACATTTCAGTCTTCAGTATCAAGTGGCATCCATGTTAATAACAAGTGAAGTGAGGGAACAAATGGTCTGTTCTGCTGAAACAGAGGCAATAAATATTAAGGACGAACATGAGGTCAGTGTGTTAATGCCTCAAGACGATTTCATCCCACTGTGACATGATGAGTGGAAGCAGAGCTGAAAGGTTGCTGAGGTACAGACTGTGCGAGCGATGGGAGCTGTGCTGCTGTGGCCACAGATGCACTGAAGGACACACGTCTGATGTGACTGTCCAAGAGCCTGACTGCAGAATTACACAAAAGTCTAGTTATTGTTTATGAAACTTAGGAAAAACACAACAGAGCAGCCCACCAAGAAATCAGTCTTGGATATTAACTTATCACAGAAATATTGTTATTGGTTTAGTGGCGGAAATTAACTAAATAAATTTACTCAAGTACTGTGCTTGAGTTCAGTTCAAGGCATTTGTACTTCACTTGAGTATTTCCACTTTCTGCCACTTCATACTTCTACTCAACCACATTTAAGAGGCGAGTATTGTACTTTTTGCTTCACTACATTCGTCTGATAACTTTGGTAACTAGTTGCTTTGTAAACAGAGATGTTCTGTTACCATTTTTTTCCTTCCCAATACCCATTCTGATAGCCAAACTTGTGGATTAGCTGACACCGAGTACTGATCCGATACCAGCTCATAAAAAAACAATTCCTTACACGTCTCCTTTGACTTTCGAGTGTAAAATATTGCAGAATGCAGATATTTTGCTCGCTCTGTCGGCTCTCTCCGTTCTTCTTCGTTGCTCTTAAAAATAGTAGTTGCCAGAGGCAACACAGCCCAACTGCCTGAGTGCTGTTTTAGAGCGACAAAGAAAAATTTGATTTCAGGTATGGAATGTCAATAAGAGCTAACTGAGCCAATTGGGAAGTAGCTGGGTAACTTTTCATTCCACTAACAAATAATGTGGCATGATATCTGATTGGCTCACAGACTGGTGTACTCGCCGATACTGATATGAGCATTTTCGGCGGTATTGGCTGCATTTTCTGATACTGGTATTGGAACAACTCTAAATTCTGATTACTTAACAAATAAAGGATGACGTAACTGAATAGATTCCAAAAAAATGTTGATGCCGAGAGAAAAATCATGAGCTACAGAGCAGACAAAGTATGTAGTTGGAATGATCTCTATCTTTACTGGCTGCAACATCAAAGTGGTGTGCACACTAAGGCATGATTGAATATAGTCAAAGAGGTAGAGAAGGTCACCCTTCTCCAACGAGAGTGTGGCGTCCCGCTCATCCTGTTCCCCATTCTCTTCTTTTTGTTCTGTGCTACAATTCATCCTAATCACAATCTTTCTTTCTCACTCTCAGCACAGAGCCAACTCTCTCTTATGTTTTTGCTCTTCAGCTGCCTGGCAGCTGCAGCACCTTGGGCACACGGTGACTGCTGGGAGTTTTTAAAGCAACTTTCCTCCTTGGGAAGTTTGATATTTGCTTAACTGTACCTCAATGCTGACATGGTAGTCCAACAGACGGACAGTTTGGTGTGTTAAGGAGCAAAATCAGGTAAAGTAAAACAAAACAATAGTTACGTTTTCACCAGGGTTGCATGATATCAGGAAAACTTGCGATATGTGATAATGTTGTTGAATACTGTGATGACATGACGACATGACTCGCAGTAATTCAACAAATATGTAAGTTTTCAGTTTTTTTTTTCTCATTTAAGTCTGTATTAGTTTTTAACATAAACATTTAAACTTTATAACATATACAATTAAAAAACTGTGGACCACAGAGAACCCTTTGTTGTCATCAGTCCCCTGCATCTGATTTTCCCTTGTGATGTAATTTTAGACTGCTGACAGCTTCTCTTTTGGCTACAGTCGCTAAAGTTTTTCTTGTTTGTTTGTTCTTTTTTTGTTTGTTTTTTGTTTTTGTTTTTTTTTTAGGGACATTTTTATATATATATTTTACAAGTTAAATCAAGTGACATTATATGAGACCATTATTTTCTTTTAAATGTTACAAAATAAAGTATAGATTATGGAATCAAGTGTTTTTGAAGCTTCCTGGATGGGAAATATTAAATCCCTGGTGTGCGCCTATGATTAGAAGATTTAAATTTCATTCACAATTGCAACCAGCACTCTTATTTTGTTGAGAAATTGTGCACATTTCCTTTATCTAATCATGTTTGCCAGAGTCTTAAAAGTTAAACATGGACAAAGCAGACATCAGTGGCAACAGAGAAAAGAAAATATACCTGCAGGGGTGGGTGCATCCAGTCATCACTCAGATGTGACCAAAGTGTTTGATCAGTCTAAACGTCAAAGTCACGACGGCCTCCAGAGCCAATCTGGCCAATCTGAGCTTTAATAAATACCAATATAAACAAAATCAGCAAAAATACAATATTTCCTGCTCTCTTTTTCTTTCCACTTTATTTGTAATTTTGCTGCATCTACTTATAATATGAGAATGCACTTTTGACTTGTGGTCTGTCTATACTTGAAAAAGGTGTAATAAGTAACGGCACAGAGAAAGCAACTATATTAACTAAATGAATGTCATGCATTAGAAGAAATGTCTTCATGTTTCCAGGGATATTATTTATTAAAGTATTTGGATGCATACTAAAACACTGACCTTGGAATACAACTCATGCATAAAATTCATGAAAACATTAAGAGCATGCTGCATTAGTTTAAATTAACAATCCGTGATGAATGAATCTGAATGTCACAGCAAATTGAAAGTGCAGGATGCTTTCACACTGTTACGCCAAAGTGTTGCATAAATAAAACAAAACATTTCCTGAAAGACAAAAGAATGGCTGGATTCAATATAATCAAAAAGCCATTAAGTATTTGCTGCCTTTAAAACACCAAACAACATCCAACAACCTAAGACACAGTTTATCATCATGAACACCACAAGAGGTGCCATGTATATGATTTCTGAAAGAGTGTGTAGCAGCTCAATATAACTGTTTATTGTAAATTTTTATCTTCTGGAGGTGTCACATCTCAAACAGTAAGAGATGTCCCGTGTTGTGATTTGAAAGAACTTCTTTGTTAGTTCTCTGTTACTCTGTTTTTTGTTGTAAATCATGAGCCGCAGTATCGCTGTGCCTGTGTGCTAGATCCATTTACCCACTAAGGAGTGATAAGGGAGAAATCTATAACCGCTGACTGACATGGGTTATCGAAGAGACACAGTGAGAAAAAGTCAATACAGAGAGCAGAGAGAGGATTTGGGACTGAGTAGAGAGTGCAGCAGGTGATGAATTGGAGACATCATCGTACAGTAGTAGTAGGACTATGACGGCAGGGAGTGAAGTAAAGAATGAACTGCAGGAAAACTGAGGAGATCCACCATGAGGCTGAAGGGATAGTTAGCTCAAAAATAAAAATTCAGTTCACATCTACTTACTTTCATGCTGATAAAAGGTTGAATGAATTTTTTCCATCCACAAAACCCTGGAGGACTTTCACAGGAAAAAGGTGTTGCAATAATCTCGCAAACAATTACAGTGAATGGTGACCAATTTTCAAATGTAAAAAAAGTACATAGGCTAATGAAACTATAAAATGCCTCCATACTGCTTGTCCAAAGTCATCAAAGTGTCCTAAAGCCTCAAGTTATTTTGAAAAATGGCACTGACGCTCTGTTTTTAACCTCACTGTTCACTGTATGCTGCAGCTCTTCAGATGGGAAGTGCTTTCACATGCATGTGGGCACACACCGTCCCAAGCTCGCACAGAGGCGCATGGTAAGACCAACGGGAGCTCACAGTATCTGAAGGCAGCAGTTCATGGGCTCTCTCACCCCCACACCCGTCAGGGAGTGCCATCGGGCTAAATAGCAGTGGCCATTAACACTGTCTACACTACGACAATTAAATGTAAATGCTGTAATAACTGGCATAACATGGCACATCAATTTCCTCAGAAAGGGATTCTCAGTAAACGTGTGAAATGGGACTAAATGGATAACATACGGTGAAGTTACAACAATGTCCCGTCCATGGTGAATAACCCATCGTCATGTAAATGGCATCATATGAAACCTCACAGGCTTCATGATTCAGCATCAGACTGGGACTCTTCTCAAACATGTGAAGTTTGGTGCATACTGAACAATGTGCTTTGAAGCTACAACCATTTTCTTGTTTGCAGTAAAACATTCAATATGGCTGCCACGCCACGGCCACACGTTTACTTGAAAACAAAAGCTTTTGATAAATTGTGATCACAAAGGCGTGAAGAGTACGCAAACCAGATTTCAGATCAGTGATAAAATTTGTAGTTTGTTAAAATGCAATGTATGGAAATCGCCAAAACTTTGCAAAAATTACACTGTAAATTCAAAATGGCTGACTTCCTTTTGGGTTTAGGTCATGGCTCCAAGAGGATCTTTTTAAGTCTAGACATGATACATCTGCCTGGTTAATTTCGTAAATGTAGGTGAAATGTAGTGTGAGGGTAGTCTGGTAAACCAGACCCAGTCACTTTGTGAATTAATTTGCTTCCTAAAAACGGTCTGTGAACCCTCTCATTTCCACCCGTCAAAAGACCGCACGGGCCAGTCATGAGCGTTTATCTAATATGAGGTGGATGTATGTGCCCACTTTCATGAGTTTTTGAGTATGTTTAAGCAAAAAGACAATTCATTTCAGAGAACATTAATAATTCCTTCAGTTCAGCCTCATGACGGGCCCTAAT
>JAQFJB010000021.1:20685682-20696177 GCA_029874875.1 Naso minor
TAAAACAAACTCTTAATTGTGATTGAGGGAGCAGTAGATGGGCAACTCTCACAACACTCAAAGAAGAAGACAGAGGAGTCCGGTGGCTTTGAAGAGAGCATAGGTAAGGGATAATCAATGAGTAGGTGTGCGTTAACAGCTTGTAAGGCACGGTGTGGAGGCGAAGAAGCACCAGATGCAAAGGCATCACTCTATTAAGTGATATATTTGCAGTCCGATGGTGCACAAACAACTAAAAGCCGTCTTTGAAAGGTTGTTGCCCCGCCCTTTTGACTATGTAGGCAAGATGGTGACAGGTGAGTGTGAAAAGCACCGCAGTTGCTAAAGAGTAAGCTCTGACAACTGTGCTCTTTTATGTTGCTGTAGTTGTGATTTGGGGAGCGAATGAATTTCAAGCACTGATTAAACTTTAGCCAAACTACATGTGTGTTAAACCATTTTAATGCACACCTGTTGGCCAATAAGAAAAAAAGCATTCACCCAGACCTTGGTTTAAATGGATATAACGGCTTTGGTTAAACTGATGGGGTTAAAATATCCTAAATAATCATTTAAACCGATGTAGAATTTTGATGCGGCTAAAATGTGTTTTGCTGCTGCCTCCGTCCGCACAGTTCATGACTTGGCTTCCAACACCTGCTGCCTCTCCACCTTCTGTAGGTAATGCACTGACTGTTGAGTAGTTACAGCATTATTTCACCACTGAGAAACACTCAGTTCAGCAGCTGTAAACATCTGGTCCAGATATGACTGGACTGACAGAGAAGACTTCACTGAAACCAGCACATGCTATTTGCGTGTTTCTCTGTAATCATATCCATAAGATCCTTTAAAAGAGACACTAAATAAATCACTCTGGGGTTTTACAATGACTCTGTTGTGTTTGTGTGGGTTTCTGGTTTCCCTCCAGGGTGCATTACATGCAGGTGGAGATTCTGAGCTTTCCAAATATATGAAACATAAGTGTGAGTGACTGCTGCTCCGTCTGTGTTTGTGCCATGACAGGATGTGAAGGCTGCCTTCCCGATTTTTACTCCCTCTGCTCCAAGATGGACACCAACCTCTCTGAGCCTGTAGAGAAAATAAATAAGTGATTCTTTTGCAAAGCTCCACATAACAGCACAGTTCAGTCTGGTGCTGCACATAGGAGGAAACAGTTTTAAAGAACAATGTTTTTGGAGTACAGTCCCAAGCTATTTTTTCCAATTCAAGGCCAGCCAACATGTTACAAAGTGAATTCAAGCTGATCAAATTAAAGTCTCTCAGTCTGGCTTGTCCTCCTTCCTTTCTCTGAAACACTAACCTCGCAGGACTGCAGCTGAAAGTGATAATAGAGTAATTACTGGCTTCAAAGCATTCGTTTGCTCTCATACATCCAGCAGCACCCCTTATGTCTCTGCAGTGTGAAAGGGGAAATTTGCCACATTCTGTGTGGATGTCTAATCAGTGCTGATGGTAAATGTTGTCAATGGAACCAATAAACCCCTTCTTTTCAGTTTAAGTAAGAAAGCAGAGGGCTTCTGCTTGTAAAAGTGTTGTCTTCGTGCCTGCATGTACCAGGATGCATTGCAATAGAACCTTCAACGCCCACACCCACTGAGCAAAGCAAAAGCAAAGAGAACACTTTTTTTTTATCTGCCCAATCTAAAATAGCCCATAGTTCTTCATAACTCCAATGACATCACTGGTGTCAGAAGAAAAACTGATTTTGCACATTTATTAGTCATTGATGAACTTATTGCATTGATAAAGTACATTTACCATCAACTTCGATTTGACATCCAGATAAAACATGGCTACTTTTCCCTTTAACCATCTCCTAAACCATGTAATGTACTTTTATTTTATTTTCTTTCGGTGCAAATGCACTCGCTCACTGGCTCTGAATGTAATCCGGAGAGAATATTGCAAATGCAGACTGCAGCACATGAACACATTTGCACTGCATGGTGCAGTAGCACAGAAGCATATTGTACTGAAGCAAAACAGGGGCAGGCTGGGAGAATAATACAACTGAAACACTGTCGACATCAGTCAAATGATCCTCAGGGTTCAAAAAGGACAATGTGTATCACCTGACATGCTAATAATAATAATCTTATGGGCACATCAGTTGCATCTGCAGTTTCATCCTTTACCCTCATGTCTCACCAAGCAGAGATATGTTGTTCAAAATGAGGTTTAGCTTTATTTAAATCAGCGTTCCCCTTCATCATAGAGCAGATTATTTTCCCGCTCAACAATAGTAAGGAGGAAGATTACAGCCGAATCCTGCAGTACACCACATGCTGCTCGAATGCAGGCCTTTAGACCATAACAATTAAAGTAATGCAGGGGACTAGGACTCATTTAGCTATTAACAAAGGCTCAGAGGGGTAATGGCAAGCCACAGATGGCGAGAGGTTTGTTTATTAAAGGTACAGTAGAGTCTGTGCAGCCCGGTTAGGCAGGGGAGCAGCGTTTCAATGGGTGGGAAGAAGCAGTTGAAGTGTTTGCTGCCTCTGCAGAGGTTCACTGAAGCCCAACCCCCACACACTTCTGAAATAATGCAGAGATGACTGCCACTACAGTTACAGGCCACTAGAAGGGGATGTGTGTCTAAATTAATAAAGACTGTGCCCCAGTTTGGACTCCTTGTGTGTTCTGTTACAACACTACAGGCAAATGAAGATACCGCTGCAGATCATATGCACTATATGGTCAAACAGCTGTTACAGATTAAATTTTGGCTGTGTGGTGCAGGAGTCGAATTGAATTCTTACTCTAGAATCTCTCTCTTTATAGTTGTTTATTTAATTAAGTAAAGTTTGTCCCTCAATGTGCAAAATGAACATATTCTTTTCTCTTTTTTAGCAAAGTATATTGGCTGCTACATCGATGACACACAGAAGAGAGCACTGAGAGGAGTTTCCTTTTTTGACTACAAAAAAATGACTGTTTTCCGTTGCCAAGACAACTGTGCTGAAAGGTATGAGAGCAACAAAAAACACAAATATCTCTTTTTCTCTTTTTCATTCCTACAAAGTAGAACTGAGCTGATGTGGATATTAAAAGACTGACATTGATTAACTTTAAAGGTTCTTCCTCATTTGTGGTGTTTCATAAAGCCAGAAGGATCGAAGATTTGAAGTGTGGTTGATGACTAATGCTCTTTTTACAGATATTAATAATCATAATTTACCTTGGTGGTCCCTGGTTTGCCTTGAGTCACCTTTTAGGTTAGTTTTGCAGGGATTTGCTGAGAGATATGATGATGATATTTAATTATATTTAAAAACACAACACTAAAGAAGAAACATTATTGTCCTACTAAAATTTGTGGCGTGGACAAAAGTATGTGGACACCCCAGTTTTATGTACTTTTGCGCTAGAGATGTTTGTCTTGGTTTTGGCCCCTTTGTGTCAATAAGAGAAAATCTTTCTGCTGCACAAACAATCACATGTAGGAAGCATGTGTTTTCAGCTCTGTGGCAAGCAGTTTGGGGAAGGTCCTTTTCCTGTGTCACCACAACAGTGCCCCATGGTCCATAACCAAATAGATTTTTTTTGAGGTTGTAGAGGAACCTGACTCGCCTGCAGAGGCCCTCCCTTAACCCCATCTTACCATGACCAGATCCAACTGTTCAAGAGAAAAAACAAGCTGCTATATCTGTAATATCCCCAGTTTCTCCCGCTCTCTGTGCACTGAACAGTTTTTGTGTCTTTGCTGGAAAACTGTCCAGCCCAGCTCTTCTGTGTCATAGCTTGATTACGTTTTGTTTTGAAAAAAGAAACATAATGAAATTTTTAAAGCAGGATTTACATTAAGGGCCCACTTTAACATCATGGCATTTGATGAATATTCCTATGCCAGTATTTGACTAAGGTAGAATAAATCAGCTGACACATCCTGTACCTTGAGCCCTGGGGCCTTTTGGTTGATCCACCCCATAAAAAAATCTAATTTCAAAAAATTATTTACCATTAGTCACTATTTAGTCACTGTGTTATCACCTTTGGCACATTCAATAAACTGCCTTTGCCATCTTAAGAGCCTCTTTTCCTTTTTGTGCAGGTAATTCTTCTATGAAATTGGATTGTGAATTTTTCCACACGTCTTATATAATCTTATGAAAAGCCTGGATTCAAGAGCGCAAACCCTTTTACAGCTCTGTGGCCCTGTGGTAATTGCCTGCTCTACCCAGCTGATAGTCCAGCCTTGCATCCAACACCTCTGAGATGAATTTGAGTTGACTGCGTGCTTGGCTTTGTCGCCTGATATCAGTGCTCCACCTCAGTTCTGCTCCTGAGGCTTAACAGGAGCAAAGACCTGCAGCCAGGTTCTTGAAATGTCGGGAGGAACTTTGCAGAAGTTGAAGTTGTTACACATGCATATTAATGGCATGTTTAACAGTCAAGTATGAGTGTAATGTTCAGATGTCTGCATATATTTGGCTTTATAGGTCATCCTCATGTTTTATTTTGATCTAAACTGGAGGAAGATCTGCTGCAAGTCATTCAAATTTTATTCATATGTCCATTAAAAAACATGAGCTGATTATTTTTAATCCAGATTTTTGCTTTATTTTGTTGTAATATATCTGTACTGTTATAAAAAATGTAGTTTTTGATGATTCCTGGAGTAATGTCATGAATGCTCCAAGTTTTCAGAGCATGCATCTCTCTGCTCCTTTCCTCCATTTGTCTCTTTCCTCACATCCCGTCCCTCTTTCTCTGCTACCTCACCCATCTTTCCCTCACCTTTTTTTTTCTCCCTGAGGAACACCAGGGACGCCTCAATCAAATGCATTGAATTTCACCCATCACTGATTTACAGAGCGGAGAATATAGGAACAGGAAAAGACGCTTGTTTTCCGCCTCCATTCTTCTCTTGCTTTTTGCTTCTCTCGGAGCAGTCAGTTAATAAAAACAGACAAACAAATGAGGGGTAACAGCACATAGCAGCACATGGAGGTTCGGGTTTGACTGACAGCCCAGGGGATTTGTCCCGTGTGAGAGGTGTGATAGACATCTAATTGCATCCGAACGCTCTCCTGGTAGTCGAATCCTCCACAGGCTACAGGAAGCAGAGGGGAGACTTTGTGTGATGGATTCAGATTTTATGTATATGTATAATTAGTTTTGCCTTAAAGCCTTACAGCAATATTAAATAATTTCTCTCATCCACATCAAAGGGAGAAATGCTACTGTTTGTATGTGTTCTTATCTTCATTTCAACGTCGTCTGTGCATCTCCTGTTGGGTTTCACAACCTAATAATAAAGGCTCAGAGCGATTACTCCTACATGTATGTCTTCCTTCACTGACAATGCTTGTCCTCCTTCGTTCTTTCCTCCAGAGGTTACATGTATGCAGGTCTGGAGTTTGGAGCAGAGTGTTACTGTGGTCACAAGATCCAGGCGCCTAACGCATCAGAGAGCGAATGCAACATGGAATGTAAAGGGGAGAAGAGCAACCTGTGTGGAGGAGCCAACCGACTGTCCATCTACAGGCTGGAACTGAGCCAGGAGTCAGCGCGTCGCTGTGAGTTTGTCGCTTTGTAACAACAAGAACAACAACAACAAAAAACTCCCCTGGGTTTCAGGCAGCCGCTCCACACAGGGGCAAACGAGTAGACACAAAACAACACTGTCACATGTCAAGTTTAAATAGTTTCTGTCGGTAAAAATAATAAATTTGGTAGTATAAAAAAAAGACCGAGGCACAAAGATGCTGTTTTGTGGGAAAATATTTGTTTTATTTTGGATTAATGCCACAGTTGGGAGCAGGCTGCTCTGTTGTGTTTACCTCTTTCCCCCGGAGAGCTGTGCTACCTACGTATTCCAGCCAGCCGTGGTCTGCATCCTAAACACTCGCTGCCTGCTGCAGGAAAAGTGAAGGAAAGGCTGAAAAGAAATGTCTGTTGAGGTAGTTTATTAGAGAGCTATTGCAAGATATTGTGGGTTCCTTTCTTTGATGCTTTTTTCTTTGAGATTTAAAAAGTCCCGGCCACAAGGTGAAGCAACTTTCCTTGCTCTTCCTTTTTCTCGTCCGCTGACAAATTTTTCTTATAATAAAGCTGCTTTTAAAAAAAGGAGAAAGCTAGTACATGCATCTTGACAACTTTAATCTTACTTTGCCCATCCAGTTCAGTCATGTTTGTTTGTTATTATTTTCATTTCTGCTTTTTTACCCCTTTGTTTGCATTCTATCAGACTGCTGAATAGGCTTTTCGTGTTTGTGTTTTCACCTACGACCCTGTTCTCCGTCATGTGAGTCCTGCTGGGAACATCAAACAGGAAATGAAGAACATTTGTTGAGGTGGCTGTTTTGTGGTTTTTACCACTTTGAGGCTGTAACAGTCACATGATCGAGTGTTTTCCTTGATTTATTTCCGTTCCCTCGTTATTATGCAGCCCATCTCTACGCAACACATCCAGAATTACTAAGCTGGTTGATAGCATCAATGATTGATTATTTTCTTCCTAAGACTTTGTGTGTGATATATGTTTGGACGCTGCATATGTGTGAGTCAACAAAGCATATCAGTTGGACCCAAAAAGCTCCGCCACATGCATCAGCAAAGAGAAGTAACAGAAAGAGGATGCACATTATGTACTGCAGGGGACCAAAGACAACATGGACGTGACATTTAAATGCATTTTCTATTTAGGGAAAAGAGTTGTTATTTTTTAGAAAACCTTAGAAATTCACATGTGACTGTGATTAATTTGCAAGGGGGGTTGCAAGCCTCACAGCATTTAGAAATTATCTCCACAGTTTCAGTGTGATGCTGGTTTTTGGGGTATAATCATAAAAAGGAAACACAGTTGCAAGACCCTTATGTTTGGTTTCCTTCCTCTGTTCATTACACCTCATATACGGAGTGTCACATTTCTGAGAGGGTCCAGGGGAAGAGCAGAGTTTCACAAGTGTATCAGTGTGGCTGTCGTGTTGACAGGCGGAAGTATATGTGACTTTAAACTGTGGTTTTGAAACTCTAAAAAAAACGATGCTGCTCACGACCCTCCAGCCCTACAGGCTGCTATGACTGACAGTTGAACCATCATTTAAAACCACGCACTTTTTAAGGTTTTTTGGTTAAACATTTGAAAGTGTCGTAAAGCTAAAAACAAATTTTCCAATCAGTCTTAGGTCAAAATAAATATGTAGAAAAATATCCCACATATAAAGAATCTCACAGATAAACTAACAACTCCCTGTGAAAGAAAGGAGCAGCTCCCCTCTGCTGTTGAGATGCTGTCTGTCCATCAGATCAGAGCGAGCACCAACAGTCAAAGGTCATCAACACTCTGCAGGAATGTAAGTGCTGCTATTGGCTGTGTCTGCTGGCAGGTCAGGGCCTCTGTAGACTCAGAGAGGGTCCGGTGGGATCTCTTCATCTGGGGTCAGTGAACCGGGGCTAAATTGATGGAAGCCTTGCTCAGTGCCCATAAAACTGGATCTTTTTCCTGTTGGTGTCTAACATTCTGGTTCTGTGTGTTTCAGATGGCAGCGCCATTTTCAAAGGATGTTTCCACAGACCAGACAATGTCACTCTGGCACTTCCTTTCAGCGCGGTCATCAAAAACATGTCTGTGGACAAGTGTGTGGACATGTGCACGGAGAGGGTGAGGGGACGAGTGTATTCATGCATTGCATATTAATGCAAGCAAATGTGTCTTTAGTGTGTAATGGCTGCTGTATTTTAGGAGAAATCCCTGGCTGTGCTGGCTGGAGATCGGTGTCACTGCGGCTTCCCGACGCCTCTCTTCTCCCTTCATGAGCTAGAGAATGAGGACATGTGTCTCCATCGCTGCCGGGGTGAAGAATTTGAGAGCTGCGGAAATGACGAGTACTTTGTGGTTTACCAGACGCAGGTTCAAGGTAACACGTGCAGCAGAATCACAGCTGTACATGTAAGAAGTACATGAAGTGTGAAAAAGTCCAACTGCCAAGTTGTTGTAAATTAGCAGACGGGACAGCATGCAGCATGTAGTTTTTAGTAGGTGGTTTCGTCAAAATCATATAAAAAATCACATGTGTTGTTATGGGCTGTGCATCCTCAGTGTAACCAGCTGCAGTGAGAAGTTAACCCTTTGTAAAAATTACAGAAAAGTTACACAAACAAATGAACGTCAGTGAGTGGGCAGTATGAGGCAACTTGTGATGCGGAGGAATCAAACTAACCCACACACAGCAACAGAATGACCATAACATGTCCATTTCTTCCATTTCGACCTTTTTTGACCTTCTCTTTCTCTAAGTTTTTAAATGTCTTCACCACAAACTTCCAGTGTTTCTACATAGCAGTTCTTCTTCTTTCAGGCATATTATTACAGAACTTTAACAACAAGCAGGAAGTGACAAACTTTCAATCTATTTTTGATCGTGTTAAGCAATTTTTTAAAAAATTGTGCAGCATCATTTGTTGTCTTTCACTCTACGTTTGGCAGCACTGACACAGATCATGCTTGTATTTATTAATGTGAAACAAATCAATAATACAGCCTGTTGGTCTTTTTGTCAGATAACCGCTGCATGGATCGACACTTCCTCCCCGCTCGTGCCAAGCAGCTGGTGGCCCTCGCCAGTTTCCCTGGAGCCGGCAACACATGGGCTCGACATCTCATAGAGCTCGCCACGGGCTTCTACACCGGCAGCTATTACTTTGATGGCTCCCTTTACAATAAAGGCAGGCTTCGACGTTTATCTGACATGTTTTACAAAGAATCATTCATGAAGACACCTCTCTGGATTTAATGTATTCACTGTGGGATGTCACCGTTTCACAGGATTTAAAGGGGAGCGGGACCACTGGAGAAGTGGGAGGACAATCTGCATTAAGACACACGAGAGCGGCAGGAAGGAGATTGAAGCCTTTGACTCCAGCATCCTCATGATCCGAAACCCCTACAAAGCCCTCATGGCAGAATTTAACAGAAAATATGGCGGCCATATTGGATTTGCCTCCCAGGCCCACTGGAGAGGGAAAGGTGAGCAGCTGTAACCCCATCATTAAACAGTATTTGCAGCAATGCCTCAAGCATATGAAGCAGTTAAACAGACAGACAGACTTGATTAGACTGATCTAAATAACATCTGGTAACTAAAATCAAGATACTTATGGTGGGAAATAGACTTTTGTTTTAGTCTACAAGGCAATATGTTAGAATCTGTGATCATATGGCCAAAATCTATCCAACTGAAGGACTCATGAATCATGAATCTGAAGGTTTGCTGAGTCTCAGTAGTTACACTGTTGTTTCTCTACACTTTTAATCTTAGTCATTACACAGCAGCCACCATTATTGACTGTGAAATTTTTCATTGGGATACCTGAGCACAACATGTATAAGACAGCATAAAAACAATATAATCAATCCAAATAATCAACAGTTCAGCCTGCTGAAATAAAACTATTTAATAAAAAACTTAATTTTCCATCATGTCTTTCATGGGAGTGTTTGGTTTTCAAAGAACTGGGAAATGATTAATGCTGACATGGATGGAAAGGAAATTAAGGAAATGGGCAGTGGTAGGTAAAGTACAGAAAATCTATACTCCAATAAAAGGATAAGTACTCCTGTTAAAGAATTATTCAAGAGCGGAAATTACCATTTGAGAAACCTACTCATAAGTAATATAGTATCTGGTTAATAAATTACTTCAAGTACAACTTAATTTCCATTTTAACATTAGCTATAATTAATTATTCTGAATATATTTTTTAACTTAAAAGCCTTACATATAACTAAGGTAACTGATAAGTTCATGCTGTTATCATAATAAGATAAATGCTGCATGAGAGGAAAAGGAGATTTCAAAAGCAGAGATCTCAGTGTTTTTTTGGAAGCAGAGCAAGTACTTTATCATGTAACTGTTGTCTTTTCTGGATTTTCTGGGTGCCAGATGTGCTCAGGGATAGTTGCTGGAAGCTGCCTCTTGTTCTCGGTTTTTCTCTGTCATTATCACATCGTGGTTAAAAAAGCGTGGGGGCTTCTTTTTCCTCCCAGGCAGCTGGCAACTCTGCCGACGCACAGTCCTCACATTATAAGAGCAGACAGGTTGTGATGAAGGTATTTGGCAAATGTTTAAAAAAAAGGTAGATTTCAAACTGAATAGTTTTGAAAAGGGGAACATTAAAAGTACTTGTCTCTTAAAAGAAAGTACTTTCTTACTCAGGGCTATTTCAGTGGTTTTAACCCAATAAACCAATGTGGCTGAACACAAAGTTTCCGATCTGTAGGCTTTTCAAACATGGTAACAGGAAGAATTTTTAAAAAATGAGAAATTAAAGAAGTACAAGTACCACAGACGGTCCAGTTAGTCAGATCATGAGATCTGTCACTAGGAAAACCAGCTTGTTCCTCCTCCATTTAATCAGGAAATGTGAGTTTGTTTGAACACAGAAATTTCTCCTTTGTGATGATTAGACGCTTTGACATTTGGGGAACAACATTTGTTTACTTTCTGTGGAAATTTTACATTCCAGTTTCATCTGTTTGTTAAAATGA
>JAQFJB010000021.1:20791510-20802623 GCA_029874875.1 Naso minor
AAAGGACTACCTGGGTCAACAGCCAGGAACCAGGAGAGTCTGTTTAGGATTATCAAGTAAGAAAGGATGCACACTACCTTTAATTTTGGACCGATTTTCAAAAAGCTGTTTTCCCAGAACAGAATCCATATTTGAGAATTATGAAAACTGGTTATAAATGAAGTACGCTTTGGATTTTAACTAAATCAAAAAGCAATGGAAAGCTCAACTTATGCTAAAAACTATCTTCAATTGCAGCATGCTTGTGATACAGAATTCATTTTCCTTTCAAAGCATGCATTTTAATAAATATGCAATTTAATAACATCTTTGCTCGAACTCTTTCACTTTTTAACTGCACATAAAATATTAGGCAGATCTGACCAATAAGGCAACACAACGCATTTTAAATACAAGCAACAGTAACCAATAAGCAATGCAACCTAATTCGACTTACATAAGTACAATAAACTTTGAAGTGACATGAGTTGACCGAGCCCCTTTATTCTTCTTAAAGCAGTGTAATTAAAAACAGCTGTCAACATAAAGCTCGTGGACTGAGCAATACACTCAGGTGCAGCTGCAGCAACACGACATTCGTGAAACTAAGTTACAAACGTTTGCGAAGGTTAAGGGCAGAAAGATTGTGCATAGTTCATATTACCGATTCTCCACGTGTTACGGTCAAACAAGCAGAGCTGTTCAAGTGACTTGGTGGTTGTGAATTTGAAGTCGCTCGCATGGAAGCAGCGCCTACTTGTCTGCTTTGACCCTTTTCCGTCTATCTTCCACACCAGTGTGTTAGTGGGTCAAACCTCAAATCTGAGCTTGGCATCTGGAGGAATATTGCGAATTGCTGGATTTCACTCAAAGAGGGATTTTTTTTAAAGTCTGTTAATTAAAACGTTAATTTCCGGATATATATATATATTTTTTTAATGCCAGCAGCATTTATTTTTTAGTTCAGAAGGGCTATTTTAACAGTCAGGATGCCAAGAGCCAGGGCGCGGTTGTCCTGCCTTCACCTCCGCGTATGTGGATCTATCACAGATAAGTTTTCCTGCCGCACTATGGTTAGCTACCCCACCCCACTCAATAACGAACAACAGCCCATTTCATGTCATGAATTATCCACCAAGACCAGGAGGAACAAAGACCTTGCTGGAAAACAGCATTTTCCCTGGTTATCGGTCATAAACTCTTTGGCATTGTCAGTTAACCGCCGTTCAAGGCTAGTGCTAGCTTAAAAAAAAACACACATTCAGAGTGTCCTGATTCGTTTTAGCTAGCGCATGCACTTTCTTGTCTGGATGCCTGGAGGTGGACAAACGATGACCGTTGCAACCAATTTAGACCAGAAACAGCCTAACAGATTCCAAACATTCTGTACAATCAATTGCCTACCTTCTGCGAGGAAAATGAAAGTATTCCTGAAGCCGAATGATATAACACAGCCCTACACGTATCCCACTGCGTTCTTCCCTGACCGGAGCTGCTGCTATGCTGACACCACTCGCTCTGTCTGCTCTTTCCCTGCTCTGCCGTAAGCCCCACCCCCTCTATCTGCTTGTTGAGCTCTGATTGGCTCAGCGGAGTTTGACGGACAGCCCCGGCACCAAATAAATTAGACTTTTTTGATGACACGTAACGGAGCTGCACCTCCCCTCTTCAGGTTCACAGTGAATCACCGTCAATTGAGTTCATTGTGACTTCTTGGCATTTTAATCTGCTATTATGATGTTCTGACATGTTTTATCATCTTTTTTAATATATTAACCATAGATTTATTATAATCCCTCTATATATAATTATTTAATTTAAGAGTATCGGTTTACCTACACAAATAATACAATTTATTTATCATTTAATAGGATGTACGTGTTTCCTTTCTTATGGGAAGATAAGTGCAGCTATGACGAGCTGCACTTATCTGTATTGTAGCTATGACGAGCCGTAACATTTACATTATCACGGTCAGACAATTATAATGAGTGGTAACTAAGGCAGCGTTTGTGGTTGAGTGATAATTTTGAGTAAGCAGGGCTACATTGATGGATAAAATATATAAGTATGTTAACACAAGTGTATCTGGCTTAGATTTGAGAAAGTAAATCCTTCATCCTCATCCTTTTTTTTTTTGGTGGGGGGGTGTCAGGATTTGTGCCGCGTGTGTAAATAAAAACTAGGTTATAATACACAGTTTATGGTAGGTAGTGACACAGTCATACATATATGCTTGTACAATATTGCTGCTCTAGGTATAATTTTAGGATTTTAAAATATATTTCGAGAACACAGTGTACCACAAGTGTATTACAGCACCACAAGATGGCGTTATTTCACAGATCCAGAGTGATGCAGACTTTTGACAGATGAAAACAGCTGTGTTCCATCATCCAGTCTATTTTCTCCTCACCCTCCCTCAGTATTTCACGATGAGGGTTGATGCAAGTGTTTGTGGTGTATCTGGCAACCCAAATTCTGGTTAATGGTCTAGGAAAGCACATTTCATTGGTTATGCACATGACTCACTGATTAATTTACCTGCTATCCTGTTATTTCCAGTGTGCTCTGCCCTATCCTCAGTTTCGGCTCATTTGATTCTATAGTATATAAATAACAGTGAGCTAGATTTCACCCTTACCTTTTCTCATTGATGGCTTCCTCTCGATTGCCTTGTCTGGGGATTTCTGAGGTGAGTCGAAAGCTGCCTTCATCTGTGCCACCTTCACAGACTGGCCCTGCTCATCACACTTGACTTCCACTGGCTTTGGCCGCTCCTGGTGCTGCAGCTTTTCATGGAGTTGAATGGTCTCCTTTATGAGCTCTGACACAGGCCTAGATCTGGGAGTGCTTTGGGATTTGTCTCTTAGTGAGACACTGTTATCGCCCTCTCTGACAAGTTTCCTATCAGGCTGGTCTGACGTCGTATTTTCTGTGTGAAGTGTCGTATGAAGATCCTGCTTCATGCCTGCTGTGACTTGAGGACTTTCCTCTGATACATCTCTGCCAGCTACAACCGAAACTGAGCCAGCATCCACGGCTGGTGCAGCGTTGTCCTCACTGGAGTTCTTCACCTTCTTTCCTCTCACAGACTGAGCATCTGAACATGCAGAGCCAGAAAACTGGAGATCAGCTTTGCTCTCGCTGTCAGTCTTTATCTGTAGAGGTGGTTTCAAAGTACTGCCGTCTGTCTTCTTAGGGGTAAGTAAATGGCACGAGTCTGCAATTTGCTCCTCGCCTGTTGTGGGTGGGGCCTTTGCGTCAGACACTGAGGAAGATATAGATTCCTCAGCCATCAAACCACTCATGTCACGTGACACTCTTTCATGTGAAGTAGCTGATTTTAAGTTGTCTGAGTGCAGGTTTTTGGAGGGGCTTATTCCTGGCTTTATCTCCATTTTCTTGAGTGAGGCATCTGTTGAGTTGATGTTTTTCTTTGAACTATGACTGTCAGCTTTGGGACAATGTCTGTCTGCGAGGGAAGTCTCACACATTGTATCTCCAATCACTCCAGGCTGAAAATGAGGTACATCTGAGGAGGCAGCAGTGTCTGCCTGTTTCACGCCAAGGCCCTTAATGTGTTGATCTTTGCCTGAAAGGGTTTCTTTAAGTGGTTTCTCTTTCAAGCCTTTCATGTCACGTAATGACAGAGGTGTATTTACATCTGACTGATAGATTTTATCAGAGCTTAACTCTGCTGCTGGACTGTCAGGGATCCTCTTTGCTGTAGCATCTGTGGTGTCCTCCATGTTTGTGTCAATCTCTTTAATCTCTAAATGAACTGGCGTTGTCTCCTTTCTGTTCCTCTTCAGTAGCCTCTCCAGAATAGAACTGGGTTCAGTGGGCGAGGCTGGATTTGGTGCAGAGTTCGAGTTGATCTTTTGATTTGCGGCTGCTTCATTCATGTCCATTTGTAGATAAGGCCTCACTGACTCCCTTTGATCATCAGTGTGAGTGACCTTTAGTTTTATTGAGGAGTAGTTACTGGAAACTGGCTTCACCTCATGCACTAGCGTTTCCTCTTCTGTATCACTCTCTGCTCTCTCTTTGGGAGGTCTGCAGTAAATGGTATCACTCATGTCTGATAGAGACTCTTTCTGCAGACTGTTTTTCAAAGGATGTTGGGGTCGAGCTGTGGGCGGTCCCTTCCTCTCACTCAAGCGGCCCACTGTTCCTGCACAGAGTTTAATATCTTCACCAGCAACGTCAGCCATGATGGGGTCATTCTGATCGTGTTGCACGGACCGTAAGAACTCACTTCCTGCATGAGCTCCACATCTGCTAATCTTCATCATCACAGAGTCCTCTTCAGTGTTTCCAAGTGAGTTTGCATCCTCTGAGGTAACAGCAAGGCCAAACTTTTCATATGAAACATCAGCTGAGAAGTTTTCATCCTGAATCTCCTCACGTGGGATGGTTCCCTCGTCCTGGTACTCCATCTTGACTTTTGAGGATGTGTGTCGCTCCTCCTCAGTCTTCTTCTTTTCTCTCTTGATTTGATTGTGCAGCTTGTATGCTGTGGCCTTTTCCTCAATCCTCTCAGCGCTCTTTTGGTTCTCGTCCGTCTCCTGTGGAACCAGCAGAGCGGTCCTGCCTCCTTCTCCTCCTCCTCCTTCCTTTCCTGCCGCCCCTCCCTGTCTCACCTCCCTTGCAGGGCAAGGACTCTCCAACAAATTTTTGTGCTTTTTGCTAGAAGGTGTTATTGGCTCCTGGCCGGGGCTCCCGTCCAGATCCTGAACGTCTGGCTCCCCTGAATTTTCCCTGGTGTTACCAGCCTCCTCCTCACAGGAGCTTCCTCCCTCCATGACATCACCTGTGTTACTGCCTGCACCTCCAGAGTCAGGGCTTGGCCTCATCTCCTCCTGCCCTTCAGTGAGGGCCTGTTCTCCTTCCTCCAGTTTATCCTGGTTCTGTCCCATGCTGCTCTGTGGAGAAAGACGTGGTGTTAACCTCACAGCAAAACACCAATCCTGCCAAAAACATGCCACACATTAAGAATCTAGCTCAAAAGTTGTTTCTTTTGTCTGCTGATTGCGATTGATCCATGTTAAATCAATCTGTCTCATTATAAACATCTGTCCTCATTTTTCCTGTTTAAATAATATACTGAAATCTGGAAGCTGCTGAAAGAGAAAAGGAGTCCACACCTGGGATTAAAATCACTGTCTAGACATGAGAAATTGCTTCAGTCTTGGAAAAAGACCATGTAGCATGTAGCAGACGGCTCACAGTCACACAGGAGCTGTTTTCATGGTAGAGGAGAATTGGAGTATCTTATGACCTTAACTGCCATAGTAAACCCTCTGTTGGGTTATTCATGCACTTGCGATGTCCACAGCTGCTGAACTTGAGGTCAAATTACAGTCACAAGATTTGGCATCAATCTCCATTGAGAATATGAATCTTTTGTTTTGGACAAAGTGATTCAGCAGTATCGTTGCAGCATTATTTTTCTCTTATACTGTTTGCAATATAACATTTTTTTGTCACGCAAGCTGAATACATGATGTGCATTTAAGACTTAAAGCCTCATTCTCGGAATGTCAGTGTTGATAAGTTAGTTTCTGATCAATGTTTTGGGATAATCAGCATCATAGCAAACAGAAACAACAACACTGAGAATGACTATTTTGCAACAATCTCTCTCTGATAGTATTCAAGTTTCACAGTCTTCTGCTAGTGGTCTGTAAGCAAGTCTTTTCCCCCCTCTTTGCATCTGAAACTCAGCTTGTTGTCAGAATTTTCTGCTCATCTGGTTTCATGTGACCTAATGAATTGATTAGATTTGTTTTCCCACATCTTGCATGTAATTTGACAAAGACATGATATAACCGTTAACACACATAGTGGAATGAAAGCCCTGCATAATATTAAGCCAACTTTGACAATGTTTTTTCATTCCATGAGGCTTCTTCAAAAAGCAACAACTTGTGCTGTTGACTGCACTTAACTGCTCATGTTATAACAATGTAAATGATTTGCTAATAATAATGATTAATGGTAAGAAATTATGGGAGCAGTAGTAGTAGCAGTAGGAGGAGGTGGAATCATAGCAGTTGTTTTTAACAAAGAAGCAGAACATGAGGCAAAACCTAAATTACCGTGCTGCAGAGACAAACTTTTCCATGACATTGTCTAATTGCTTAATGAGTCCAGATCCACTAAACCGCAGCAGTAAGCAGAGAAAATTGTGAGGCACAATGAACAATGATCTGGACCATGAGTCTGTTTCCCGTCTGCGGCCTCATCCCCCGTCTGTGTGACAGCATATGACTGCTGTTGTCTTATCATCTGACAGGCCAGACACATGGCCAACAGGCTCATGTTATCAGCACACAATGGTGGCATAACTGAGTGAGAAGATGCAAATACACAGTTTTTCATGCTGTAGTATTGAGAGAGACAGCAGACATGTGGGAGAACAGCAGTAAAACAAGTTACAGAACTGTCTTGTCTTCTGCTGTAGATCTTCAGGTTTAATCCATAATACAGATCAGTAGAATCTGCTCTCATTGATTATCTTCTAACATCTGAAGAACCCCTTCCCCTGTGGCCAAATCCCTGTTAACAACTGCCCTATTATCCTGTCCCATTTTCCCTAAATGCCCAAAGCTGATCACTTGATCACCATGTGCTCTGCCGTCTCAACATGTTCAGACATACAGGAATTCAAAACCAGTGAAGCAGCAACCTCTCACAAACCTCAGCATCTTTAAAATAGACAACTTAAATCTTTTTCATCAGCTCTAACATCCAATTAGTGCAACACAGGCTGGGCACAGGCTTGGCTCATGACAGCTTTCTATTCTAACAGTGAGATGCATATAATATTGATCTCACACACGCTGAGACTGACACTTACCGGTTAGACGTCGTGGCCGGGTCGATCGCGCTCACTCAGGACCGACAGAGTGCTCTTTGTTGGGTGTTTGGTGAGGTTCTGTCCTTCCTCAAATGCACAAGCAATGGGAGCCTTATATTACATCCATGTGATGTCACAGCACATTTGACTAACACAATAAGGGAAATTTGTAGCTTTGCTTTTTGCTGTCTTGAGAAACCTTGGAGAAGCTTTCCTGAATATCTCCATCTCTTTGTTGGCGTGTCTGAATCAAACTTGTGTAGAATATGTTTTGATCCTGACATGAGAATTTATGTATTCAAAGTGACCTTTTCACCTCATGTGCAAGAAAAAGAGCAGCAGAAAAAAACTGGAGATTTGTTAAATACAGTACAGTTCCTGGCACTGAGAGTGAGTATGTGGAATGTCCTAATTTTTTGTTTCTCTTACACACCACTGCTTGCATATCGTGCCATCACTGGCTGCACAGATACGACTTTACTCCAGGAACTCAGTTAAGATTAGCAGGAGAAAGTAAAATAGCGTTGAAGTCTGGGATAAATGGTCAGTAGTAATTAGAGCCAATCTGGAATACGTCCAGGAGCGCAGGAAATCATCTGAAAAATAGCTCAGACTTTTTTTTCCTTTTGTTTCTCTTGGTCTCTATAGTAATGTCCAAAACAGGATACGTCCTCAGATAATAAAACAAAAGTGGCGGTTCGACAGCCAAGAATTTACCGGCAGAAAAAGGGGAAGAGGGGCCGGCCCACACCCAGAGACCGTAGACTAAAGACAGCAGTGTTGACAGACGGGTAGTCCTCGTGTTCTTGTGATCCACTGTTTTTGTTTAAAGGGGTTGCAGGTCACTCTCAATTTTGTCTAGACAGAAGCCAATCTGTCTTCAAGTTAAGATCATCATTAATTTAAGACAAACTTCACAGGCCTCTTGACACACTGATGATAAGTTTTATAACGCGTATTTTCTCAGCCCTTCTCACTCGTCTGTCATTTAAATGTTTACACATTTACAGTAGTTTGACATATTCATTTTTCATTTCACACGAAAATACCAATCTCAGGTTTCCTGCGCTTTCATGTGCTTTAAACCAATGTCAATCCACACACAAACACAGCTAAGTAACATCTTTACTGCCTCATTGCCCCTCCTCCGCTTGCTGTAGTGCACACAGGGCCCACCATTCATTACCCAGGCATGCACAGTCATATAGGAGGAATAAGAGCGTGTAACTTAAGTAACTCACTGATGTCATGCAAACAGTGACGGGAAGCCAAATATTATATAACCTGGCTGTTAGAAAACGGCTCCCCTGCCAAAGCATACAGATGAAGGGCACGATGACGTAATGTCAGGATTCAGACACCATCACAGACGAGGCACCGCCGTTTTCCCGTTCAGGAAGGTTAAAAAACAACAACCAAACATTCACAGTGACAGTAGTTAGAATATATTCCCACTTGTTTTCTAATGATGTTTACAAGAACACAAAAAACCACGACGCATGGCAAATTATGTAAAAGAAATGTTTATTTCCATAATGAACACATACAGTACATTTTTCTGAACAACATAAAAAGTGCAATATGCATTCAAACTACAGCCATGTACAGTACAAAAGTTACTGCATACTTAAATATAAAAAGAAAATGGTTACAAAACTGTGAAGTAACCGATCGTGATCGTTGTCACGTCAGTGTGACAAAAGCTTTAAAACTCACTGATGATATGAGCAGAAAAGCTTAACAGCTATGAGCCCGACGACTTCGCGGAGTCTCCCGCGTTTCTCCCGAAAGGTGCAAAAACATGTGACAGCATTTAAATACATACATGATTGACATTGTGGTTCACATATTTTGTACAGCGTCAATGGTGTTTTCAATTTGTCAAACAGCCAAACAACTTTGGTCTTTCACATTTCAAAAAGCACAAATGAGTTTCAAATGTCCGCAACTCTTATTAAAAGAAAGGTGCACGTAAAATCTTTCATGTTTTGTCTTATTTCTTGCCAAAAATGATCAAATAAGTTTAGTCAGGGGAAACACCCTCATATACATCATATGATTTGACTGCCACACACATCAGGTGTTTGTATAATGATTTCAAGCCATGCAGCACGTCTCCTCACTCGGCTCTCCCAAAAACATTGTGGGGAATGATGAGGTCAATAACATTATTCTAATGTTATTTTGGAAGATAGCTTGTTGTGTACCAGTATTCACTCAATACAAAAGCAGTGCAAAGGAACAACAAACTCGGAAATGTTTTTGTTCTGTTTGTCGAAAACAGTGAGCAAGCCCCAGGCAAAACGAAGCCACCGTCTTTCTCTTCTTTCTCATCACATTCACTCACTCACTCTCTCACTGACTCATAAGGTTACACATTAGTGCATGAACACACACCTCTGCATTACAATGAGCTCAAGACCGATCTCGTCACTTTAATTCAACATCAGCAAATGAACTGAATTAAGCTCTCGCCTTGTGTTCGTCTGAGAAAGAGCTCCATGAATGCAACATGAGGTAACCATTAATTTTACAACCTTCTAGCATCTAAAATAACTGTGCCGTAAACAACTCTACATTTATTAACACTTTGCGTTCAGCTGAGCTCCTCAGAGGGACTCACGTTTACCAATATAGGTTACCACTTTGTACCAGACAGATAAAAATAATGCAAGTGCCAGGTGTATCAGGTACTGTGGAGTTAAAGGTTATTGAGCGCGTTGTACCGTCTCATCCTGCAGTCTAACACACAGCTCTGTGCCTCTGGTCTCATTGGTAAGGCACTTGTTTGTCCATGAATCAAACCAAGTTAGAGGTGAACTGATGGCTTTACACATTTGTCAGATACAGCAATATGACTTTCATCACTGTGAACAGCAGTTTGAGAAACAATGTGGCAAAGGAGAGTGTACATGTCTCCTTTTAACAACAGTTGGCATTGTTTTTTTTTTGTTTGTTTGTTTGATTTAACTGAACTCTCCAGACCCACGGAGTGATGGATGAGGGGATGGGTGGAGTGTTTTTTTTTTTTTTTTAACCTACGCTTGATGTGTCAGCTTCTAGGCTCTCCTGGTAGAGCTCTCTCTAGGGACTGCAGGTCCTTGCAGGGCCGAGGCAGGGTGGAGGTAGTGGGGGATTCCCACTCCAGGCCAGTTTCTGGCTCTGGGGACAGCGAGAGGAGCAGTAGTGTCCCAGCGTCTGAGGAGCAGGCTGAACACAAGTCCTCAGAGGAGAAGTTCAGGCTGCCCAACTTGGCCAGCGAGTTGGACCGCTTCAGCCTGGAAGGTACAGTTAGGCCTGCTAGGCGCATGCGGGTCTCGATCTCCTGCGCCCTCTGACGCACAAGGCCAGGTTTCCCCCTTACGCTGCGCAGACTGTCGCTGCTGGAGCTGCGTGTCAGGGTGGAGCCGTGAGGCGAGGAGGTGGGTGTGAGTAACCCAGACCCCACCACTCCCAACAAGGCTTCATTGGTCAGCGGCACGACTAGTGGCTCTAAGCGGACGTGGCATGGTGTAGAAGATTTGGGGAAATCCCCAGAGAAGCTGGAGAACTCCTCTTCATCCTCTGCATGACAGGGGCTCCTTTTGGACCTTTGGCATGCGTGCACAGGCTTCAGAGATTGCAGGCTCTCTTGGGATAAAACTGAAAGTCTTTCTAGTCTCTCTGCCCGCCGGCGGACCAGCCCAGACCTCTGCAGCTGTAAAAGGGTCTCCTGTTGTTGGCCAATGTAGCAAGCCACAGCAGACTTCTCTTCCTCCAAGTCCATTCTCATCAGCTCAGGGAGAGCGTCTGAGGAAGCTTCAGGTTTACTTTCATCACTCTCCATCTTTTCTTTCAAAACATCACCATCAACCTTCGGCTCCAGTAAGTGCAGTGAGTCTCCTGGCTGCTCATCTCTGTCGAGTGGAGCTGTAGGCGTGGAGGCAGCACAGTTGGCACAGTCACACTGAGGGCCACAGGGGTGCAGCAGTACCACTGAAGACGCAGGGCCTTCAGAAGAGGTATGGGAGAGTGGGAATGAAGCACTTGGGACTTCAGGAGGACTGGGGTTAAGGCAAAGCTTAGAGATCAGGGGTGGAGAATCGTCTTTCAGCTTGGACTTAAACTCCCAGGAAGGCAGTGTAGAAGCATCAGTTGAAGGAGTAATGCAGGAATTTTTTTCCTAAATAAAACAAGGAAAAACAACGTCAGAGGAATGTGGTATTTTTTCAAAATGGAGTCATGCAATGAGTACAGGCTACTCTTAACTAAAATGTGGGTTTATCATGT
>JAQFJB010000021.1:20853753-20866579 GCA_029874875.1 Naso minor
GGATCGGACCGGACAAAATCACTCTTAACACACCCCACACCACAGGAGAATCAGACACGATGTCATTTGCAAACATCAGATGATCGGGCCTTTGCTGGCTTTGATCGGAGGTGGCCGATCGGGACAAAAATCGGCCCGATTATCCTGTAGTGTGTACCCTCCTTAAGCTGTGATCCCTCTGATTGCAGAAGCGCCACCACGTCCTGCAGGCTGTGCATCCTTCTCCACTGTCTGCTCATCGAGGGTTTTTTGGATGCAGGCATTTCTCAAAGGCCAACGAGCTGCTAAAGAAGTCTGGAAAGTCTCCCATCGACTGGACGGCACTTTGAGTTGTTATGCATGTTAGCTTTCCTAACATGTTTGTTGGTTAACTACAGACCAAAGCCCAACTATAAGCTTTCCCAGTTTCCTGTTTGAGCAGTAGTATGTGCAGATTTCTTCAACAAAGAGTTCATTTTGGCAGTTAAAGCTTTTACATGTTGTGCTGTATATGTTCCACAAAGGACTTTTCCCTCAAACTGTTAGATTTGTATCAGCTGCACTTCGTATCATTTCAACATTGTAAATATGGGGTTTTTTGTTTGGTTTTTATGAACTTTTTTTTATTAAATGTTGGTTCTATTGAAGTCTCTTAACTTGTTCAGTTCTTCTGGCAGCCATTAAACAGATACAGCATATTTAGTGCTGCCCTCCCTTGCTCCACTGCAGTTTCAGAATCAGTTTGTCATCAGTTTTTGTGAATTATATTGCACCAAAAAGCCTCAGCTAAAGTTTAAAAACTTGGTAATAAATGCACAAAGTAAAATAAAATACAAGATAAATAAGTAAACAGGAAAGGTACAAAACAGAAACACTATTAATGAAAACAAGGCTCTGCTGAGTTACTTTTTGTTTTTGACTGATTTCTCATCTACTCTGTGGGCATTTGACTACTGAAGTGCCTAATTACAGAAAGCTTTTATGTTTCATTTAATGTGAAACACTCAGAACAGTAAGATTTTTCAGTATTACTCATTTAGTTTGAGAGTTCAAATTGTTTTGGCCTTCACACCAAGATGGCTTCCTTTTTTCTAAAAAGTGACAACTTCAGTGCTTATAATTATTACATCCAACAAATCTTTCCCAGAGGGACATTTCCACTTGTGCAATTAAAAACATTAATAACAGCTGCTTCATTTAGCTGGCACGCCCTGGTTATTTAACTTGATGACTCACAGACACAGCTGAATAGAGTGAAGTGATTCTTTATCTTTTTTTTTTTCTCCAATTCTGCTTTTCCAGCAAGAATGAATTAAAGTGACTGCTATAAGAAAGGATGATAATTTTTATCTAAAGTAGGCCTAATGTCCAGATTGACAGAAATATCAATATGCTTTTAGCAGTGTCATCTCTGGGTTTGAATCTTAAATTTAGGATAAAATAAAGTTGATGTTGCTGTGAAATATTTTTTTAAAAAAGTAAATTTAACTTCAAGCTCAGTTATATTGTAATGGCATATCTCTATAAATATTTTCTTTATTTAACGTCAAAGCACGTTTAACTTATTGTGAAATGTGCATTGTAAAAAGTCGACGTAAGGGCGTGGCTCCACCCGTGACGCAACGGCGTCAACAGGAAGTCTTTGGCGGAGTTAACTTTTCAACTTCGCCCTGCTGTGGGGATGTTTGGTCAGTAGCCCGCAGAACAAGAGACGATGCCAGTACAGAGTCTGCCTGTCCGGGACGCGTCCATTCATCTGCGTTTACTGCAGCAGTATCTGCTTCTTCTGAAGAAATATCCCATCCTCACTAAATCTGTCACCAGGTCAGTAGCTTCATCAGCGTCATGCACTGTCTGACTCGTTGCTGCCCTGCAGCCTGTTGCCTGTTTTCTGTCGTGTTTCCTCAGTTTGACAGACAAAAATGTTACGTTCTCATCTCCTAAAGCACTGACAAAGTTAGTTTGCAGTGTCGTTACAAATATTAGCCTTTGTTAGCGTCTCTTTACGATCTTTGTCCTCACAGTGTATCTTTGTTTGCACTGACCACAGACTGCCCTTTTGTATCTGAACTCTGGCCTTGGCCAATCAGCATCTGCCAGGAAAACCTCCCCTAACGTGCTCATGACACTGATGGCATTTGATTAAATCAGATTACTTTTTAATGAATGTATAATTGCATATAAATGAAATCGTGTGTGTGTGTGTGTGTCCTTGACACTTTCAGTGGCATCCTCTCAGCTTTAGGAAATCTTCTGTCACAGACTTTGGAGGCGAGAAAAAAGGCCAAAAATGGAGCCCCGGTCAATGAGATTGATACAGCTGCTGCTACACGTTTTGCCATTTACGGGTGAGACTATAGCTGGGTGAAGTGAGCCAAAAATCATGTCTTGATATTTTTTAACTGAATGTCAGTGCACAAAATATATACAATATTACTGTATTTTTTAAGTGCTGTCAAGTGGGCGAAATGTTCAGTTGTAAGTAGGGCCCGACCGATATATCGGTTTTCCTGATATTATCGGCCGATATTGGCCTATGCAGATGTATCAGTATCAGTATCGGCGCGTATGTTCTCTGATAAGTGCTGATATTAAAATTGTTTTTTAAGGCTGTAAAAAAAAAAGCTTGGAATAGTAATTTAAAATGGTGTAATCGCATAGTTTGTCCAGCAGAGGGCGGTCTAATCTTCAATTGATACTAAGTGAAGAGTTTACTGTTCAGTGCACTGATGTTTGGAACAAAGTTTGTTAGATATCCTGCCTCCATTATGTATCTTTGCCACCCATATTTGATAACCACATTCAAAATATTGTAGAATATCAGCCAATATATTGTATATTGGAATTTTATTACTCCCTAATATCGGTATCGGCATCAGCCCCAAAAAGGTTAGGGGATATGGACAGAATCAAACAACACTAATTTTGATCCAATATCTCTGCAGATATTGTAACATTATTGTAGGGATGAAATATTAACACTGATATTTTTTGAATAAATAATGATCAGCAATGTGAATATAATAAAGTGGGCACATGCAGATATTAAAACAGTGAGTAATCTGGTAAGGTCATAAAATGACATCACTTTACTGTAATTCTGTCTTTAAAACAAGAAAGAACACAACACTATAAAGCTACTAAATCAATATATTGCCCAGCCCCTAGATATTTAAATTTTCTGTAGAGATATTTTAGGGCTTTTTGTGCCTTTATTGATAGGACAGCTGAAGGATTGGACAGGAAATGGAGGAGAGTGAGAGAGGAAATGACATGCAGCGAAGGGCCACGGGTGAATCAAAACATGGCCACTGCAGCGAGGACACAATCTGTACACGGGTCACTCGCTCTTACCTGAGCCACCAGTGTGCCCCAAAATTTTTTAATGACATAAACTCGAGGGTGGACATGCTTTTCATGTTCTAGACGGTGTAAAATAAGTCGACCATGGTGCAACATAGTTACTGTCACCGGTAGCAAAGACGAAACATGGTGTTCTCTGTTAAAATCTCTGTTCTTGTTTTTGTAATTATATCATCACTTGTCTGTTGCAGGTTGTTTGTTACGGGACCAGTGAGTCATTACTTTTACCAGCTGATGGAAGTGTGGATGCCCAGCACAGACCCGTACTGTATAGTCAAACGTCTCTTACTGGATCGGCTTTTCTTTGCCCCGGCCTTCCTGCTGCTTTTCTACTTTGTTATGAACATCCTGGAGGTGGGTCCTTTCAGAGACTCTCCCTCCTAATCATCTCATCAGAGGGACTCACTGGCGCAAAGTTTCCGGATATATTTAAAAACAAGAACGATACAAACTGCTGCAGCAGAAGTCCAGATATCCTTTATTTATTTTTTTTAGCCCCCAGTTTGAGTGAAGCTCAAAAAATGCATAATTCTGCATTTCCCATATTGCAACATGAAGGCATCTTTAAATGCCCGTGTTTTTTTAGACCCCATCAAAGTTTGTAACTAGTTTTGGCTGCTATAATTTGGTATTATATTTTACAGCTTTGGTAATCGGCTGCCACTTAAAATACGATTTACTGCCACTTACACAATGTTTGTACCTGGATACACGTTATAGAGTTTCTATATAGACATGACAATTCAAAATTGCAAAATGAATGCAAACATTTTGTCATTGCCGTCTATTTTCAGGCTAAGGGGCTGGGAGACTTTGAAAAGAAGATGAGGGGAAGTTACTGGACTGCTTTAAAGATGAACTGGAAAGTCTGGACGCCCTTCCAGTTCATCAATATCAACTTTGTGCCTGTTCAGGTTTGTATTTCACTGACATCCTGTCATCGAGGAAATGATGAGTCACATACTGACACTGTTAATGCTCCTGTGTCTGTGTCTTACTGCAGTTCCGGGTGCTGTTTGCCAACATGATCGCCTTGTTTTGGTACGCCTACCTGGCATCTGTGAGGAAATGACGCTTCTCTCGGTTTTCTACCAGAAAACTAATCAGGAGGAAACTGGTTCTGAACAGTGGCTTCGGGCTGTTTACTTTAATCTTTACAATAACTCTCATATACTGTAACATCTGATTATCTTTAACAGGCCTGTACGACAGCTTAAAGCCATGTCAACAAGCTGCTGTGACAGTTTGGATACAAGAGTGTGTTTGTAATAACAGAACATAATAAGTGTCGTTTATTGTAAATGTATTTTTTTTAAGCAGCACTGCTAAGATGTTATAGTCTACATGGAACTATATAATTGAGACTGCTTTGCTTACATAGTGAAATACTGGCACTTTCAAATCTGTGATGCCAAAGTGCCTTTTTGCCACTTCCTGTGGTCTGTACAGAGCAGCTCCACGCCTGAGCTGAGGAAATAGTGCAGGAAATGTGAGACATGCTGATTCACATTTGGAGCTTTATTTAACAGAATTGTGACAAGCACTTTTGAATAAATAATTTTAATCTGCCTTGCTGTATTTGGGTAACATGAGTTGATGGTCATTGTAAAATACTCATGAAATTAAAAAAAAAAATGTAAAAAATTAATGGATGTAACAATTACACATCAACTATCAGATATTTTAAAGGAAAATTCAAAAGAAAAGCTGCGGAATGTTAGACTATATGTTCTTTGATATTAAAACAAGGAATGTTCATTAAATACACAGGTGACTTCCTGGCACATTAACAGGAAGTGTCCTCAGCCTCCTCTCAGACGGAGCGTCAGGTAGATGGTGCTCAGCGCCTTCACGTCGTAGTCAGAAAGTTTCCCCTCGTTCATCTCCCTGCTTTCGTGAACGAGCCTCTGCTGGCTCACCGGCACTCCCTCTTTGGCCTCCACCTTTTTCTTGAAATCTCTCACAGTCTCCTCAGCTGTGATGTCATAGGTGCTCGTTTGGCCCTTTTCGTTCCTGACGAACACCTGGAAGGTCGTCGGCTGGGTTATCAGCAGAGACACCCGGGACCCAGAATGCAGACCGTAGTAGCTGATCTGCTTTGAGTCGTCATCGAGAGTTGTCTTCTCACCGTTGACAAAGATCAGCCTTTGCTTACAAGGAGGAATGCCGAATTTATCCTGGATGCGCAATTTCAGAGAGCCCACTGTGTCCTGTGGGTTCACTCTCAGAGTGTGGGACGTCCCATCCAGCATGACAATGACTATGTCCATGATGAGGCCTGAGGTATGAACAGGCAACATTTTAGAAAAAGCCAAGAAAAACTCTCGACAACACTTGACAAAAATTCTTAGTGCTTTGTCAGGAGCAATACGACTTGCTTGAGTCCCTTGACGACGCTTCACCTCTCACCCAAGAGGCTTCTTCAGCTCGGAGCTGGATGAGAGGTGAAGCATCTTCAAGAAACACGAGCAAGTCCACTTTCCTCCAATATAGCACTGAGAGTGACCGTGACCTGAACAAATGTCCACCCCGTTAAAAAAAAAGGATGACGGACTTTTGAGTAGATACCAAGAAACATGAGGAATTACCTGCTAATTAACTATTAGTTAATGAGCAACTATTAATCCAATTGTAGGGCAGCTAATTAATAGTTTGATTAATTCATTCAAAAATAGGAACGAATCGTGCTGGTAAGTATTTCCCGGCTAATTCGTAAAGAAGGATCATAAAGTAGAAAATGATAAGAGAACAAACCGCCTGCTGTATTAATGAATCCTAAAGCAGGCCTGAATATTATTTCATGAATATCTATTAGTCGATCATTATTAGTGAAAGTGTTTGTGCACCTCTATAGTGACAGCCTACATAATGCTGAATAGGCTACTTATTAGTCCCTCACATCATCATAAACAGTCTATTTAAGTTTCGCTTCACTACGGAGCCCGGGAGGTGAAATGTACGTGTTTTTTTTTGTTTGTTTGTTTTTAAAGCGCCCGTTTTTTTACGCGTGTAGTGCTAAATTGCGCGTGCGTTTTATAAAACGGGGGCGCGAAATAGATAGCGTATAAAAAACAAAAAACAACAACAACAAAAAAAAACAAAAAACAACAACAAAAAACCCCCCAAAACAAACAAACACGTACATTTCACCTCCCGGGCTCCGTAGTCACCGCTGAATCTGAGTTTTTCACGAAACATTCACGGCGCCAGTGGTCAGTCTGTCCGACTTACAGATGTTTATGAGCCAATGATGATGGACTCCTGTTTCACAGTCTGTTCTCTAACTCATCATTAACTTCTTTAGTCCTTCATTAGGAATTATTCGCAAAATACTTATTAACATCATTCATCAAGTCGTGCCTTACTTGTTTTTATTTAACTAAATAATGAAGTAGCGGAGAGAGTGTCACAGTGTGTATCTCATCTGGCGACAGTAAAGAAATCGTCCTACCTTGTGATCACTTGAGAAAACTCCGTAAAACTTCTTGAAAAGTCTCGAGTCGCTGTCAGTCAGACGGATGGGGGTCAGCCGCAGCAACAGCTGAGTTTCAGCTCACCGCCGGTTTTATACAGCTGATCGACACCGCCCCCCGCGCTTAACATTCGTTTCTGCGGTAAATGAGATCACTTTCGGTTTCCATTCACCCGACGTGTTGCAGCTGCCGTGCTACACTTACATCATTGTGCTCGCGCACGAGTCCACGCCAAGTAATCCCGTTTTATCAGAGGAACATCTGTAAACTATGTGAGAGTAAATTACACAGAAAACTCTTCAGGGCAAAGAGCAGAACTGTCAAGCTCTGCAGGAAAATTAGAGTAAGTAGTAAACAGAAATAGCCTAGTAAAAGTTAGGCCTATCTAAATTTAATAGAATAATGGTGATAACCATAAGTAGGCCTATATGATTTACCTACTGCCACTTAGCCTATACAGTGTTTAAACCTGGATGTTAAACATGGGATTCACTGCGGTCACTTCAGCCGTCTCTCGTTTTCGCGTGGTCAAGCCAGCCGCTCCAACATTTTAAGTGCGCCCTTATTACAGACTTTATGGCAAACGCACAGAAACAAGTGGGAAAGTCAGCGCTAACTTACAAGAACGTGTGAGAACTTCCGGTTTTCAAAATAAGGTGGGGTGGGGTGGGGGGGTTTAAATGTAAAATTAAAAATTATGAGATCTACATAGAAAATATAAGGCTCTTATTTACAGTATAAAATGCATTAAAAATTAATAAAAAGTACTTAACGTGTCCAAATGCAATAAAAAGAGGTGTGTGTCATAGAGCAGGCTTAGATCTAC
The DNA here is from genome assembly GCA_029874875.1 of Naso minor. Taxonomy (NCBI): domain Eukaryota; kingdom Metazoa; phylum Chordata; class Actinopteri; order Acanthuriformes; family Acanthuridae; genus Naso; species Naso minor. The sequence goes on from JAQFJB010000021.1 coordinate 20,861,395, forward strand.
CATCCTGTGTTGATTTTGAGCCAAAAGGTCACATGACCCGGGAGTTATTGAGCGCTAATGCTCATATACATTAAAAATTAATAAAAAATACTTAACATGTCCAAATGCGATAAAAAGAGGTGTGTGTCATAGAGCAAGCTTAGATCTACCATCCTGTGTTGATTCTGAGCCAAAAGGTCACATGACCCGTGAGTTATTGAGCTCTAATGCTCTTATTTACAAATGTGCTCTGAGTATTTTTTTTCTTTATATACGTAACACTTATTGTATTTTCTATTTATTTATTTAATTACAATGAACATTTTCCATATTTCATTAAAATTCACTTTTTATGTTGCTTTTTCCATTTTTTGTTCTCCAAATGTGCTCTGAGTTGTGTAGTTGTGCAGTGTAGGACAGTAGATCTAAGCTTACTCTATGACACACACCTCTTTTCATTGCAATTGGACACCTTTAGTATTTTTTATTAATTTTTAAATGCATTTTATACTGTAAATATGAGCATTAGAGCTCAATAACTCCCAGGTCATGTGACCTATTGGCTCAGAATCAGTGTTGTACAGTAGATCTAAGCTTGCTCTATGACACACACCTCTTTTTATTGCATTCGGACACATTAAGTATTTTTTATTAATTTTTAAATGCATTTTATACTGTAAATAAGAGCATTAGAGCTCAATAACTCCCGGGTCACGTGACCTTTTGGCTCAAAATCAACACAGGATGGTAGATCTAAGCCTGCTCTATGACACACACCTCTTTTTATTGCGTTCGGACACATTACGTATTTTTTATGATTTTTTAAGTGCATTTTATACTGGAAATATGAGCATTAAAGCTCAATTACTCCCAGGTCACGTGACCTTTTGGCTCAAAATCAACACAGGATGGTAGATCTAAGCTTGCTCTATGACACACACCTCTTTTTATTGCATTTGGACACGTTAAGTATTTTTTAATTAATTTTCAATGCATTTTATATTGTAAATAAGAGCCTTATATTTTTTTATGTAGATCTCATAATTTTTAATTTTACATTTAACCCCCCTTTTTGTAAGGTGCATCATGGGGGGAAAAAATCCTCATTTCGAGTTTATTTTTAAAATTTAGACTTTTCTCTAGAAGTGTATAATGAAAAAAAAATCATCTTCCAACTTTCCTTATCCAAAGCCCTAATACTCTTCTGTAAAATATTCATGCACACCTCTTATCTAAATTTCTAAAACGGCTGGATGACAGTTTATATTATAAGCCTCATAAATATCAGAACACTTACAAATTTAAGGTGAGGTCATCAACAACTGACATTAGAAAAAAGCTTCTTCTACTTCACAGCACTGCTACTCTGGTGCCTTTCATGTAGAGCAGTTAAATTAAATTATAACATTACCTGTCAAGTTCGTAGACTGAGGCTTTTTGTTGAGGAACCGAGGTTGGATAAACTAAATTTTAGGTTTATTAAGGAAATAAAAGAAAACAAAAAAACAAAGTGGTGTAGAGAGACTGCTCCTGCAGGGTCTGATGGCTGATAAGGTGTGATCGGGAGGTCAGGCAGGCCTTCTACAGGCGGATCAGGTGCCTGAAAAGAGGAGGGGTTGTTCAATATACTCTGAGTGTACAGAAATGCAACTATTAACAGCTTCTCATCTACGAGGCAGGTCTATTGAAAAGCTGAAGCCAGCTCACACCTAGTTTGCTGTTTTGACATTTTATGAATCGAAACAAAATTTTATTCTAGTGGTAGAGCGCTATAGACAAGGTGTACAGTTTAGTTTCAGCCTACATATCATTTGAGCTTTGGAAAGTAAAAAATTTGCCTGAGGGTAAAATACAGTTTGAGGGCTGGGTCGCTAAGACATCTGCACTACTTATATAAAGTAAATGTGTTTAATTCAGTGGCTGAGGTGTCATTGTTGTGCTTAACCTCACTTGTGGCTTAATAGAAAAATATAACAAAACAAACAGATTTATTGGCAACCGTATGTAGTCAATTTCTCATATTTAAATGTTTGTGAAAAATCTGTCATTGTAAAACCACTTGGGATTACTTTTACCACTGTAATTTACTGAGAAATTAGCGCACACACAAAAAAGTTGTAGGCAAATGTTCAACAGTATGATGAAACTTTGTGTATGTAAACTGCAAACCAAGTCCATTCTAATTTTCTACCTTGTTCTACCAGTTTAGTTATTGTTAAAATTCTTAAGCTTATTTATGTCTGAGGTAAGGGGAGGAGTTTAGAATCACACAGGAAGTGATATAAGGACCAGGGCGTGTCCTGGTCAGGTCCTTTTGTCCTTTGTTCCTGCTACCATGCTACCACATCAGTAAGTTTGTTCCTTGCAGTTATATTGTAGTTCTAATCGTCTGTTGTTTGTATTTTTGTTATACTTAAAGACTATGCCTCCTAATTATCATCATGATGTGTTTTTCAGTGTCGACACATAAGATTCCTTGATTTGAGTGGATGCATTGATAATGTAAGCCTGCTAAACACTCATTTCTACTCCTAGTTTGATTTAAATCCTAGTTTGTTACATGTGGCAGTGTATTGATTTATATTTTCTGTTGTACAGACAATCATCCTTTCATCCTTCACTAACCACCTTCAATAAATGGTTAAATGCTCTACTGGATCCAGTGCTTGAATGTGCACCCCAGTTAGAGATTCTATGATCCAGTCACCTTCATCCTCCACCATATGCAATCTAGTGTACAGCCCTTTTACAGTTTTATAGCTCTGACTCATAACTGAGAAATCTGTAATAAGTTGTTCATCTGAGCTGGCACCTCATTTGACAGAAAAATATTTTGACAAGTTGGACATCTTTGACACTATATTCTGTATGGTGACTGCTTCAGACATGAACTCAGCTCCCCATCATCAAGACGAGCTTTCATTGGTTCGTCTTCACTCCATCAAACAGCTTTTTCTGATTCAAGTCCGTGCATGATGTCACATTCAGTCTTTCATGTCTTTGAAAGTTTTGAGACATTGAGACCAAGAATTACATTACTGGTAACACTTTGCATTGTTATCGTGTATATGACAAAAAACAATCTTGAATCTTCTTTGTTGTAAAAGACGGTGTTAATAACTCATTCCAGTTTGATTCAAATAGACATAGTTTCTGGTAAAAACAATTAATACAATATTTTCAGCCAACACAAAGTTTAATAGAAAAAAATTTATTTTCCCCATTCACAAAATTAAATAGAAAGGGAAACATTAGATAACATCCCACTTGCACCACGGTTGAGGGCAAAAAAAAAAAGAAAAAGAAAAGAAATTACTACATCAAATTCAACTGCCAGCTTTGATATAAGATTGAAACAAAGTTAGTTTTCCACATTCTTCTCTAAGGTATGCACCAAGCACTGACTCCTTCAGTCCAACCACAACATCAAATTTGACATAATCAAATGGTCCGCTATAAAACAACGAAAACAAAATCATTCTTTAAATAAAAAGAATAAAAAGAAAAAAAAAACTTTTAAAGTCCAAAACAATTTGTGCACTAGAGCACAAAAAAATAAAAAACAAAAAAAATAATAAACAAAATAAATAAAAACAAACCTGTCACATGAGCATCAAAATAAAAATTAAAAAAAATAAAAAACAACCTGTGGACAACTTGCATTTACTTTAACTTTTGTTTATACCTTAGTGTATCACAAGATAGCGAAAAGTGGTAAAGCCTTAACATTTTGCCAATTTCTTTTTTACATGGTTTGGTGTGCAAATGAGAGGTGCTTACCAAATGGTTTTTGTTTTAGTCCCAGTAGATTGCAGCGATGTGTTGCTAAGCAATTCTTTAAGGAAACTACAACCATCTTCACTGTTTCCACTAAAGCAGCTATTTTGCCGCTCTCAAGGAGCGGTTTTAATTTTAAGTGTCCGACATTATGTGAAAAATCTGATCATACAGGCTTCTTGATACAAGGGTAAAAACCTTTTTTGTTAAACAGGAAACAAGTCTTGCAGAATTTACAGTTCAACAAACCAGATTTGGGGGTTTTTTTGTTTTTTTTTTCAGTTCCACAAAACAGATTCTAATCGTTAACAGAAAGTACAATCTGCGTAGACATCTTTTACTTTAGAACAACAACTGCAGCCAGCGGGAGACATAATAGTTTTAGTGAACCAAGTTCGGATGGTCACGATTGCCCAAAGTATTTTACTGCAGCCATTATGGAAAACGTCGCGGATCCTCCCGGGAACAATTACAAAACTTTTGTAAGCACCAGTCAACATTTAAAAATAGGGCTCAGATTTTAAAACTACAGGAATTGCCCTTTAACATCTGCTCAGCCTGTGATCAACGAGTGGCCACTTCATATCTCAGTGCCTGCACACGTTAACACTATATTATATTAAAAAAAAAACAACATTCTCATCAGGAGAGAATCAGGAAGAGAACTGATTTTGTTGTTTCCGATTAATGAGAGATTTGCACATCCTGACAGTCAAACTCATGTTAAGTGGCAGACACATGTTGATTCTCCATGTGGTCACATCACATGCTGCAAAGCTACATCCAAGCAGAACTCGTGTACACACCTTTATAGTTTAACACCCACAGGCAAATGGCTATACACACTTCCATTACGACCGTCCACTATGGACAATGACTAAAAGATTAATCTGAATTAAGACCACCACTCCTGACTTTCATTTAAGCTAACCAGTGTCAGAGAAGAACTATTAGGACTCGGTCAGTGAATTCCCAGGCATATCCTACACAGTATTGACGGGTGAATGTATGGCAACAACAATCACTAGTTTGATCATAAGCTGGAAAAGTACCATAGTAGTCCAGCAGTGTTGCATTGCCACTGACAAAGCTCTTTTAAGGTAGATCCAACTAAACGGACCTATTATAAAAATGACTAAAAAAAGGAGCAAGATTCATTGAAAAGCATGCAATGTCCATGAAAAGGAGAAGCCCTGATGGCTCGAGCAACCACCGCTTAACAGAAAGCTCTGATGAAAAATACATATTCAAAACACAGATATGGATTGACAGGTTCACTAGGATGTGAATACAAAAATACTGTAATTAAGATGTCACCCTCATCTTAAATCCTACTCAATCCAGTCCAAAAAGGTTCAGAAGGTCTCAGCTGAAAATTAACACTATTCTTACTGACAGACGAGTGACTTAGGCTGCCATCCCGCAGTTG
>JAQFJB010000021.1:20956195-20968733 GCA_029874875.1 Naso minor
AGAACATGTATTTATTTTTCCTTTGTGTGAGGCTCTTTAAACTCCCCTCTTGCAGCTTCACCACACCCTCATTGTGTATTTTTTAAGTTTTTTTTTTTAAAGAGGTGAGTATTTATGTAGTATTGCAGCCAGCAGGCATGTTTATTCAGCAATGAACCAACATATCAAGAGCAAACTGAAATACAAAACAAAGTCAATTGGTTCACATTAAACATTAAATATTAAAATTATATATAATAAAGGAAAAAAATACAGCTTGAATACATTTAATACTTTAAAAATATTCTCGTGATTATATTTAGATAAAATTTTCAATTCAGGAACTGTAAATGAGTGTTTTTACATCGTGGTTTTAGAATTTAAATACTTCTCATCCCCGCTGAGCTCGATAAAGTGAAAGACGTCACCACCTAGCGGCCATCGCGGGTACTGCGTCTCCCTCTTCCTCGTTGGCTCCAGTCAGACATGGAAGTGAAGCAATGCGCGGTCACTTGGTCCCACCCTGAGCCGTGTGAAAGCCTCGCTGCTCTCTCACTTTACCGGCGGTCTAACACATGAATCAGAGGCTCTCTGTAATGTAGCTGAAACATTTTGTGTCATGTGGGAGAAATCAGAGGCGCTCAACACTTGAGAGAAAAACTTTTCGAAAACCTTTTAAAGTTTGGGAGCGTTAAAACATGGGAAACTGACGCGGAATAGTTTTTTTTTTTTTAAAGAAGCACTAAATAAGATCAACAGATTAAATTGAGGTAAGTAACAGATCTGATCTTCATTTTTAATTAGATGCCTACTAAGACCAATTAGTTAAATTTGAACAGTTTGGGTGAGAGAAAAATATGTAACTGAACTTATTATCAGTTTAGTAACTATTGAGACGCATTGTTTGAGAAAAAAACCCCAAAACAACTCTGCTGGTTCCTGGTCATCATGCTAATTATTACTTATTACTTTCCTACACCTTATATTTTTATCATTTATTATCATTTTTATCATCCTTGCCTACCTTTGTGGGACTTTAAAAAAAAAGATCTATGGTACAATCTTTAAAACTTTAAAAATCAGTTATTATTTAAGGCATTACATCTTTTTCCTCACAGCAGTCCGTTAATGCAGCTCCAGACATCGCCTTGTTCTGGATGATGTCACATCAGCGGTGACACAACAGGAAGTCGTTCCCACATCATAATACATAAATAAGCATCATCCACTTGAAAGTTTTTTTTTACAAGACAATTTCCACTTACGGACCAAATAAATGGATAATATGTGAGCTTTGGGTCTGTTTATTATTCTATATTCTGCTCTGTATCAGGGTAAATGTGTTTCCTGTCCTTCACACACCTCCATTAAACAACTTAATCCTTCCCTCCTAGTGTGTCACAATAGATAGTCTATCAAGGGCCGCCTCTCATTGTTCCTCCCTCTCTTTTTTTTGCCATCCATTGCCTGCTGAAGTGTAAAGGCATGATAATCCCGGGTTTCAGACGGCGTCGTGCTTCGCCCTCAGTGGGACCTCAGCTCCCATGTTTATGTTGCTCCTCTGCAGCAGCGTCTGGCTTCTATAGGCTGTCAAAGTCATGAGCAAACCTGTGCGATTAGAAAGGAAGCTGTGCGGGAAACGTGAGGATGTCATGTCCAAATTGTCTTGTGATAGCAAACTGTAGCGGTGAGGTGTGTGTGTGTGTGTGTGTCTGCAGAGAAGCTGGGAAATGTAAGATTAGGCTCCAGCTGCACTGAGTGAATCTGTAGGGAGTTGATTCAGTGCTTTGGTGTGTTTAACAGAAAGGTGGTGAGATTTTGAAACATTTCCGTCTGACCAATGAGAGGCCATGAGAGGACTAACGCTCAAGTTATTGCTGTCGTTGGCATCAGTCCTGTACGAGTTTTCCATATATTCCAGCTTCAGGACAGAGCTGTTTCTGTGTCACCCAGGAGCTACACATTTCTCTCTTTGTCTGTACTTCTGTGTCAGTGGTCCGACATAATGGCTCCTCCTTTTTGTTTCTACAGGACGCCCACATGCTTCAGCATCATTTCCAGTTTTCCCTGAAGAGGAATTTGGCGCATCATTGTGATAAAAGGGATGAATGAGGTACACAGGGGTCAAATGTCAGATGTGAAGCCTACGTCACTGCTGCCACTTCAGGGTTTTCTGCTGTAGTGAACACAGACCTCGACAACCTTTGACTGTAACAGCCTGAAAATTTATGTTTTATGAAATTAAATGTTAACTTTCAAGTTTAAAGGCAGAAGCTGTTATACATTAAAAAACACCTTATATTTAATGAGTGTTTAATGGTTTTTTTTTTTTTTTAAAAAGCCAGCATCAAACTAAGCTGACCATGAGACAAGATGTAGAAGGATGTCAGTGGTTTACGCACCTCGGTTTTGTACTTTTCTTTAAATCTCATTTAAAGTCACATATCTTCAATCAACAACATATCGTTTATCCTCTTTCCTTGCTATTTTTCACATCTTCCTCCTGGAAATCGATCAGGTCCACCATCATTGATGACATCCCGGTTCTCTTAATGTTGCTTGAATAATCAAGACAAACATTTGCAGTGGAAACTTATTCCCAGAAATTTCATAACCTTGATTTGTTATTTGTTTTAATGATTATGTGCTCTGCAGTGCAATGGTGTAATGTCTACTGGAAGGGCACAGTGAGATGCTGAGTCCTCTTTGTTTCTTGCACAAAACTGTTAGAAGGTATCAAAAGTGAAACTGTGAGATTCAGCTTTTAAGTTTGAGGCTGAGAAAGAAACTCGACTTAAGATAGAAAGAAGCTATAAATGGGAAAAAAAAGGGCTTCAGTTAAATCAGTCAAAAAACAGCTGTTAGCCAGATTTTGTGATGTTTTATGAGGAAGGAAAGAAATTCAACACATTTGATAGTGAAAGACTGAAAGCTTTTTGGTGAGTAATACTGGCTGTAAACACAGTTGTTGTTTGTTTACAAGAAAACTCCACCGCTTGCAGGACTCCTTTTTTCCATTAGTGCAAACATTTCCTGGCTACCTTTAAGCCAGGCAGCTCGCTCACAACATTTTGTCACGGCGTTTGTTTCAGGGCCGCTCTGCTCTCCTCAGAAGGTGCCACCTCGCCTTGTCCAAGACCGACACCCTCAGCTCTGCTCCTGCTGGAACTGTGACTGTGTCTGCGGACTCTGGCGATGGCGGGGCAGCTCAGCCTGAGGGCGACGCCACGTTCCCCCTGTGTGAGCTCTCAGACCTTTTTGAGGGCGAGGATGCTTCTCTGTCGGCTCAGGACACGAGTCAGAGTTCAGCCCCGGAGCTGGCTCAGCCCGGCCAGCCCGCGGACGGCAGACAGAACCTGCGGATGAAGTTCCAGGGTGCTTTCAAGAAGGGCATTTCCAACCCAATGGACCTACTGGAAACCACCATTTATGAATCAAATGTGGTTCCAGGCCCCAAGAAAGCACCCATGGACTCGCTCTTTGACTACGGCACCTACAGGAACACCAGCAACCAGAAGCGACGCAGGAAGAAGCTCCCACGAGGGTGAGAAAGGGCCTCGCTGTCTGTAAACTGCAAGTCATGTGTGTCTGCAGGAATTCATGATTAAGTGTTCGTTTAGACTTCCTCGTGCAGGGGTCACATTTTACTGTCTTAACAGCAGTGAAGCTAGACTGCATTTCTTTCTTTCCAGGGACAAAAGGGCTGGTTTGGAAAAATGTCATAAACTGAAAACCTACAACTGCCACTCTGTAGACAGAGGTGTGCCACATGAGGAAGTGTTACACACACACACACACACACACACACACACTGTGTGCCAAGCAGTGCCTCATTCAGCCTGTTCACTGATCTAACAGAGAGCATGTTGTTGGTCCCTCAGCAGCAGCAGTTGAGGTAATATTCTGCTGCTTCCTCGCTGCTCTACCTGTCACACACACACACGCACACACACACACACACACACACACACAGAGGCCTATTTACAGGAGAGCTCAAGGGTGTGGGGGGTTACGCTTAAAGGATGGTTTGTGCACAAAACACGCATTCAAATGTTTATTTTCCTTCAATGAAATGTAAGAAGAAACTGTTAATTCAAAAAAGTTCCACGTCAGTTTTCTGCTGAAGGTGAATGAGACATAAAAGCCTTTTCCACCAACATGGAACTGGTTCTCTTGCAGTTTCAGTGCCTTGTTTTGAACCACTCAGAGCATTTCAACCAAAAAACATTTGGCTCAGAACCTGAAAAGTTCAATCCCAACTGGAACCAAAAAATAGCCAGATTTCCTTTGGAACCATAAGGTGCATTTCAAATTGTGCAGGTATTTGTGTGTTGTATAACGCCATCCGTTGAAGACATATCCCTGATCACGTCGGTTCCACCCAAAACTGGTGGAAATGCGAGCTGGTGATCGATAAAGCACCAAGATTCCAAGAAACCTAAACTCAAGCACAAGAGCTTCATTTGGTGGATTAAGACCAGCGGTAACATGTCATGTTTTTGTGTCTCCGTAGTAAAACTGAGACGTCCTGCGATGATAATGGGCAAAGCTCCGACCCTCCGAAAGTGATGAAAATATTCAACCGCTCTCTCCTGTTTGACTGCGTGTCACGAGCAGACGCCAAGGCCCTCGATGGCCTGCTGGAGTATCTGCAAAGTCATGACAAGAGATTGACTGATGAGGAGTTTAGAGGTGAGCGCAAAACGTGTAGGCTGTCACTCATCAGATGTCTGCATGCTCCTTTTTTCCTGTTTAAACCAACAACAGAACAGTCAGACCACAAGGGAACAAACTGGTTTGTGTTTGGACTCGAGGGCCATTTTTCTCTTGCAGACGACGTCGATTAATTTCTCTTGTGAATCTCAACTCGCTTTTGCTCTGAAGCGGAAACTCAGCCTAATGACGGTTTACCTTGACCTTTTGTATTTCCCTGTTCCTATTTCTGCTGTCCAGAGGATGTGAAGGGGGAAAGGTGGAGCGGTGTCAGCGTCTTTGTGCTGATAGGGGCCGCCTAAAGGAAAGCTTCCTGTGTGTGTTTGAGAAGTTTTTTCAGGCTTATAACAGGGAGCAGAGAGAAATCACAGCAAACTGTAACCGCCTTCTCTGAGACGAACAGTTCTTTAAAGTCTGTTTTTTTAAGGAATAGAGAGACTAAAAATAGTGAAGGGCTTGTTTGACCCCTAACTTTTACAATTTAATCTTATGAGCCCTGAGTACTTGACTATATGCAAGCATCAATCCCCCAAAAACTTTATCTCTCTTTTGATTATCAACTCATTCCCAATAGCCAACTTCTATTTAGAGGAGCAAAACAGGAAGTTATGTTTTATATGACATTAGATGCCTTTTATCTTATGGGATAAATGTGCAGTTAGTATATGAAAAGCTTGTGGATTAGTTCTCCTAATTAAAACCAAAATCCTTAAAAATTAGGAGTGTGTGAAAATACCTTTAAGGTCCAGTTAGATTTAGGACTTTTTATTGGCAAAACAATTTGCAACTTCACCATTTATGCTAAAATAATTCTTTGTTTTCATTTAATGTTTCTTCCAGAGCTGTCCACAGGCAAGACGTGTCTGCCTAAAGCCCTGCTGAACCTTTACGGTGGGCAGAATGTCACCATCCCTCTGCTGGTGGACATAGCAGAGAAGACTGGAAACCTCCGGGAGTTCATAAACACACCCTTCAGGGATGTTTACTACAGAGGTGAGGAAATACCCCAGTGATAATAACATGCAGTTGCATAATCATTAAAGGAGTTTTTTTAATAAGTGTCTCATTAGTATTTCCGTGTTGTATACAAGATCGTTCTCCCTTTATCTTTAAATGGGTTAAAGTCGGAGGAAGCAGTGCTTTGTCGGGAGTTATTGTAGCTGCCTGGCTGGCGGATGAGGCCCAAGTACAGGGAACAGTATGTATGCGCACAATGGCTATGACGATCCAGGCCTTGGCTTTTTATACCTTAAACTGCAGTCACAAAACTGTGAGGGAAATTTTTAAAACCTTTAAGTTTACAAACGCCTTTTAAAACAAAACATTGCGCCGCTGCTTCATCATTGTTTTATGAATGCTGGATTTACCTCTCAAACTTCTAACAAGAAGTAAGTTTGAAAAAAATTACATCTGCTTTGCTCATGCAGGTAACATTTTTTATGTGACACATAAAAATGTTTAATGGTTGGTTTCTATGGGTTTTGACCTCTTGACACAACCTGCATATAAATGTGGCCCTCATTACTTTAACTCACTTTTTAAGACCTTCACCCACAGTTTCTTTCAAGAAAAAAAAAAAAATCCTGAATACAAATGGAAGGAGTGGACTCTGTTTCTCTTGTGTAACTTTCTGCATAAAGAATGCCTGTTGAAATAAAACTAATTTGAGCAATTTCCTCTTGGAAAGCACATTCTTTCAGCTGATGCTTATTTAACTAAAAAAGCAGCAGCTTGTAATACTAATTTCAGTGAAAATGTTTCTGTGTTGTCGCGTGTCTTTGTGTTATCAGGCCAGACGGCTCTCCACATTGCTATAGAGCGACGCTGTAAGCAGTATGTGGAGCTGCTGGTGGAGCAGGGAGCCGACGTTCACGCCCAGGCGAGGGGACGCTTCTTCCAGCCCCGAGATGAAGGGGGCTACTTCTACTTCGGTAATGACCTTTGTCAGCACATAAATCTAGTCTGGAAACAAAGGACTTCATTGTGCTCCTGTATTTCTGATTCTAGCAAACCTGCTACACAGTCCTTAAGTGATAAAACACCGTACGCAGACAGTCCCACAAAGACTTCTGGAAAACTGCAACTGCATTTTCTGCCTCGTACTGCGGTAATGATGTGGTGTGTCTGTGGTTTCTATGACATCACCGCTAACTTTTTTAATTTCCACACAGGCTCTGAGTTTCTGAAGTAATTCTGTCTTTGACATCAGAGTTTTGTGATGTGTACCCCAGCAGCTGCCAAGATAAAATAGTTAACACGTGGTTCAAGTCCTGGCAAGGGCACCTTTGTTTCCATGGAGAAATTAAGGGACATTGCTCCACCCTTGCTCTTTAGACGTGGCAGGTTTTGGCCGACTAAACACAGCCAGGGTACTGCTGTGGTCCGGAGGTAAAATCCACCTTATGTAAATGTTTTTTGAAGTATCGTACGAGAAGGCGTCGTTAGTGGTGCTCCAAAAACACATGAAAAGACAAGCATTATGTCATGTCTTCAAGAGGCTTGTTCAGTGAAAGGTGTCTGTGTTCTGCTGGTAAGAAACATAAACATCCTCCCCTGACCCTCCTGTATGAGGAACCTCACTGACCTGTAAATAAATCGGAGCCTGCAAACGAAACACAACACTGCCCTCTGCTGGCCACTGTTAAGCTCTCCTACACCGCAGTATGAAGCACCCTGATTTTTTATTTATTTTTTTTTGTACAGTTTTACCAACACTGTGTCTTTTTAACCTTGTCATGATAATTATAGCAGATATAATTGATTTTAATGTTACTCTCCAATAACACTGGAAGAAAGGTTAAAAAAAAAGGCTTGTTATGGACCCTGTTTTATTTTTTACCCAACCCAATTTTAAGAATTGTTTATTTGATTACATTCATGCGTTAAACTCCTCGCTCATCACAGAGGAGATGATTTCTATTTGCACTTAGCACGGTTGTCATTCCCAAATCCCAGCGTGTCCGGGCACAGTGTGAGTAATTTGCTGCGGAGCTTTGCAGTGAGGTGAACAGGAACCTGGCAGGGCTGATGGCTAATGGGATTTAGACTCACGCTAACACTCTGCATGCACCCGTGCAAATCCATGAAGAGGAGCGTTTCTATGCGAGGTGACAAAGTAATCTGTCACCCATGGCAACGGCTCATTTTCAGCAGCTGCTTTTGGCACTCTGGCCCCATTGCGCCCCTCCCTCAAACAACTGCTAATTGTGCTGTTTTCATAGCGGGGATTTAAGTCAAATCTTTGATCCATGTTTAGTATGCTTTGCAAAAACATACAGATGCCAGCTACAGTTCTTAATTAACCCTCGTGTTGATTTGCTTATTTTTAATCTGAAACACAGTTCCTTTAATCTCCTGTGAGTTCAGTATTAAGTGAGTGCCACCTCCCTCTCCCTTTGCCCAGGTGAGCTTCCTCTCTCACTGGCTGCATGCACGAACCAGCCTGACATTGTGCACTACCTGACTGAGAATCCACACAAGAAGGCCGACCTGCGGCGCCAGGATTCACGTGGAAACACTGTGCTGCACGCACTAGTGCACATCGCGGACAACACCAAGGACAACACGCGTTTCCTCACAAAGATGTACGACCTGCTGCTAATCAAGAGTGCCAAGCTTTACCCAGACTGCAACCTGGAGACGGTGCTCAACAATGATGGCATGTCACCTCTCATGATGGCTGCCAAGCTGGGCAAGATAGGGGTAGGGATTATCATACATTAGTGTCAGTCGTATCAGAGGAATTGAACTTTACATCATCTTATTTCTATAGGCTCTAAAGGTCAAAGGTCAGTGGTTTATATATTTCTCCATATTCCTCCAGGTGTTTCAGCACATTATCCGACGAGAGATCAAAGATGAGGAAGTTCGTCATTTGTCAAGGAAGTTTAAGGACTGGGCTTACGGGCCAGTGTACTCCTCCCTGTATGATCTGTCCTCGCTGGATACATGTGGAGAGGAACCGTCTGTGCTGGAAATCCTCGTCTACAACAGCCGCAATGAGGTGAATAAAAAAAATTCTGTTTATAAAGTTTAGTTGTCATTCAAACTCTAAAAAACACAGTCGAGATGAAGCGTTGTTTCTCTTAAGATCAGAGTGTTAAGGGCAACAAAACACTAGACATAACATAAAAACATTTGTGTGCATTAAACACCAAAATGCAATAAAAGTATGAATTTCTCTATTATATTTCATGTTTCTGTTCCTGCCATCAGAACCGCCACGAGATGCTGGCAGTGGAGCCAATCAATGAGCTGCTGAGGGCCAAATGGCAGAAATTTGCTGCTGTCACCTTTTATATCAGCGTGGTATCCTACCTCATCACCATGATTATCTTCACCCTAGTGGCTTATTACCACCCAACACAAGGAACGGTGGGTGTGAAACGGTTGAAAATGTAGAAGTTTCCACAGAGTGGCAAGACTGCAGGAGAATTGATTGAGGATTCAGGATGAGAAACTGTCAGTTTTTATGCATCTAAATTTTCTTGACTATAGCAGGTAGGCTATCTAATTTTATTTGTTTATTTGTGTATTTGCTTGGATCCCTATTAGCTGTGCCCTAAAGCAGAGCTAGTCTCCCTGAGGCTATTTAATTTTATGCTAATTTGGTTCATATGTTTTGGGATTTTTATGTTGTCCACATGTACTGTACATTCGATGGTTTAATACTGTTTGCGCATTAAATGTTAATGCAAAATTGGTGTAAATATTTTGGTATATGATGCCTAAAGTTTAAATGTACTGTTTAGCATCAAAGGTGTATTAAATAACATACCCTTATCTGCCTTCTTGCTGAAAAGTAGATTAGAGGACTGATACCACTCTTATATTTGTATTGTAAATATAAAGCTGCAGCTAGCAGCCAGTTAGCATAGCTTAGCATTTACACAGCAGCTGTGGAAAATAGCTAGCCTGGCTGTCCAGAGTTAAAGTAATCCATGTACAAGCACCTGAATTTTTCTAGTTAACAATTTATATCTTATTTTTTTTAATCTTTATGCAAACCTAAATATAAAAATTCTGGTTTTACAGGATGCTATGTGCTACTAAGCTAAGCTAACTCGCTGCTGGCTTTAGGTTTATTGGATATGGATATGGATTGACAATCATCTCATTTAACTCTTGGGCACAAGAGCAGATTGAGTTGAATCTAAATTAAACCAATGAATCCTTTTTTCCAGCCTCCGTACCCTTACACAACATCCTCTGACTACCTGCGAATGGCCGGGGAAATTATCACCTTGGCATCAGGAATCTTCTTCCTCCTCACCAACGTGAGTCAATATGCTTTGATGCGTCTCTATGGTTTCATCATTATTTCTTTTCTGCTGTCTTCCAGCCTCTTGCTTCAAACTAAAACCTGTAACAACAGTGCTCGCTGTCATTATGAAAATACTTCTGCTGCATTTTACAGATTAAGGATCTTTTCCTGAAAAAGCGCCCCGGGGTGAAGTCTTTATTTATTGATGGATCCTTTCAACTGCTGTAGTAAGTCTCCATCCTCTGTCCTTGCTCCCCCCTCTTCCTCACCTCTGCCTTAGCTCATACTGACTTTTACCCAAGGCAAATTTTGCATCCTCTTAATTGAGTCATCTAATTAATTTCTCAGCCTCCTCTCTGGCATGTTTTTGTAGTTTACATCTTTAATTAAACCCACGATACAAACAAAGAGCAGAGAATGTCGCGCACTTGCCTGAACCTTGTTGATTTAAATCATTAGCAACATGGCTTTGATATCCACACTCTGTTAAAAATGCCAAATGCCAGCAACCACATCTTTCCTCCTTCATGTATCACTTTTTCAGTTTCACAGACTTAAGCTTTGACACCACTTCCTTGACAAATCTTTTCTCTGCCCTCCTTAGCTTCATCTACTCTGTGCTGATTGTAGTCACCGCTGCTCTCTACCTGTCTGGCGTTGAAGCTTATGTGTCTGTGATGGTCTTTGCACTCGTCCTGGGCTGGATGAACACTCTTTACTTCACCAGAGGCCTGAAGCTCACTGGCACCTACAGCATCATGATACAGAAGGTTAGTTAATGGATAAAATTTACAGATAATTTATCAACCTTGAATATCAGCATTCATGTGTTTTAACATTCTTTGTTTTTTGCTCTCAGATTCTTTTCAAAGATCTTTTCAGATTCCTGTTGGTGTACGTGCTCTTCATGATTGGATATGCATCAGGTACACTCAGGTCACCTACCCTTTAGGTGTGCATCAGCATTACTTAAAGGGATAGTTTGACATTTGTTTTTTGCCAAGAGAAAGATTAGGAGTTATTGATAGGGCTCTCATATTGCTCATAATTGTAAATATAAAAGGTACAGGTACTGTGGATGATGTAAGCTTAGTTTAGCATAAAGCAAACAGTGTGTCTCACCATTGTTCAGTTCTTTATGCTAAGCTTTGCTCATTATCCAACTGAACTTAAAGATAACAAGTTTTTTTTTTCCATTTCCAAGTTAATGATAAGCTAACCTTTTAACCTTACAGTTAATTTGAAACTAGTGTTTGTTGAAGTGTTCCCCCATGTTTTAAGTGTTTATGCTAAGCAAGGGTAACTGTCTAAATGTAAATCTAAACTAAAAGCATGTTTCCTCAACTGTCGATATTTGTGCTAAGCTACCCTATTTATCTTACTGTTAACTTAAGGCAGGGTGTGTCCCTGTTTCCAGTCTTTATACTAAGCTAAGCAAACTTCCAAATTATGAACCTAAAGCTAACAAAATTTTCGCCTCGTTGTAATTTTCATGCTAAACTAATCTAAATTGTTACTTTAAAGCTTAGAGGGTGTTTTCCACTCTCTCCAGTCTTTACGCTAAGCTAAGCTAACTGAATGTGAACCTAAAGCTTTACCCAACACAATTTTTATATTATACTAACCTTAATGTTTTACTACGAGTCATTATGATATGCTAAGCTAACCTAACTGTACCCTGACTCTAAGCTTGACTCTGTCCAAATGTGAAATAAAATTCCCAATCATTACTTTTAAGTTAACTCACTTTTCATGTTATTTTTGTGTTAATGACACAAAAACTTATTTTGAAACTGGAGTTCTGGTTTTATGGTATCGTTGTGCCTCACTATTTCCCCCTCGCTATGTCTCTGTATGCTAAGTTTAGCTTTCCTGGCTAAAGCTTTGTATTTAAGGGGCAGACATGAAAATAGTTTTGTTCCCTTCAACTAACTTCTTTGGTAAGAAAACAAATATGTCCAATAGCAGTGAGCATTTCCTTTAAGTGCTCACAGACACAAACCTAACCTCCACTGTTTCTACCCCACAGCCCTCGTGTCGCTGCTGACAGTGTGTCCTCCACCCGGCACAGAGTGTGATGGTGGCTGCCCCACCTACCCCAACTGTAGGGACCCAGACACCTTCAGCACATTTCTACTGGACCTCTTTAAGCTGACCATTGGGATGGGAGAACTGGACATGATCCACAGTGCACAGTATCCTGCAGTCTTCCTCATCCTGTTGGTTACCTACATCATCCTCACCTTTGTGCTGCTGCTTAACATGTTAATCGCTTTGATGGGGGAGACGGTGGGACAGGTGTCAAAGGAGAGCAAGAAGATCTGGAAGCTTCAGGTGTGCTGAAAGTGACTGTGGAGGGCAGTTTACATGAAATATGATCTTATGCTTTTAAGGGCCAGGTCTAACAAATTATAAAACAGAATGTCTAATTACACTCTTGCGGTATCTTGATTTGCAGACAGCTTGGATTTAATTTTACCAGATTTGAGATGTACGTCTTTGAGGTGTTTGCATCTACACAACCCCCCCGCCCCTAAAGTAAAAACAGTTTATTTGTGGTACAGTTTTTAAAAAGTAGCTTTT
>JAQFJB010000021.1:21026151-21036190 GCA_029874875.1 Naso minor
GGAGTTCACCGGCCAACATGCACATTCAAATAGAACGTGGGCTTCAGTTGCATTTAAGATAATCAGACTTTTTGCGATTGCACTCGAGGCCCCGCAGGCTGAGGACAAATTTGCCGAAAAATTCACAGGACAATGACAAATTGCCTGCAGACCTCAATGCAGCACAGAGCATCATCCATGTCGCCGAGCACAAAGTGAAAAGTTTTACTGTGTTACGCGCACATCTCCATGAATTTTATGAGTTCCTTGATAAAAGCCTGTCACAATATGCGGCCCGCCATAAAAAGAGATTGTATATCATTAACACTCCGGGGTGAAAAATCACTAATTGCAGCAGACACCAGAGTCGCCCTCCCCTCACGCAGTGACGCACGGGGGCGTGCAGATGAAAAATTCGCACCTTTTGCTCTGAGCCGCAACTCCTCTAGTGCCACATATTCCTGCCTGCGGTGCCTGCGGTGCAATACCCTCGACAATACACTTAATTGCTACCCATACTTGAAAAGACCAATATCACACATCAAAGCAGTTCCTAAAGCCATTCGGGAGCGGCTCTCTAACAAGTCGATTTTTACAACACTTCCTTTATTGTGGGTCACGCATGAAAACAAAGGGTTTAAATCTGAGACATCGTTATGGGAGCAGCATCCTGGGAACGCAGAGCATTTACAAACATTCGTTATTTTCTGCCGCTCCTGTATTTACCATCCCAAAGGCTTCCAGCGCGGCTCTGACAGTAACTACGTTAATGGTTACAAAGAATGACCCAAAGCAGGCTGAGTCTGGAAGCGCGAGAGAAGAAGAAATTCATCGTAAAATATATTTACCATAAATTGCTCCGTAGTGCAGACTAGAAATCCATGCAGATTGTAGCATTCACTGAGCAATCTGCCTCACACTTCTGTGGTCCAAATTAAAAAGGATTCATTCTGTTCTCCAAAATCCAGCAGCCGCTTTGTCGATGTCAAATGTTGATTAAGTTTACCCTCCTCCTGCGATGGTATGCAAATACACCGGTAACCCTGCGAATTAGATTCCACACTATAGCCTCTAGCATGCAAAGTTAATAAGCTTTGCCTTTTTGCTTGACTCGGCTGCCAATTTCTGTCGAGGGCAAAAGCGCAGGTCGGCAATTTCAGGAGTGTCTTCGGAAGGATTGCGCACCAAGTGCGCCTCGGGTTTTCAGCGTTTAGCCTCCTGAACACAGTAAAAGGTCCGGGTTGCGCTTCTTCTTGCTTGTTGATCCCAGAAATAACAGAACTGTGAACCGAGAGACTGGATGGTTGAACTGCTACGCAGTATTCCAAAATCCACCGCTCTTACGCATGGGTTTAAAGTGGTCCGCCTGCTCACTGTAGTCGACCTTATGATGAATATATCATGCAAATGTCAGTAATATTATGTAGGCAATATTGTATGAAGATACCCTGAAAGAAATCAAGGCTGGGCCAAAGCAGCTGCCTGAAATATCCTAAACTGATGCGATGTAAAATCCCGGTGATCAGGCTCTGCTCCGTCCGTCACTTTCTCCCTGGTGTCGGCAGCAGCTCTGAGATGTCTTTCCTCCCGATTCAGACTCAGATTTCCGGCCGAGGCTGTGGAGTAACCTCGACTGCAAAGCTCCGAGATGCTCTCTTTGGTGTATTAACCAAATAAGAAATGGTTACGTCTGAATAAAGAGCTAGCTGCTTGAGGCAGCTCCGGGATGCGGTCCTGCCCTTGTGCCGAGCTGCCGAGACTGACAATAACCCGGAACGCTGCAGACTGTCAGGCTGCTCAGACCGCCCACCGACCAATCACTGTACTGAGGGAATAGAAACATTCCCACGGGTTGGCCAATCATCGGTAATTGAGGGCTGTTACCATAGAGATGCTCGGCGTCCAAGCGTCTGAAACCACGTTGTTTATTCGCGGAATAAGAAAAAAAAAAACTGTGTGATATTTTAAATCGCCGTGACAGAATGCACACTGAGATCTTTAATCACTCTTTTGTTCATAACAGGAGCCGGTTAAAGGTTAAAGGCAGCATCCCTGGACTCAAACCTGCAGCCAGCTGCCCTTGAGCAAGACACTGAGTCACTTCAAGCTGCAGGATCGCTGCTCCGCTCTGCTCCACAGGGAGATATACAGTCTTATTAAGCAACCAGGACACAATTAAGCGTGATTAGTATGCAAGATCAATCTGCTGTTTATGAAATGGTGACTGTAACTTAATTGGTTTGAAACTCCTATAGGACAAATGTTCCATACAGATAATAAGCTCTGCAATAATCAGTTTATAACATCTGAAGTTTGGCAGCTGTGATACAACCTCAGAGACACACAGCTTATTGCACTTTATGAGCTCAGATTTATTAAGTGACTTATACTGTAGGATGCATCACATGCACTTAAAATGCTCCTGGACATTTATTGCACAAATCTAATAAAAAAAACATCTTGTCACTCACGTCTTGTACCTACAATGCACACTTTAAATCCACCGACTACCTCAAAATGTTAAATTACCTAAATATATTTGAGCAACTAAAAGTATGACATATATGTGACAGTCTACTTAACTTTGCAGAGCTGCTTCACTGACACCTCCAGCTTATATGAGGCACAGAAAAATCTTGCAAAACACCTATTTTTGCAAAATGTCATTATGTGGAAGCTTTTGACAGAGGCTCTTGGTGTTCTTCATCTTCCTCTTCTTGCCAACTGTGTCCAGACCGCGGGACACACAAAGGCAGTACAAGCAATCACACATCATGGACTCTCATAATAAGCTGACGCTGGGAAGTGGGTGATGCAGCACTCAGCTTATGCCAGTGCTGATAAGAGCCTGAAAGTATTACCTCGGTCTGGCAGCCCGCTCCAAGAAATCCATCCTGAGCCAGGTCATCAATTCTGCCCTATCTGATTGCTCACCAATCCCTGGCAGCTCCATGTCGCTGTCCTGGCTTCTGCCTTTGAAATTCTCTCTATGACTTGCACTTTCATGCTAGCTCTTTCACAGAAAAATAGACATATACTGTATGTACATATGGGGTCTTTTATGTGGTGCTACAGCTGCAAGACAAAAGCATAAAACAGTGAAACGTGTGTCTGAGAGGGTAAAATTTCCAGAGCAATAGAGCGCCTGACATAGTCAATCCCTTAAATGTATTCATTGCAATCACATCTCCCCCTCATTGCTGCAGTGGACCTATAGAGCATACATTAAAGCCTGCGGAGTTCAGTCATATCACCTACACCGTGTGGCTGCACAGTCAATCAAACAGATGAACAATTAATTGAAAAATATTCAACCAGGGCTGTGTTGTGCTCCAGTGAGGCAGGCAGGCAGGCAGGCAAATAAGCCATTTGATTAGCTGATAAGCAGATGACTCAACAAACATCCAAGGCATGTTTACTGTGGTTTGATTAGAGTGCGCCCAATACGCAGAAGATTGGACACAAATACGTTGTGAAAACACTCAGCTGTTCCAATCCCCAAGGCAGCATGAGGGCACGTAAAAACAATGAATTATTTATGGGGGAGACTAGCGAAATATCACAGTGGATAATTTTCTGTGGGCTATATTAAATGCAGTTTTCAAAATAATATGTCTGAGTCTTTGCATTTCCCAGAAATCATTCCCAGTGACAGGATCACTAGAGCCTGGAGATTGGATATGAAATCACATTGGATATCTCGCTGCCAAAAAAAAGCTACAAGCTAAAACACCAAAGCGAGGGTTATTCACATGCTAATTGGGCCTCCTTCTTTCTTAGTAAATATGATCAAAGGGTATTTGCTTTGTCTCTGTTTTAGGTATTAGCTCTTGTTCAAAATCAAAGACCTCCCTATCAAGGCAAGCCTTTGGCATGCCTCATCTGAAAGAGGGTTCACAATACCAATAAATCCAGGTTCAGCTTCAGTAAAAACCACTGCAGCTTCTGCTCCAGCGGGGCATCTCATAAATAAAGCTCTTGTACGCCGGATCCGGAGCCAACATTAGTGTCTGTCTGCGAGCTGAAAGCCTTACGCTGTTACAATTTGTTCCTGAAAGTGAACTCAGTTTAATTGAGCAAAGTTCAAGTCTCCACAAACAGCAAAGTAACAGAAAAAAAAAATCGATGGCAGCAGAGGCATGGAAAAAAGAGATAGCATTGATTTATCTGCCATTGATTCGCGAGGATCGCTGCATTGTGCCCTCCGGGGTGAAATGCACGCTGTCTGCCAACTGATGGGGCTGAATCTGAAAAGGTGTCAAGTGTTTAGAGGACACAGAGGTGGAGGATGAGATCAGGGGCAGCCAGAGGTGGCAGGGGGAGGAAGAGTTGACTGGAGAGGGAGCAAGGGCACCAAGTATCAAACAGATGAAGGCGGTAGACGAAAAGGCTTGATAAGAGGAGATAATGTTCGAAGATGACACCACCAGGACGCGAGGCTGAGTCTCCGTAGTGTTGTGTTAAATGTCTTTGACAGCAACGAGAAGAGATCAGAGAGCTGAGTGAAAGAGCAAAAGGTCTGAAGCTAATCCATCATAAACCGAGACACCAGTGAGACCAAAAACTTCTGCCCTGTTGACAGTATCAACATGTTAAATATGTATAAAATACCAGCAGCTACAATGCGCCACATTAGACCAACTTCAGGGGTGTCAGTGTAAAGTCCAAGACTAGTTGGCTTCAATAATACTGTTTGAGTAAGCATATATCAAATCCCGCTGTTGCAAGTGCTTGACAAGACAAGCATCTTTTGCAATATTTTAAGTCTCAGCAATTGGCAAATAGATGTCTCCCCTGAGACTTTATGCTGACAGCCAAATGTTGTTGAGACGAGGGGAAGCCAGGACAGAGATCAGAGGCCACAGCAGCCGCGCAGACCAGACGAAGAAGTGTTAGTCCTGAACTTTGGTATTTTTACAACATCCCCTGTCTCCTTCTTGGCTGTTGGCTATCTCACATCCACACTGAAACTATATGAGAACTATGTGCTTTGCTACAACAGCCCCTCGCTTGTGGGGAGACCTTCAGAAACGTGTTTGGTTGGTATTTCAGAAAAAACAATTAACGGCACCTTCCTCCCTATGGACTTGCTGTTGTGAAGGTGATATTTCCTATCGTTCTCTCTAAGGTTCTCTCATTCTCTCTTTTTGTGGGATTTTTTTCTCCATCAGTAAAATACAATTGTAGTAAACTTGACAGAAAGTCTATTACTTGCTTTGGTTCAAAAAGGAGAGTGTGTCCCTGAACAGTTTCGCTGAGAGTGATTCTCTGTGAAGTGCCTCATAACCTTGTTTTTCAGTCAAGGTGTAGTCTAATGGAGCTGCCGTAACTTGACATGGGGTTTGTCACATGTTTATGTCTCAGAGAGCTGTTTTCTTTAACAGCGCATTGGTTCGACCCTCAGAGGCATCTGGTTTCCTGTGTGTGACCAGTCAGAGACATCTTCAAGAGACACCACCCAGAGTCTTAATGTACACACAGGAGACGGCAGACTGACTGCAGATGTGCTGCCCTTTATGTTTGCTGTGAGTGTGCGTTTGGGTGGTGACTGTTATTTCTATTAGAAAACAGCAAAATCAAGTTAGAGTCGACTGAACTGGAAACAAGAAATAGCAACATGCATTTGTACATTTCAATATGAAACCTTCTTAAGGCAAAATCTGCAGAATATCAGGGATGAAATGTTTATTTCACCCTGACAGATCTTTACATGTCTTCATTAAACAGAAGCATAAAGTGCTTCAGTGGGGCGAGGCTCAGTCACAGTGTGACCTCTGTCACTCTCTGACCTGTTAAACCTCATGTCAGCTCCTCCTCCTCATAACAAGGCTGATCATAAATGGCTGTGCAGTGTACAGTCTGTGAGAAAATGTGGCCAATCTGTTCCAGGAGAAGTCAGTAGTGTCTATAGTGTGAATTCCTAATGAGTATAAAAACGCTAATCTGCAATTTTCTGGAGCGGTCGCCGTAATATTTGTTTTTCAAGTGTATCGAAGAGGCAGATCACATGGCTTGGTTAGGCTGTGTTTAAGTTGAAAAAGGTTATAAGTGCAGCTGCAAGAATAATCTGGTGATGCTAGATTTTGAGAGAGCGAACAGCTTGTAATTGCATTAAAAGTTTCATCGTGTCTTGTTTTGTAACAATCACTCTGTATTGAGTGTTTTGTTAAAGTGATGGCTAATTTTGGTATGTTTTAACTGAGCGCCCTCTCTCATACCTTTCAGTGCGTGGAGACCTGCTTTCTCTGCCCTATGCTGGACTGTTACAGTGAATAACCAGATGTTTAATTTGATAACGTAGGGCTGGGACAATTGTTTAAAAGATTCTAAGAGAAGAAGAAGATGCAAGAAGTTATGTCCCAATCATTGCAAGGCTGACACAAAAGTTTCTACATCTAGCTGTCACTTTTCTGTGAGAAAATAACACTTTTAAAACATCTTTTCCTGGTGTTCGTCAGCATCTCTACGCTAGCTGTAGCTCCCAGCCGCTCATTAAGAAGACACAGTCGTATTCTGTGATGTAAATGTCTGAATGTGAATAACATGCACCAGTATATCAACCCTATAACCCTAAACCTAACCCAGTCCCACAAACCTGAGTAACATACATTCATAACAACTTATTCAATATCGCTGTCTATCAAGACGGCACTCACACAATGTGTTTGCGCTGCTGCTTTTCCCGCTAACAGCAGCTGCTTGAGGCAGGTCCGCCAAGAACACGGCCTTTCTTCTGGTCGTTTGAGAGCTTCACATGTTGCATCTCCATACAAAGCAGAGTCAGCTCAACACCGGTGTCTCTGACAGGTGAGGGGCCACTTAGTTTAGGTCTACTTTAATGAAATTCACCCAATAGAGCAGCTGAACACATACGGGCAAAATTGTGAAAAATATGAGTACAACATGAAGGAAAGTCACGGAATACAACCCGTACTCTTGGCTTATATTTCCCCTCTGTGCAGCAAATGTTTGGAAGATCTCTGTACCAATTAGATAACTTAATCTTATAAAAATGTAACTGTGATTCAATAGAAGTAGATTTAAGTCCTTCACTGTGACCCCGTTTACACCACATACTTATTCTAAGTGGGTTTCAAGTATGTGTTCATTCTGGAAAAGTGAGAAAATTAAGTGCACTCCAAAAACTTGAATTGAATTTTACATATTGAATGACTTGATATTTGCGTGTTCAAGGACGCCATTTTCCCACAATGTAATGCAAAGCAAATCTGCCCACAGCTGGGAAATAACAAAGCAAATTGTGAGAAGCAAAAGAAGTCCAACTCAAGGTCCACTTACCAGCTTTTTCTCAGATTTTTTCCAAACTGCGGTAAGTGGTCTTCATCAGAGACGACAGTTTGCCTAATTGTCATGTAGATGAATCTCCTGACATGTGAGTTCGGTCCTCTTAAAGTCCCCACGAGGAACTTTTAACTGATTATGAAGCAGTCTAATTTTAATACTGATGCCTCACATCTTATCTATCGGCAAATGACACCATCAGTGAGGAGATTGGAGATTACTCTCCTGTCTTTTTAAAAGGCCTTCGCCAGGACTGCTCAGTCAGCAGAAATGCTACAAAAGAGACAATTTACTGTTTACGAACATGATTGATCTGTTGTTTTCTCTTTTACCATCTATGGATGGAGGGAGGAGGATATTTTTCCTTAGAAAATTTCAGTGTTTTGTTTTAATGGCTGAACTGGTATTGTGCAAATAAGTGGCGTGTTTCTTTCACTGTCTTCCAAAGTAAATGCTCCTACCAGACAAGATCTTTATGCCAGTAAGTGCCACAATCAACACAAAATGAAAGTTCCTTGGAGGAGCTTTAATAGCTTTTTCCAGGGCTTTTACCATTCATCGGCATTTTGTGAGAACATTTATTGATTGTAATTTCCGTTTGGCACTGTATTTTGTATTTTATTCTGTATTTTATACGTAGTGTAAAGTGCAGCATGAAGATAGTATGTATAAGGTGAGTACTGCATTAGTTTCTTGTATGGCTCTTGATTACTGTATTCCCATTTATGAAAGTATTCAAAGTAATTGTTTGACATTGCAAGAAATGTGCTGATGTGCTGTTTTGCCAAAAGTTAGGTGAGAACATTTCTACCACTCGAGTGACATACATCTTCTCATCTAACTCTCAGCAAGAAAGCAAGTCTGCATATTTCTCAAAATGGTCCAGCACTGCTTTAATTTTATAGGTAATGTAAAACAAAAGCCTTATCTGCAGCCAAGGATTTAAATTATGGATAAAACATCAGAAAAAACAGAGGATTTTGTCGTCCCTGTTGGCAGTTACTGTATACTTTGAATTCCTCGTGCTGCATTTTGAATTGCTTAGGCTTGTTCATTTCAAGTTGTGAGGCAGCTGGTTGAACATTTTCCATGTCTCTCCATCTCAGTCAGTCAGGCTCCAGTGGACAGAGGGACCATCATCCTCTGCTTTGCGCAGTGCTCAGCTCTGCCCAATTTTGCACCTCCGTTCGCAAGTGATAGAGCGCTATCAGTTCTGACAGCTCCCCAGAGCCACTGGGATTTGAGTGCTCCTTCTTTTTACCCACCCTGCACCCCCAAAACACACACACATACACAACCGCACAATCACTCACTCGCACACACACATACACACACATTCACCTCTTCTCTACTGTCTGTCTTTTAAAAGGACAAGGGCTGGAAATGAAAGGCGGAACAAAAGCTGTCAAAGTAAAGAAAGAAAAAGAGAAGTGAGGATATCTGTAGGGATGCTAAGGACAATGGGATACTTTGTCCCTAGTTTCATTATTGGCTTGTGTTTAATTTGAAACAGACAGCTAATCACATTAGAGACAACCTCTCCACAACACTCGAGCACTGCTGTCTCCTGGAAGCAATCACCACGCTGAAACTGTCTCATCGGATTCTTGGTCCAATTACTTAACTCCATACAAATTGTCCTTGATACGACTGAATCAAGAAGCTGAAATTATAACAAGACATTTGTGTCTTAAACTGGGAAGTTCTAACTACAGCATGCAAAAACATGATGATAATGACAGTGATGACTATCATCATAATAATGATGATGATGACCATGATGATGCTCTCTTTGCTTGTTTTTTTTTCAGCCTTTGCATTTGAATTTTTTGCAGAAATTTTTGGACAGTTTCAATAGTTTCTGATTTGAAAAACATCTATATTTAAAAAAAATTGTACAAATCTATATTTGCTTAGAGTGATTTTCCTCTAAAAATGACATGTTGAGTTTACAAGCCGTCAAAGGTAACTAATTTCCATACACCCATAACCCTTAGCTTATGATGGCTAATGTTAGCTAATATTAGCAAATATAGATATCACTTTGTAAGTGATAATACTGAGTCCGAGTGGAGTTTTCTGTACTTGTGCAACCATTTGAGATCATTCTAGCATTTACTGTGGGCTTAATATATTGTTACTTGTGGCCAAAGTGGCAATCGTACAGCATGTCACATGGTCTCAATTTAAAGGTGCACTATGTATATTTTTAGTAGCAATTTTAGTTATACAGTCAAGATGGTCTATGTGCTGTTTGGCTTTATTTAACATTACAAATGTAAACATATGGATTTACATTAAATCTATATATGTCAGTGCTTGCAAGCTGCTTTAAACTGATGATGACAGAACAGCTGGCCACTTGTGGGCAGTAAAAACAAGATGTAAACAAAACAATGAAACATTAGCTTTGAGTTGATTTAGTGTTAGCAAACAATTGTGTCCTAAAACATCCTGCATATAGCATGAGCATTCTTTTAGAGTCACGTTTTTGATCGCCATTCACTTGTTTTTAGTTAGTTTAGAGATGTTTTAATAAAGGAGACAGATCACTGAGATCATTTTGGATAGAAAAGGCTGTAACGACAAAATTGGCACATATCCCGCCTCTTCTTCCTAACAGCCAATTGGGTGCTTTGTTTACAGCCAAACCCAGCCAAAATCTAATTGCTAATCTGGTTATTGTACTGCAGCTTAGAGAGTCACAACAGAGAGTCCTGTGCATATATGCAGTAGATGTCCAATCTGCTGAAAAAAA
>JAQFJB010000021.1:21061424-21075618 GCA_029874875.1 Naso minor
TTAATTGATAAGCATGTGATGACACCCAGATTGACTCCATGTGCGGACAAAAAAAAAAGATTCATAGGAGTTCATTTAAGGTGTCTGATGGCTGTAATGTTTCTGTAAAAATTTCAAAGGACGACCCATGCTGACATGACCTGCGCAGACCTGCAGAGCGAGGTGTTGCCTGACAGATCAGCTCAGACTCTGGACATTATGTTTAAATCAGTCATCCATTTCTATTCTATGCCGTATTAGAGATACACTTTGCTGAGCCCACTGACACATTTCAAGATGCAAGCAGTGGCATTTAGGGCTTGCCAGATTATCTTAAAGGAAGATAAGACAAGTCAGGCAACGAGGATGAGTCACAGACTTCACACAGCTTTCTTGAGTAATTGGCCTGTGAGGAAACAGTGACCTCAGATAACTACGCTCATTTTTACTACTGTCCTCGCAGCACAGTTGTAATTAGAGCTGCCAGACAGTCTGTACTTGTCCCTCACGTATCATCTGATCAAAAATGTATATTTCATAAGAAAAACACAAAATAGGATCATTCCATTTACATTTCCTTCAAAGTAATTAACTGAGATTTTTAGCTCTAACTATAAAATTGTACCAAAATCACTAAATATATAAAAGCATTAAGCATGTTGGTGTGTGTTTGAGTATTAAGTACTGAGTCTAGGAACAACCTACGTGCTCCTAATCGGGGCTTCAGGCCACAGGAAGGTGCTGCAGGCCTGAGCTCTATGAGCTGTGATGTTTCATTATTATCCCCCTTTAGCTACATCGACAACACAGTAGGCTGCTTTAATTACTCTCCATCAGTTGGGGAGTCAAAGCCACTTCAGAGACACACTCTAATCCCCCCTCCCTTCTTTTTTCTCTGCAGGGCACTCATTGTCTCCTAAATATCATTTCCCTGAGCTCTATGCACACTATTGGATTAAAACGTGGAAGTTTTGCTGAAGGGGGGTGAGGGGGTGGGGACGGAGGGGGGCAGTTGGCATTTGGGTATTTGAGCTTCGCCTGAGGACCCGGCTGTCTCTGGTAGCAGCATTTTAGTTGCATCTGCTCTGTGGCCCACGGAGGACACTTGAGCTGCTGTTCCTCAGTTAGCCCCACAGACACAGATTACGGCCCTTTGTGTACAATCATTATCATTAAGATCATTGCATTTTAACCTTGGCATTGTTGCAGCACAATTTCAGTTCTGATCAGCAACGTTTGCAGTATTTCACCACCAAGTATGACCGATATGCCTATAAACATTCCCCACATAAAAGTAAGCAGCAGCACAGATTACAATAATCTACTCTAATGTCACTGTAGTGCAATTTGTTGCCTATATAACAGTACTATTACTTCAAAACAATATTTCTACTGTATTTTATTAAACTGTAACATATGCATTATTACTGATTACAATACATAAAAGTCAATTTGTTGATATATAAAAACACAGATAAAATGTATTGTATTTGTAGGAAAAGGCAGTCTAAGTCGTAGTTGTGGGATGAGGTCAGAGCTGATATGCATTTTCAGAGAGAAAAACATTAAATCTGTTGCTTAATTAAAACTGGGCTGGCATAGCAGGAACCATAAACTAAGCATGGTACATAGAAGACAAACTGTTTAATGTCAACAGCCATTCAAACTCCATCGACATTAGTTGACTGTTATAGACTGTTAGTGCTTATGTTATGTTAGAACTTACTGAGGAGAGAGAAGGAGCACACACCAATGCTGGAGAGGTGCTGACCCTGGTGAGTAACCTTGAAGAAAGAGTGACTCTTGAAGAAAAGATGTTGCAAAAATCCCTTTTGTTCATGTTTATTACTAACGAGACCAGTGTTTTATAATTGTGTTTTATAATTATAATTAATCTGTTAAAGCCCACAGACGGTTTGCTGTGTTTGACTCCTTTTATTTAACTTTGTAGGACTGATGAAGGGGCTCCTTTATATTTTGCATCGATTTGAACTATCTTTAGTCTCAACTTTACATACGAATCATAGGTACAGCATGTGTCATATATCAATGTTGGTGCTCTAGTCTGTGTGAGATCCAATTTTTGACACTAAGAGAACATTTTTAAAAAAATACACAAAAAAAGCTTTTTTAAAACTGGAGGAAACACAATTAATGTGCATGCTTGAGGGGTCAGTGACCTCTGCAGTCACCAGATCTCAACTCAGCTGAACACCCATGGGAGATTTTAGACTGACGATGTAGAGAGCAACAAAACATCAAATGGGGGAATAACTGCTGAAAACGATAGTGTCTCTAGATGGTAAGTATAATTATGCAGTACTAGCAGTTGTGCTAGTCATAGGAAGCTCATATTAAGTTGAGAATTGACATTGCAGGTTATTGACAGACAGCGAGGCTACATTTAAGTACATTTTCTACTGCTGAAATTAAAACTATTGATATGTTAAAAGAGAATGACTTAATCAAATTAAAGTTGACATTTAGGACAAGTAGTTTTTATGTTAGTGACGTTAGCACTGTTGAGAAAAGTGTGACTTGAAAGATAACATACGACATGACACTGCTACAGCTATGGAAACTGATTTTCACTGGTTAGCAGCACTGAAATAAGCACACACTCATGCCATTGTAAGCCTTTTGGGGAATAAATAAATAAATAAATAAAAATGTCCTCTCTGTGAAATGACTTGCAGGGAGTGTCTCTGCACAGAAGATAGGGATTTGAGTGTTCACTAAACCAGCTCAGAGGGGACAGCTCGCATTGTCTTCTTTTACTGCCCATGATAAAGCAGTATTAGAATTCCCACTTCCTGCTCCTGTATGCATGCCAAGGCTCTTTGTTGCACTGACTGCGGAGCCTATTCATCTCCCAGCACACAACAGAACACAGTAATAACACAGTCATGAGTTTTGACTGATGTCAGTGCAGGGCTGCTTCTGTAAGCAGGAACCGGAGCTGGCACACAGGGCCCCCCTTACCTTCTCCCCTTTGCTCAGTTGACCACCGAGGCCCGCTGACCTCTGCGTGCCCCCACTCCAACTCAAAAGCTCCTGGGCTTTTTGCAGACTCAGAAGACCCAACAATAACAGGCGGGCTGTTTAATGCCAAACCCAGGTTAACCCCCTGGCCCCACTTGGCCCCTGCTTTCTGTGGCTAAGAGAAGAACGGGTTGATGTTTCTTGGAGCTATTTGTTCCCAGCTATTGATGTGGAATAATATCGGTATTACTAGTCGTGTGAAGCATCAGCAAATTCATTTTTGCTCGGCAGTGCTGATTGCCACATGCAAACAAAGACATTACAGCTGCCCCAATTTTCTCTCTAATAAACTGTGCGCTGCCATGCATTGTGTTCTACTTTGTTTGGTTGCATAAATATGATGGTATGGCAGCAGATGTTATGAGCATCAAACAATACAGAATGGGTTAGGGGCTGTCATTACATGGGAACTAGGTCACCAGTCAAGCCTATACTTGCTTGCATTGACTGTTTCGAGTGATTATTGATTTTCTGACTAAAGCAATGACTTCATTAATATCACCATTAGTCTGCCATCTGACACAAATGGGGAGCTTGGCTGCGGGGCCAGACAATAATTCAAGTGGATATGAATCAGAGATAGAGATGAATTAAACATACAGGACATTTCGCAGCAAATGTGCAATACACATCATAAAATTTCCACAAAGAAAAAAAAATTAAAGGTTGTGGAGCTCCTTCACTCGAGCGCGCTCAAACGGAATCACCAGAAAAAACAAAGCCGAGCACGTACAAACATAAACAGACATTACCAGCAAACTCTCCTTTCATCGTTGAATTTAAACTTAATCTGTGAAAGATGAGAGAAAAATCAACAGATCGCTTTTCAGCAGGTTTTCAGAACAAAAACAACAATGAAAGAAGGATTATTTTCACTTTAATCCGGGGGCACCAGCTTAGCTAAAACAAAAGCACGACCATGGGAACCCGTGGAGGAATGAGACGGCTCGCTCCACCAACCAAACCCAACTCTCCAGCAACCCACAAAAGAGGAACAATGAGTGTGTGTGTGTGTGTGTGTGTGTGTGTGTGTGTGTGTGTGTGTGTGTAAGTGGAAGAGAGAAAGGGAAACAGGATTTGAGATCTATATTAAAACTGCAAATAGCTTTTAAAGATTAGTGACGGGCAGAAGGAGGTGACAGCAATGGGATATGTGAAAAGTGGATTGCCCCTCCCTGCTGTGACTATTTTGATAGCAGTGGCGTTGACAAGCATCGACTTGATTGTGAGAAGGCAATGTGCACTGAAAAGCCTTGACAAGTTTCTTTGAGGCATGTACAGATCTTTTGGTGACTGAAAGGAACACAAATCAGGATTATGTATTACACAGCCACATTCAAACAGCTGGCATTAGGAGCTCTGAAGTGTCTGGCAAGATACTGTTGTTCAAGAATGTGCCTCCCTCTCGCTGTGTGTGTGTGTGCACTGTAATTACCCAGATCTCGCCTTTTAGAAACCATTTCTTATAAATGCATACAACCATGACCGGAATGCTCACATTCTGCAGACCCTTAATGTTTCACTGACCATTTAGTGAGCAAAAAACATCTCAAATTTGTCCGAAATTCAACTTTTTGATTATGTTTTTACTTAGTTAACGAGGATGTCCAAATTCACACACAGCACATGCAGGTTTTAAATGCATGTGCATGAGTGTACGTCCCGTACCCTGCATTTATTTAAACCAATCACCGCGGTCATTGCAGGCTGTGTAGTTGCTCTGTTGTCAGAGATGTGTCTCACTCTGCAGCATTTGTCAGGATTAGACAGGAGTAATCCCTAACCAAACTCCAGAGGATGTAATTTGGAGATATATGCTGGAACTGAAACTGTGTCGGCTTTACTCCCACAAACCCCATCTCCCACCCCATCTGAGCCATCTAACTCCTTTATACCAGCCTGCAGACACATCCAATATTTTGAAATGGAAGAAAATGTAAAATACGGACAAAAGGAAAAGAGGATGGAAGGAGTGGAGCTGCTAAGTGCCCTTCAACTCACTTTCTCATTCTGCTCCTGAACAAACCCTCCTCCAGGCAGGTGGGGTGCTCATGATGTCAGGCCCCGTTGCTGATATCCGTTCTAATATCCCTCAACATTTGGCTGTCGCATCACCGCCCACTATTAAGTCATCGCTTGTGCCCAACACAGGGGGCGATCTGTGTGCTCTGGCCCACTCCCAGCCCCTGCGCCTTTATCGCACCCCAACCTCTCAGTGACAGACAGGACTGATCTCCCCTGCAGCAACCCTCCACCCCGCCAGCAAAAGGACAGCAGTGGAAAAAGCCCCCCAGGGCCCACTGAGGATGGACTCATGAATCAAACATGCGCCCGAAGCTTCCTTCTTATCACCGAGGTCAGCCCAGGCATTAATACGCCATGGCTCAAGGGAGCTACCTACTGTGACCTCCCCCAGTTTGCCTGAACAGAAGGGCACAGTCCTCAGGAGCCGGTCCAGCGAGAGAGGGCCTCCCTACAACACAGTCACTTCACATTACGTCCAAACAGTGAGAGAGGGGATGACAGAGAAAGATAGAGAAGAGAGAGGAACAAAAAGAAGTGCAGAAATGAAGCATGAAAGATCAAATAGACAAAGAGGGAGAGGAGAAGAAAAACAATATTCCTTTGTGCAATGCTGGGCAGGAAGTAACACGTGGGTAAAATCGACTGTGTATACAGACCCTTTCAAACACCACCAATCTTCATTGGCCAGACGGGGTGTGATATATGTGACTGTCTGCCAGCGTAAATTAGGCAGTCCAGCCCGCTGTGTGGTAAAGCATGACGGGGCCGGACAGTGCACTAACTCAGGCGGCCTGGTGCCATGCACACCAGCTTCTCTCTGCTTTGCCATGCCATAAATCACCAGCTGGGGGAAATGAATCGCTGTCCGTCCGAGCTGGATGCACCAGCTGGCACCGCCATCACCTGACCAGCAGGAGCCCATGCCGACACTGGAGCAGCTGAAATCAAGAAAAATGAGGCATGGAGGCAGACGGAGCCATACCCCTGCGCTCTCTCATTAGTCTCCTCTGGGCTTCCTCCACACTGAGCTCGTCTGAAGTGAAAGGGCACGCAAAATATATTTCAGGGTGTCACCTGAGGGGAGGGGAAAAAAAGGGAAGGGATGATCACCCCTGGTCTTCTCACAAATCTATGTAGAACTGAACTGGCAGACAGTATTAGTGTTTCTGAACCCAGAGCTCTGGGAGACAGCAGGAGGGACTGCAGCTCGAGGGAAGAGTCGAGGCTGCGTGTGTTGGACGGCTTTGTCTTCGCTCTTATTTAATGGAGTTATTTTACTGCAAGTAATGACTCAACCCTACTGGGAGTTCCACTCGGCATTCAGATGTAGTTAACGGAAAAACATGTTGATGAATAGATTTTCACTTTTCAATATTGCTGAGTTGCTCGTTGAGAGCCCACTTATATGCTGACCGCTGCGATTATGAGAAGCTGTGTGGGCGTCAGAACTGAGGCACTCATCAGGAAAATGGGTTGAAATTACATCAATACAGCCACATAGAGAGTTGGAGAGATCTAAAATAATATATACTTGATCCTCCACTAAGGACACAGGGCTGCTGTTTACCTCTGATGTCCCGAATTATGGATTCAAAACGTTTTTTGCTTTAATCTCTACATAACTTTTGAGAAAGCAGCAACTTTGCAGTGAAAGGGCAATCAAAGTCAGAGATGGATACATCTACATTATGAAAATATGGCAATGTAAATGAACAGATGCAGACTAGACTGACATTAAATTTGAGGCTTGTGGTACATCACTGGGTTGCTGCGAATGATTGGCAAGGCCAATTTCCTGTGAACCCCCACAGCAGTTTTAGCCTAATTTCATTGGTCCTGTGGAGCAGCAAGTCTATCACTGTCTCAGATATAGAGGATTAGCTCCTCTTTCCTGCTCAGATGAATTTGCCTGTCATGGTGCAGTGATGAATGGCAGGAAGGCTGAGGAAATGTGCTGTGGGCTCATTGGAAGTGGCAAGGTGAAGTCTGGCCTGGCAGCCTGCCCCGGGCTCGAACCTCACTGCAGTTGTGACCCCCCACAGATGTCCAGGTGTATGTTCACATATCGGCAGCCGGCTCATCAGTCGGCTGGTCAGTCAGTAAAACCACAGCATCAGTTTGACATCTGTTTTGACAAGGAATCTGATTCCGTCAGCATGTCTCAAGGTTTCAGACTACAGCAGAGAGTCTCCATAGCTTCTCCTTGATTAATTTAAAGCTGGGTTAGGCAGTTTATTTTTGGTGCCATTGGGCACAAATATCATATCAACCTTTCAGCATATTGCAAGTCAGGTTGTCTGAAAGAACACTAGACTGCTGGCCCTCTCCTTGGCTCTATGCTCAGACTTTGGAAAATAAAGACTGTGACAGGCATCAATCACAGGTCATTTTAGGGAGCTTGTTTTCCCACTGGCTGCTCTATACTGCTCTTCTTAGCGACAGGTGACATAGCTTTGAGTAGACTGGCTGTTGAAACAAGTGACATGCTTTACATTCTAAAACTGGCCTCTGATGACTTGACGAGCTGAGTTGTAGGCAATACGATTAGCTGGCTTGAGTCGAGTTGAGATGGACTGGTTTACACTGCTGCATCTTTTCCTGCAACGTCTCGTCTCATCGTGAACGAAATAAAACAAAATAAAACGCAAGCAGAAGCAAAAAGAGGGAGGGGACAGTGCAGCAGAGTTGCTTTCTTAGGTGTCTCGTGCTACAGCTAGCTTGATTTCCAGACGTTGCCTACCCCAGTTTTAGGAAGGGAAAGTTGAAATGCAAGGCATAGTTTAAGCACCTGCAGCATTATAGCAGAACATTTAATTTTGATCTTTGATTTCAGTTCAAATCAATCTGTAAAGAAACTGAGTCTTAATAAGGAGAAAATACACATCAGGCAGAGGTATCAGTCTTTTCGTCGGATGTTGCTCAATAGTAACAAAAACAACAGATCTCCATTTTCTGTCCTCTTCTCTGCAGCTGTTACTGTCACCACCTTCCACCCCCTGCCTGACCCTCACCACACCTCCTCCATTTCAGCTGTAATCATGCAGCCATGCAAATGCTGTGCACTGAGAGCTTTGCGTCGCCCTCTCCGGGACATCATTCCCAGCTGCCTGAGCCCTTGAGCTGACCACCCAGGGGAGGGAGAAGAGGAAGTCATTACTGCTATCACAGTCAGGCGCAGTCCCCACACTGCCAGACGGCCCCTCCAACTCATAAAGTCCTTGACGACTTCACTAAAACATCCAATTTCAGTCGGACCCCATTTATAATGACAAATACAAATCAATCACTCCAAACCGCTGCACACTCCTCCTGAATCTGTCGGCTTATTTGGCTGCCAAATGTGGCACAGAAAAAAAAAGAGGAATCTTTTTTTCTCTCAACGCTGGTATCCTATCCACATCTCCGGGATATTCATAATTCATCATCTTCGATTCCTGACATCTGCCACTGATTGTGCCGACGGGTTGGCTGGAATTAGCCACTCCTGGGAGCAGCGTTAATGTGCTGGTGGGCCAGCACATGAACCTCAGCTGGGGAGGGGGTTGTGGGTTGGGTGGGGGATTGAGGCCGGAGCGGCAGGAGCCTTTCACACTCCTAATGTGTAATTAGGAACCATTTTGGAGCGCTGCCTTCCTCCACTGAAATTAGCTGCCTTTTATTAATCAGGCAGACCAGTTCAATGGCACGATGGGTCCCCCTATAATCTAACACAAAATGTTGTTCTTAATTACAGAGGGGGAGAGGTAGCACAGAGAGGGGCTGTGGCTCCTGAACGATCCCCTCGGGTTCAATTTCTCAACAGCAGAGCACAGGCAAATTGAACATCTATGCATCATAACAGTCCGCATGCTGTGCTAAAAATAATAGTCAATATTATGTCAATCACTCTTCCAACCTGAGCATTACAGCCTACATTTGGCACGCTTTACATAATGGGAATACACATCATATCGAGCCTGCAGAGAGCAAAACTCACACAGCTGCACGGCCCATGAAACGATTTGCATTTGCCGAATGTAAGCTCCACTCGAATGAGAGATCATACATATTATGTGCTTACAAGCACTGGTCCTCCTTTGGAGAGTTAAGTGCTGTGACCCTGACCACGCTCATCAGTGCCGGTGCCCTCATGACTACAGATGAGGACTAAATACTTTAGTGTTCATCCTCAGCGGTTGTGATTTTTTTTTTTTCCCTCTTCCTGCTAAACGTCTAATGGAAAAGATCACAAGTACATGAAGAGCAGTCCAGGCAGAGAAAAGTAATCACTGGCTTCCTGATATGGATGTGATACATGATTAGAAAGGACAGGATACTTTAAAATGTGTTCAGCAAGTGTTGAATCATTTTCTGCTTAAAACAGAAATCAGCAACAGAAATCAGTCTCTTGAGGTGTTCGAGCGATTCAGATTCATTAGAGCTTCTTTAAAAATGAATACTGCAGAATAGAGCAAATTAAATAGTGAGTGAATCATCAAGTATGACATTTTTTAATGATGTCCATTTTTAAAACATTTTGAGACATCACTCTTCGGTATAATGTTTAAAATGTATCCAAAATTCTGCTTTCAAGCTGGTCGGCAACGACTGGAAATCAGGATAGTTGTAGCATGAGACTCCTAAGGAAGCAACTCTGCTGCCACCTCTTCTTCCTATTTTTGCCCCGTAGCTCCGCCCTGCCCTTCACCTGGCTCATGTTTTTATTTCGTTTGTTGTCCCTCTCTGTTAGATGATCATCCCGATATGCCAGTCTTCCTTTTCTTGGGGTTGCTTTGCTGTGTGTGCAGCTGTTGCTAAAGCTGGAGGAGCAACTTTTCCTCCTGGGTTGTCAGCCACTGCATCAGGCTTTAAACTAGCTGAGGAGATGTGAATGCTCAGCTAACTTTGTACAGCAGCCAACAGGAGCACATGCTTTCTCAAATGATCTGTGACTGGACGAAAAAACTGCGCATCACAGTCTTCATTTGAGACACGGAGAGGTGCAGAAATCTAGGGTTTTTTCAGACCACCTAAATAAAAATCTGCTGAAAGGTTATTAAGAACTTTTTACCCAATGACAGCGAAAATAAACTGCCTCTCCCGGCTTTAAGGACAAGGTGAGTTTGGAAAACTAATCTTCAATCAGATTTGTGAACTTCTACCATTTCATTTGCATTTTATAATCACATCATTATTTGTGTTTAATCTGTGCTCTATAATCCCAACACACTGTGTTACAGCAATTCTCCACACTGATAAACATCCTCCCTCAGTTGCACGGCTGCATCTGCTACAGCAGAAAGTGTTTTTTCTTTTCGTTTGTGTCCTGCCCTTAAAAAAACACTTTCTGTCATAACAGCCGCAGTCTTTGTCGGCTAATCACAGAGCTGATTTATTTCACAATTCTTTAAAATTACTTCCTCCGCAGCATTATCCTCCTGCAAGTGAATGCAATCATGCAAAATGGCCACTTTTGTGTTTCTAGTGTTTAACAAAGCCCGTTGCATATTTATGAATATTGTTGTAGTGCCAGCTATCCCTATAATCTTCTGGCAAAATGCGGGAAATAAAACAGGACAAATCCTTAAAATGGCTACTTGACTAAAGTTTCTCTGACGACTGAGGACCCTAAAAGCTGATAAACAATCATCACACAGTGCGAGGGCACACTACTAATGTGCAGCGGATGATGAAGACCCCCTCTTGTCCCCTGATGGCACTGCAGAGGGACGATCACAACACTGATGTCATCTCTCACTGCAAGGCCGAGTCCGCTTTAGCATTCGACAGAGTGGCTGCGTGAGAGTATGGCTGCCACTCAAGCCTTATTGATGGAATCCAGAACAAAAAAATCTGATGGGGGGTCAATGAGTGAAGGTCCTGGCCTATCTCTGCTCAGCTTGAGACTGTGTCCAGTGGAACAGCAGCTGTCACAAAGTGCTCACATAAGCATGGACATCAGCTCTGAGAGATGGGAGAATGTCAAAACAATTTATGGATATGCAACGGCTGAAGGCCAAACTGTGACTGAATTATACAGCAGCCTCTCAACATATGTAAACACAACGGGAGCCAGAATCATTAAACTCTGGAGTGGAGCTGTTTTAAATAAAAGTCATACATTTGTGATCACATATGTAGCCTAATTATGTTCTTTTATCAGGAACCTAAACAAAAAGCTCTAACAATGTTTGTGTCTGTGTTACTGGATGACGCTAGGGTAGAAAAATATATTTTTCAATTTTATCTTATAATACAGTATGTTCAATATATGCAACACAGTACAGGAAAGAAAAGTTCACACACTGAAAAGCTAACCATTCTTTTCCTTTGTAATATTTTCCTACCTTCAGCTTAGCATCTGCACCTAGCGGTTTTGGATGTCTGTGTATTTGTTTTATTTGTTAAATATACGCAATATCACACGTGAAATATGATTCAATTAAAAGAATGCCGTGTCACAGTCAGTGGTGGAAAAAGTATTCAGATCCTTTCCTGAAAAACAGTCAATACCATGTTCAATAAAATGCTCAATTACCGGTAAAAGTGCTACTTAAAAGGAGAGAATTATAATCAGAAAAATGTACCTTAAGTATCAAAAGGTAAAAGAACTTGTTCTGCGGTACATTATACAGAATATGATGTAATACAATGTAGTATCATCATGTTTTTTTTCTATTGATATGTGGAAGAAGTTTAACTGTTGTAGCTGGTAAAGGTGGAGCCTCTTTGGTCTGGAAACACAAATATGTTTTCAGTTTTTGGACATGAATTTTTGTGAAATATTGAAGTTTTTTTGTTTGTTTGTTTGTTTTTTTTACCTCTTTCAGCCTCAAACAGTTATTTATATAAAATAAGAAGTTCGGTCTGCATATGGAATTATTGGTTTGGACTTGTAGGCTAATTATATTTGTTTTGTTTATTTTTTTTTTTCCAAAAAAAAAAATTAGTAACTAAAGCTTCTAAAATAAATTTAGTAAAAATGACATTATTTCCATCTGAGATGTATCAGAGGTATGTCAGATGATGGAGACAGTCTCAAATAATGTAAAAGTACCACAAAACTGTGCATTACAGGACTTGAGTATATGTACTCAGTTAATTTACACCACTGACCTCCTTTCTTTGACCCTGCACCAACAGAAATCACCGAATTTAACAAACATGCCCTACTTCTTTGTTTCTTTTAAAGAGAAAACCATGATAATGGCAGAAGTGGCGCCGTAGCAGTTGGTGTGTTATAATTAGCATTCAGAGTGAAAGCAGGATCATGTGACTGTTGGCAGAGTTTTTAAGTTCTGGCCCAATGGACAGAGAGTAAACTCCACAGGGGAGTCCCCGGGGAGCGAGACATGCTGGGTTTGAGAGGGGTTATTGGACTGTGCTGTCTCTCTGACTGTGAGCCACTGGGGACCGGAGCAGAGGTGCCTGATGGTGCACTGAAGCCTGAGTGTGACACCTGGGCTGTCTGTCATGGCCACAAACACAGACAATGTGACACTTGACAGGATAGGAGTTGAGGCTGCAACACCAGAAGTCAAGACCCAGCTGACAGTCAGGATGAGAGGCGTGCACTTCAACTCAATAATTTCCCCGACACACTTAAATCCGGGCCTGTTTGTCTCCTTCCTGCTTTCTCTTTCTTCAACCTTCTGTGGCGTTCGTGGCCCTTTAAATAAATCAGAGTCCCGAGGAGGCTGAACCCATCAATTAGAGTCGTCTGATGAGACTGTGCGTGTATTAATCAACAGTGTGAGGCGTGTGACAGGCTGAAAAGAGGCAGGATGAAGGGCTGCAGTGCCGGAGAGCTTTAAGAAGAGCTCTGACAAACAGGCTCTTAAGATGAATTTCCCAGTCTGCATCGCTAAACTAAACTGATATACAATTATGTTTCCCAACATTGACAAGCTAACGTAGCAGCTGTGAGCAGCACAGACTCACAGTGTTAGAATTGGTCAGGCGCGAGGCAGAGAAGCCCAGGACCTTGAAGGAGATGTCACAAGG
Source organism: Naso minor (assembly GCA_029874875.1). Taxonomy (NCBI): domain Eukaryota; kingdom Metazoa; phylum Chordata; class Actinopteri; order Acanthuriformes; family Acanthuridae; genus Naso; species Naso minor. The sequence continues at coordinate 21,074,454 of JAQFJB010000021.1, forward strand.
AGGCCGGAGTCAGCCGCTTGAGTGAGCGATGGTCCACACGCTTGCCTGAAAGCATGACATTGCCGAAGGGGGAAAAACACCATTTTATCATTCAGTGCGATTCGCACCCTCTCTCCCTGTCAAACATGCCATATGTCCCCGTCACAGGTCGTCTTGCTGGCTTATCGAGTGTGACAGGGCTATTCACACACTGCTCCCAATCAGACACCATCTCCTGCAGAAAAAAATCACCACCATAGCGCAGTGACAGGCTGTCAGGCAGAGGGCACCAACCTCCACAGGGCCTTGGCTGAGAGGATGCCCATCTGGGGGAGGGGGGCAAAGGTCAGGGGTTACAATGGGCGACACAGTGCAGGCATCCACAAACCCACACACCTCATGCACGCTCTGGCTGGTGACACTTCTCCTTTGTTATTCAATCTGCAACAAGGCAGAGCTGTAATTCAAGTGTAAACACATCAAAGCAAAACTTAAAGGAGGAAATTAATAAAGTTTAATGTTCAGCTTTTCTGTTTAATGCTGAGTTGAAATGTTGATCCCAAAAATTATTAAAAACAACCAGAGACCATTTTGTGACTGGCTCAAACCAGCTGTGATGCCTGTCAACATTATGATGGTCTCTAGTTTTGGATAGGAATGACTGAAACTGGAAAATGATTCACAACTTGAAATGTGGCCAGGGGTGTAAAGTGGGGTCCGGGGGCCATGGCCCCTTCTTCACTTCCTACCCCCCCCCCCCCCTTAATTTTCCAAGAACTTTTCAGCCACATACTTTTTGAAATCTGCTCTGTTACAACATGGCAGGTGCAGACATATTTCACAAAAATGAGGCAGAACAAGTCATATTTTGGCAGATGTCACATGTTGCTTTTTATGACAGCAATTGCACCCTTTGGTCCTGAGGTCACATTTAGAGAGCAGCATAAACAACTTCAATACATATTAAGCATTAAAAACATCCACAAAGAGTTCCATTGCAGATAATGGTATCATTTTCCCAGTTTCAGTGTGATGCCTGGAATAATGCACAGAAACAGAGACACTTCACACACGTATCCTCAAAGTTATCAAGGACTTTTTAAAGACTGGTTTGCCCAAGAGGTAAATAAAATAGGCTAAATGACGTAAATAGAGCTGACGTCTAATAGCATGGGTCAACAGCAAG
>JAQFJB010000021.1:21097768-21109083 GCA_029874875.1 Naso minor
GGGACTGCTTCACTCCTCACCTTATGAAGGTCTCTGCCAAGAGCATCCACAAAGTCACACTCATGTTCCTCCAGCATCCTCACCACAGCCTCCAGCTGAGACAACCTGAAGCCTTCCTTGATGGTGCGTCCAGCTTGAAAGGCAACTCTTGCCCTCTTCAGCAGATCCACACACTCCAGAGGGTACGTCTTCAAACATGGTTCCCCCAGCCGGGTCCTGAAACAGCAGCCGTGGCACATGTTTTAACCCCGTGGGACAAGAAAAACACATCCACAATCCATATCTGATCACAATACCTTCTACATGTTAAGCGCCCATTCCTCTGACAAGCAATGCACGCTCGTGCTTTTACACTCATGTTTATCCAGACAAGAGTCCTTCACTGTAGGCCTTTCTGAATGAAGTCAGTGTGCAGCTGAGCCTTTGCACCAGTTCAGTAAAAGCCTCACTGGCGGGGAGGATAGTGAAAATCCTTTCAACTCCAGCCAATCAGGTGATGCGTGCAAACTAACAATGGAGTCTAATAATGGTGAACCCAGTCTCTGCAAGGCATCATGCAGAGATGAACCAAGGACAGCAGAGGGGTCTCACTCACTGCCTCCAGTAACACACACATAAACACACTTGATCAGTTACCTGACCTTTAATTTAATTGATCTTTTGCAAATTTACATTATTTTATCACCCAAAAATATGCAATTTTATATAGTGCAAACTGTTTTTTTTCCCAACTGTGGCAAAAAACTGCAACTTTATTGTGTTTTATAGTCTATTTATGTGTTGTTGTTTTTTTTTTAACAGTGCAAATTGTTTTTGTCACAGCTTGACCCTCTGTCAAAATGCATTGGGAGGGTAAAAACCTTGAGAATTAAGACTTCAAACTTCCATGAACACTTGAAGTTCAAAAAACATCTCTGCTGCGAGATCAAAATGTTTCATCTCTGGCCTAAAAAGTCCGAAACGCGTTGTAACTCAAAGGCAGACAAACTGAAACCATCACCATGACAGTTTTGATCACAGGTAAACAATCATTTTGGACCTGACAATTTTTAAAAAAAGAATGTCAAATAATATTTTTTAAAAAATCTTAGGGGAGAGGCAATAGCCTAATTTTATTTCACATCACTCTCTCTAATAATGATGATTCATCCAGGCTACATATTAAATGACCTAAACGTAGCCAATATGTCCTGTAACCTCGGCTATAGGCTGTGTGCTGTTCTCTATAGCCTTCAAAATTATCAGTGGCCACTAACCTCATCTAGGTAAATATGCACGTGGATGTAGATTTGATTCACTCACCAACCAAAAAACAACAACAACAAATATAATCAATTGAGAGGCTGGAAAGCTTTACACAGCCGTTGGCCGTGTGGTCAAAAAGGTTTAATCTGCATTCTGACCACAGGTGTTGCAGGCGTTGTGTTATTTACCTTCGCAGCGCTTTGAACCATCGGGATGGAGAAGGACTCGGCGGATTACTCATGTTTCTCCTGCGGGTTCAGGTGGCAGCAGGTAAAAAGGTGAGAAACGGCGACTGCTGTGGTGGAAATCCTCTCAGCGGCACCGGTGAACTCTCGCGAAGAGTCACACGGCACACAGTGGAGCAATGAGTCAGACGTGCGCATTTAACGCATAATCCGCCGTGCGCGTAATTCAGGAAAACAAATGTGGGGTTTTTAGACATTCTCAATCCCACAGACTCCTTTGTGTGTGTGTTTGTGTGTGTGTGTGTGTGTCACAATAAAGCAACTATTCAGTCCCACGCGCAGCTCCAATGTGTCGTCGCGGGCGTCTTTCAACATTCAGCAGATGTTTGTAATGAACTCGTTAATTGAATGGAGAAAAGTTGCGTCATCCGGCGATTTGGCAGAGAAAAAAAAACACTCCTTATGATGTAAATGATTCAAAGTAAATGATTTATATAATACTGATGTACATGATTTAACATTACATTGGGGGGAAAATAATCTTACACATTAACAAATGTTACACGGGAATGTCCTTTGTACAACACACTCGTCCACACTCTGCGTGCAGCTGCAAAGACACTTCAAAGAGACGGAAACTTTCACATGAAGGGAGTGAGCACTTCCTGGATCGTTTTTATTACCTTTTGTACTAAAAGGGAGGATATTCAAAGTCAGCATCAGCAGTCCACTGGTACATTTAAAGCCTGCAGCCTACTCTTGACATCATTTTAAAACAAATAAGGAGCGACCTCATCAGACAACAGAGACAAGCTTGTGAGGTATCTTTCATCCTTCTTACACACGCGCACACACCACACACACAAACACACACCCGAGCAGAGGGTGTCACATAAGTCCATTCACGGTGCTTTCGCTTCTTGCTTGAATAGATTAAAAAGGAGGAGAGCCGAAGCAAGATCCTCCTGACTGATTTGTCAGAAAATAGTTTAATCTCATTAGTAGACTGCAAGTTAACTCACTCGGTGTAACTTCATGTTTTTAGAAACATGGCGATAAAGACCACCAGTATGTTCTATAGCTTGTGTTGCTTATTAACAAAAGCATCCATAATCATTCATGACAGAAACCTTTTTTTTGCATAATAAAGTAATAAACTAAGTAAAGATTTTAAATTTTCTTTTAAAGTTGCTGTCCTCTGTCTGGTTCTTGACGTTACAATGTAAGTGAACCCTGTGTAAAGTAATATTTAGGCTTATTAGGTGACATTCACCCTCATGTCCCTTTTCCCAACAGTCACAAACAGCAGAGAGGGGAACATCGAATCAAGCAGTCACATTTGGTTGACGAACCAGTCCATGACATCATGTTGAGAGGTTTTTAATCCTCAAATTCTTTTCCGCATGGCTTGAAAAGTCCACAGAGACCGGAGGGCATCGCAGTAAAAAAAAACCCTCCTCAGATGTTGCTGTTGTAGTGGTAGAATGGTTGGGTTTTCTGCGCTTATTTGTTAGTCGAGTCGTAGCAAAGAACATGTCCTGGTACACAGCCCCAGTTTCTATGGCTTGTTTCCGATATACGTGGTTATTGGTTACAATCTGACATGTGAGAGCAAGGAGAGGGGTGGCATTATATGAGGCACTCAGCGTTTTTTTAAAAGGTGTAGTGAGAAATCTTTAGTTTTACAAGTATTAAGTTCAACATCCTACATCAGTCAGTACTTTTACTCTTCATTTTTTGTAGTGGAGGACGAGCACAGATGTGTGACAACGAACAGCTGCTTCTGCTTTACCAGCAGATACAAACGAGTGACAAAACAACAGTTGTTTACTCAAAAGTCAAATGCTACAGCGTGGGCATCTTTTCTAAACCAAACGACAGCAGGATCAGATTTTTTGACGGGGCCAGAAATCCAGAAATTCTGCCGCTTCACCAGAACTGAGGAAGATGTTGGATTTTCCAAATGTACTGAGAAGATAAAAATCAAAGGTTCAACATCTCCCTCTGGTAACTGCAATGTCTTTTAGTGGGGAGAAACGGTTAGCGAGATCAAAATGATTTGCCTTGAAGTGGGATCTACTGTTATGTAATAAACACAGATCACTGTAGTGAGCGACGACTCCTTCATGGAGGCTGAACACAAGACATTGATTTGTCTTCCATTTATAAAAGATGCATTATGTTCAAACAGAACGTGTTAAGACTCATCCAGTATCGGCTAAAAGTTGCTGATAATGGAGCCCTAGCTTGTAAGTATATTAACAATGCATTGCTTGGTTTCACTCGAGTGAGTGGACCACGTGTCTAATGGCTTGCATTGCATTGTATTGCTTTCCAGTTCATTTGAAAAGGGAGTGTTAGATCCGAGAATGATGCTGTTCAGCCTGAGAAACAGAGATCCAGCCACCGTAAAATCTGTATTTCATCAAGTTAAATACACAACATATTGGATTTCAGGACTGGCAATGGGAGATGCTAAAAATTGGATTGTGCTGCAGAAACAGCATCCTCCTTTGATGCGAGGGAGTGAGCTGAAGCAGAGCAGAGCTCATCCAGTTTTAAAAAGAGACAAAAGGAGAGTTTTTCAGTCCCCTTTAGCTGTAGAAACACCCCTTTGATGTGACAGGCTCCAGTCCAGGTAAGCCGAGCCTCATTCTCCGTTCAGGCCGCCAAACACAACTCTCCTGTGAAGATTGTCCTGATGCAACTGAGTTAGGAGAGCTCGAAGCCCGTGTTCATACTGATAGCGTAGCGCAGCTTGTCGCGCAAGATGCTCTTCTTGCTGTAGTTGGGCAACTTGAGCAGGTTGAAGCACGTCGATGAAGTGGGAAGTCGACCACCAGGCTCCTTCTTGCGGATGGTGAAAAAGCCTCTAAGAACGCTGCCGAGCGTGTCTCCAGTGTCCTACACACAGGAAATGCTCTGTTAGTACAAAAATATGTACATAAGGAAGCTAGGATACAAACATAGCATGTAAGCAGCATCAATTTCTCCTTTTTTATTCTGACCTGATCATCTGAAACTTCCACACAGCGGATGGAGAAAGGCGGTTTGAGGTAGGCAAAACCTAGAAGGGGCGGCCTTGAGCAGCTGGTAACAAACTGTAAACATATATTAAGGACAATAAGAACGGCAATGATGAACCAACTCACAGTTGAAACTGACGACTGCGGGTGTGACAGTTACAAATAATAACTTACTTTGAGGAACATGGCCCTCTCTTCGGCATTGAAGTCACTGGACAGGATGTCCCACAGCCAGATGATGACACGGTGGCTGCTGTGAAACCCTCCGTAGTAGACGGTGTGTTTCCTAAATAAGGGAGAGGAAGACAAGGATGCTTAGGTGAAAGAGACAGTCTGTTGCAACTCTGGCCATCCTGCTATATTACGGTCAAATTTCATGAGAAATATCTCACTCTCACTGTGACTGACAGCACAGAAAGTAAAAGAGTTAAAAAACATCTGAGATGTCACATACTTGAGGTCATCCAGATCGATCTCAGCATTGTCTCCCGAGACGAGACGCTGAACTTCAGGCGTGGAAAACATGTGCAGCCACTCTGGGTTGATGATGCTGCGGAAGCCCCGAATGAAAGCTGCCGTTTGCGCCTTAATCTGTGTGTGCATCCGGAAGTGAGCCATGAGGTGGATGTAGCTGATCCTGCAGGAAAAAGGGCAAAGACATCAGTAAAAGGAAAACATTTGAAACCTAAAATGGATCACTTCTTACATTATCTTTTCAACTGAAATTGAGTTTACATACTTGTTTTCATTGGTGACTGGCATAGTTTTTCCCCCAGGTATCAACTCGTGACAGACAAGCTGTAGGAAAACACAAAAAGAGTCTCTTAAAGAATGAATGAAATATTTATTAATGTCAGTATACTTCAGAAGTGTTACTTGCAGGGTCTTTTTAATGACATGGTGTCAGAGCGGTTGTTAGTCTTGCTCATTTGCCCTCACTATGTATGAAGAAGCAGGACATGTGGGCATGTCGTCATCCTACACAGCTTTGCAACATTGTCAAGATTAATAGAAGTGTTTGATGTATTGACCCTGTGATGATTAAAGAATGTTGCCAAATGAATTGTTAAAAAGCACGGAGTCAGGAAGAGGGCAGTGAAAGTTCTTCAGCTGATTACTGGTTTCTGTGTTCTCTTCTGTTTAGTTTTCCTTTTATTATTTCTTTGCAGCCTTTTCCAGCACTACTGCTACAATAAAGGAGGGATGCGCCACACCTCGTACACCTGCATCTGTGGAACGTGAGTCTTTGTCAGTGAATGTTTAACTGTTTCATTGTTGGGTTCAAATACATTAAGTAGGGACCTCTTCTTCTTTTCTTCTGCTTCCTCTGCTTCCGCCTCTGTCTGCTCATGCATTAAATAGACAAAACGTTGCAATTTGGTCCCGTCCTGTGCCACACTTCCTCATCTGGATTTCCAGTCCAAAACTCCTCTGAGTGTGGTGCAACCCTAAACTTCCAATCTTATTTATGACAAGCAAAACTTATATGGCTTTACAGAAATTTTCACCTTTTCAGGTGGCAGGAAACAAGTTCCATCACTCTGTTTAAGCTAATTTAAGCTGTCTCTTTCCACATGTTGAGCTGAGTTGGCACCAAACTCGCATCTTCAGACTGTCCACGAAGAATCCAGTTAGACTTTGAATGATCAAACATTAAGCCTGATTTTCTCATTTCTATATTTTACTCAGCGTGATCACGATGTGCCACTGGTCACAACAGTTGTGATTTCATGACTCGGGTGATGCAAAATAAACTTCGAATGAATTATTGTGCTGTGTGAATTAGAGACGTGATTTCAACGTTTTACAATAAATTTGGTCCAGACACTTTTGCTGGTGGACCCTCCTATATTTCTTATTTATCTCCACCTTTTCATCTTCCCCTTCTTACTCTTTAATTTTTCTTCCCTTAAAATGTCCAGTCTCGACTTACTGTTGTGCAGCAGCTATAATTAATTTTTTTCTTGATATCTCGATAAGTCATATTAAGTAGAATCACCAGCTTGTGTGGGATTATATCACAGTGTAACTATTGACATGACTGTTGTGTATTGCAACAGGGGCCATAACTCCTCCATTCTCCACTACGGCCATGCCGGAGCTCCGAATGACAAGATAATTAGGGATGGAGACATGTGGTCAGTAGCCTTCAGTAGTTTTTATCTTGTGGCTCAACACAAAAGTCGGTGGAAAATATGTTTGATTGACTCAGTTCTCATGTTTTGTCCCTTGCAGTCTGTTTGACATGGGTGGAGAGTATTACTGCTACTCCTCAGACATCACCTGCTCCTTCCCAGCAAATGGCAAGTTCACCCCAGACCAGAGGGCCATCTATGAAGCCGTTCTGAAGTCTTCCCGCGCTGTCATGGCCGCCATCAGACCAGGTTATCATCTTTTAGTCAGTTTAATTATTAAGAACACTCTCCTGACCTACAAAAAGTAAAGTGAGGAAAAGTTCTCAAAATCTTCTGCCCCCGGCAAAGTACCACCAGCACAGAGTCAGCGCTCACTTTTTTGCATTTCATAGACAAATTTTTTTGTTGTACAAACCGTAGGAGTGACCACAGTGATGACATCTGACTTTATAAAGGTCAAATGTCATCATCTGAATCTTTTATCGAGGTGCACAGAGACGTCAAATTCCCGTTGTGCATTTCTGAATTTGCTGTTAGGTTTACAGCAACAGCAAACAGTGGTGAATGTCCTGGGTGGATAATATGTTCAACATCATGACTTTCAAAACTGAGCACAAGCATAATTGATGGAAATAGAATCCTCCTCTTACAGGAGTATCACCGCTGAAGTAGCCTGAGTCTTACCTCAGCCATTTTTTCCTCTTGTAACTGGACATCAAGTAGAAATAGGTTGAGTAAAGGTACAGTTTTAGGTCCAAGCTCGATTAGCTTAGCTCTGATCCAGGCTCTGTTCCTGCGTGGATAGCACCTCTTGCTGTGACGTTTGGTCTGGCTGAGTGTTTGCGAGATGATGTTGGCAGTGATGGTTTTGAGGTGTGCTGCCCTCAATCCAATACCCACCCTTTTTTTCCTGCGTCATGTATCTGTCATAAGTAATACATGCTTCGGGGCATCCAGTTGCTCATTTGGTAGAGCCAGTGCCCCAAATACAGAGGATACATCCTTGCTGCAGCGGCCCCGTGTTTGATTCTACACACGGCTGTTTGCTGAGTATCACACACACACACACACACACACACACACCCCATTTCCTGTCTATATCTTCAGCTGTCTGTCAATAAAGGTTCAAAAAAGCCCAAATAATTTTTTTTTTTTGGTTTTGTTTGTTTTGTTTTTTTAAGTACACGCTTCAAAATATAAGGGGGAAAATTTGCAAATTTAACCAAAAAATTTAGCGCCGTTTAAAGATGCTACTGACTGCTACTATACACTGACATAGTTGCCGAGGTCTTGTAAATAACATTCCTCTGTGAACAACAATCGTATTGAAGTGTAAACCTGATCTTAGATTCAAGCCTACAATTTGAAAGGGAAGATTGAAGCTTAAAAATATAATATTGTTCAAGATAAAATAAATTTCTTGTTCTGTATAAACCATGCTACTCGTGTTAAAGGCGTGAAGTGGACTGACATGCACCGCTTGGCTGACCGCGTGCACCTGGAGGAACTGGTTAAGATCGGAATCCTGAGTGGCAACGTGGAGGACATGCTGAAGGTCCACCTGGGCTCCGTCTTCATGCCCCACGGGCTTGGACATTTGCTGGGCATCGACGTGCACGATGTGGGAGGATACCCTGAGGTGAGAACAACAGAGTGACATTCTGAGATTGCCCACATCACAACCAAGCTGCAGTTAGGGCTGTAACAGTCAATGACTCCAGACAGCAGAAGAGGAAGAAACAGTTCTCTTGCTCCAAAATTAATGTGTCATCAATAATAGAGAGTCCCTTGGCGCAGAAGTGAGAGTGGAACAAAAAGAGGCCAAGCTGCAGAAACAGATTCAGGATGAGGGCAGGAGAGAGGAGAGGCTGAAATAATGTCTTAACTCTGAGCACAGATGGCTTCAGATTGTTGGGGTGGATTTTGTACAGTTACACTTTTGACAACGAAATACAGAAAATTGTTAACTCCAGTGGAACTGCAGTGCGTTTACTGAAGGGTGCCAGTATGGGAAGTAGGGCTCGCTGAATATGAATACAGAGCTCACTGATTCTGTTTGTCATATAGCCAACATGACAAACACTGCTAGCGATGCAACAAATCTGAAACAGAGACCAAAGCTGGGACATGAAAGTCCATAGTCTCAGGTCACATGTAAGGTCTTCCAGATGATTACTTAAAGCGTACTAGAAGCTACTGTTGGAGTTTTGACGAGGAGTCAATGAGCCAGTCAGAGTGAAAGTGAAAGACAAAGATAATTTTTAGTTTTAGTTTTTGCACCAGTTAACTCTGTAGAGGAGCCATGTCTTTCTGTATGTGTCCTCCTGCAGTCTTTAGCAACCAGGTACTTCAGAAGACAACAAGTAACACAAAACACAAGAATCTGAAGTCAGCCACTGTGTGTTGTACAGTCAATGCTCAATACACAATGAGTTGTTTACTCAACACAAAACTTCACTTTGGGCAAAGAAAACAAAAATACTTAGCTTGAGCCTCAGTAAAACAGTTGGCCAACAAGAATAACCCCAAGTGGCACCTCATATATAAACGAGACACGCTTTGCCATTCTTCAAGAGGAGCCCTGCAATGGTGGGTCCAGTGGAGAATTCTTTTTACCCGTGTTGTTCAACTTTCTGTCACTTGACACCAGCTACATTATCAAAGATAATTCTACTGTGATTGGCACATTGTGGCTTGTAGTATCTGAAACTTGTTTTTGAACAATTAGCAAAGAGAATAAAAAAAAGATATCAATCTTACACACTGCACTCCTAAATTATTTTGACTGACTGTATTTTAAACAAGCTGTACTGTTGTCCAGGGTGTGGAGCGCATTAACGAGCCTGGGCTGAGGAGCCTTCGGATGGGTCGCCTGGTGCAGGAGAGGATGGTCCTCACAGTGGAGCCTGGCATTTACTTCATCAACCACCTGCTGGACCAGGCTCTGGCTGACCCCAACCACAGCTGCTTCGTCAATAACCAAGTGCTGGCTCGCTTCCGCGGCTTTGGAGGGGTCTGTCTGCCTGCAAAGTTTTGTTTTGTTGTGTTTGTTTAATTGTATTAACAGGATGGGTAATAGAAATTAATGAAGTTTTCTACAAGATTAATGCTGCAAAGCCACTAATACCAAAATGAACTCATCAGAGAGCTCGCAGGGTAACACTTGTTCCATGGAGCCGCGCAAGTGACTTGATGTGGCTCTAAAAGTGAAGTAATGTGACTTTAAGCATGAAAATGTCCTGTTATGCAAAGTAAAGACTACAATGTAAACAGTATAAAAACCGTTTTAAAACTTGTCCGAACTGGAAAGTTTGTGAACTCTGAACTATTTGACTAATTCATGTTAAAATCATTGGAATTTTTTTTGTCACAGCCATGATGCTGCTGCTGCTAATGAATCTTGAGGAAAGTTTCCTATCCATCGAAATCTTAAATCATCCACTTAATTGCTAAAACTTGTTAATGTAGTTGCTCCAAGGAACCCAATACAGCGGCTCTGCAAGGTTCAATAGACAGTGACTGTCGCAATTGTTTAAATGTTAACTTTTTCACTTTTAATGAAGTGGTTGAGATCATACAACGAAACAGGGAATTTATTTGTAATGTGTTTTCGTCTAACCACTCATGTATCCTATTGCCTTTCATCTCAGCCATTAAGTTGATGAGTTTTCCCGAAATGATATTATGTTAATGATGAATGATAATATTATGAAGTTGTACAAAGTATGCCTGTATGTGTGGTGGTACATTAACAACTAACATTTTTCTTGAGGAATTTGAATAATTTATTCAAGGAAAAAACTTTATAAATCCACAGTGTGCAAACTGAAGACTGTGTCATTGCTGTGTGCAGGTTCGCATTGAAGACGACATCGCCGTGACAGCTGATGGTATGGAGCTGCTGACCTGTGTCCCTCGCACCGTGGAGGAGATTGAGGCTTTCATGGCTGACTCTGCGAAACCCTTCAGCCCCGTTGTCAGCAGCGAGAAACTGTGAATCACAGTCAAGTCTGAGCTCTTTGCCGCAAAGACATAAAATACTGCAGATAAACAAGGAATATTCTTCTGTAAACCAAAGTGATTACTTTCACTTGTATTTTACGTAGACAACAGAAACACAATCAAGATGAATAAATGTATTAAAGCTGTAGCATCAACAAGACATGCAAAAGTTCGATACTGTCTCTCTAAAACTTTTTGCACTTAAGAGACAAGCTTGACCTTTATTTGTAAAACATGCTCATTTCTGTGCCTCCTGGAAAAGCAATTTTTTACATATTCATTTTTGTAAACACTGATTAAAAAAATGCTTTGAAAAGAAATAAAAAATAACATTTTAATTTGCAACTGTGTGCCACAGATTTTCTTTCAGCATTTTAAGACAACATGATAAAATGTGGAACTTTTAAAAAATATTTGTTGTAAGATCACAAGATGACAAGAGTCACTTCAGAAATCACAGGGAATGTGTGCTGTTAAATGAACAAATAATTAGCAATGTGTTTTATTTAAGAAATTCTCTGAAAAATGCGAATCAGTCTTTGAACACTTACGATTTAATCTTCTACAGAGCAACAATAGAGTCCATTCTACGGTACGGGATCAACAGCTGGTTTGGGAACCTAAATGTCAAATCAAAAACCCAGATTTTCAACCTGGTCAGAGTAGCAAGTAAGATTATGGGTCACTCCCCCCTTAATCCTCAGGAACTGTTCAATCAGGCC
>JAQFJB010000021.1:21190125-21206365 GCA_029874875.1 Naso minor
ATTAATGACAACCTTCAAAGAGCAAAAAACTGTATTAATGCATGTAAATACTGCTGGAAATACCAAGATGTCATGTGACAGTTCTATTGATATCAGTGTATTTAATTTTTTTTTTTTTTTTAAGATTTGTATGATATCTTCTCAGTCTCTCTTGTCATTATGTAAGTGGACCCAAAAAATAATGTCTCTCTCTGTTTCTCCTCCAGCATCCACTCCAAGGAAATCTTTCACTCTTTGTCCATCTCATTCTCGCGGTGCTGGGAGTTTCTGCTATGGATGGATCCGGCAAACCTCGGCGGTGTGAAGGGCAAACTGCCCTCCAGCATCTTGTATGGAGAGGTACTTAAAACCTCATCTCTGTCATATGGCATTTTAGAATGAAGTAGCGGGAAAAAACACAAAACTGTGCTTCCTAAATGCTCCGTTTTTAGGAAGGAGCCAAACAGAAGAAAAACAGACGAGGGGAGGGAGAGGAGGAGGGCAGCGAGGATGAAGATGAGGAGGAAGCAGAGGAAGAGGATGGTGATGGAGAAACGGATGAGGTGGAGGAGCTGATTGAGAGCAACTGGAACATCATGCAGTATCTTCCCCAAACTGCTTCCTGTCAGAAATACTTCCTCATGATCATCTCTGGTAAAAATAATAAACATTATGCAACAGACTTTGTTTTTGTTTGATTGTTTGTTTGTTTTGTTTTTTCTTGCTTTTTCTCGATGCCAACTCTTACACACTCATACACTCTCCACACCAGCCTACATTGCAGCGGTCTACCACAGCATGAAGGAGGAGCTGAGGCGTAACGCTCCTGGTGCAACACCTGTCAAGAGGCGCGGAGGCAGCCAACCTTCCCAGCAGGCAGTGGGGGACTTAAGTGCTCTTCCTGGTAAGATGCTGGCAGGGAATCCACTTCATTTACTTCTGGCACCTTTCTGAGGAACTTCCTGTGACACTTATTAGTTGCCACAGGCTAGTGTCTGTTACCCTTTAACCTATAGTAAGGGGTTTTTAATTTCATTTAGATAGATTTCCTCTCATGTGAAACTCTCTCCCACAGGAATGATTTCCTTCTCCCAGGAGTATGTGTCCAGCGAGCTGACACAAAACTTTTTCACCATCACTCAAAAAATCCAGAAGAAGGTGACGGGTACGAGAAGTGTGACTCAGCCCTCCGAGATGTTCCCCGTCCTGCCTGGATCCCACCTGCCGCTCAACAACCCAGCACTAGAGTTTATTAAATATGTCTGCCAGGTATGTTATGGCAACTTGCAAAGCTCTTTTCATGTGTTGTGTGGAGTTGTGATTTTCTTCTCGCCACACTGTTCAGTTTTACAGGATTTGCAACTGATGCATCAGCAATGTGATCTTTTGTCCGTTCAGGTCCTTTCACTGGATGCTAACATAGTGAACCAGGTGAACAAGCTGAAACGAGACCTGCTGCGTCTCGTGGACGTCGGAGAGTTTTCAGAGGAAGCGCAGTTCCGTGACCCCTGTAACTCCTACATCCTGCCAGAGGTCATCTGCCACCACTGCAATTTCTGTCGTGACCTCGACCTCTGCAAGGATCCAGCTGTGGCACAAGTAAGAAGAGGGGTGTTGATGAGCATCGCAATAATACTCAGTTTTTTATTAGACCTCTGTGCTTGTGACTTTAATGACTGGAGGCCACATGTTTTCAAGTTGTACACTTGTAAATCATATCCTCATCAGTAAATATCCTAAGAACACCTTTAAGGAATTTCTTGACCTTGGGCACAAACGTCCACTTAGACTCGAGGAGGAACTGATTAGATTTTGGTGGTCAGAGTTCAAAGGTCACTGTGTCCTCGCTGAACATTTTTTTAGCAGTAATTCAAGAATTCGTACGACAATTGTGACAAACTTTCACACAAATGTTTAATAAGATAAAATGATTACATCTTCTATCCAAAAGGTCAAAGGTCAGCTTTACTGTGACATCATCATGTTTTGCAGAAAAACGTTTCTGGCTGTTAATCAATGCCATAACTCCTGGTACTGACTTGGTGACACTTATCTTGGATGCTACCTTAAAACCGCTGATTGTTAAGATCCTCTTCTTCTTCGCAGCAACGTCCATATTTGAAGCACTGTAGTCGCCACAAGCTGATTGGTTCTGGTGATCCTGAGCTTCAAATGATTGTTGTTGCGTCATGTGACGAAGCTCTCTATCAATCCTCTGTACTCCTCTGTAAAAAATAGTCTAAGACAGCATGTTTCGCACTGAAACTTATTCTAGAATCATATATATCATTACTGTCTTTGCTTCCATTTTGCCCAGAAAAATACACCTAGGCTGTGTTGCATTACCCATACTACCCTATAGTATGCAAGAAAAAGATTTCATATGTCCCAGTTCTCAGTATGTGAAATGCAGTATGCCGGGAGTACCAGGATGTCCAACAACATCTGGTCGGATTTTGCAGTATGCAAACCAGTCTGCTTTTTCCGTCATTCTGACCCACAATCCTGTGCGCCCCAGAAAATACATCACATATATCACATACATCACATACGTCACATATATCACATACATCATATACGTCACGGTGTGTCACGCAAATATAAACAAAACCAAGAGGGCACCAACATTTGACACTGACAGAATGACAAGCGCTGCATTGACAGATGACAGCATATTTACTTACTACTTAAGTAAATGAGCTCAATACATACATTTCGTGACTCCTTTGTACAGTAATTAAAATAAAATACTATTGCTGTACAAAGCCAAGTGCGTAAATGAGGACAAATGTTAACCAGTATTTGAAGGAATATTACCTACGACTTGCATACCTTTCCCTTGTACTCCAAAATTTCACGCTAAGGTAGTGACAGATATCGGAGCATAAGGCTCAAGGTAAAATATCATGACAGAGTGGTATGTCCCAATTGTATGCATACTACGTGCAACAGTATGTACTTTGTGATGGCAGCTGCAGTATGTACTACAAGTAAAAACAACACACCAAACACACCATTAGCACCTTTTATGTAATTCCCTCAGAGCCTTCACAACATATATTATGAGTGAGGTGAGACATGAATGTAAACTGTGACTGAATGTCAAATTCCGGTTAGATAAACTTTTTTTCTTCTCCTCAGGACGGATCAGTTTTACCTCAGTGGTTCTGCTCAAACTGTCAGGCTCAGTATGAGACTGGCACTATTGAGATGGCTCTGGTCGAAGCTCTGCAGAAGAAACTGATGAGCTATACACTGCAGGACCTGGTGAGTGAGCAAAATGTCGTACAGATTAAACATCCTGACAAAGTAACTCTTGTGACGGTGTTCAGTGTCCCAGTGGTTAACACAAACACCGCTGACTGTAACGACTGTTTCTATATGTCATCCTCTCTCTGCGTTTCCTGTCTGTGTCAAACAAAGGCAAATCATCTCAAACATTTTAGTGAATAAGCAATTTTGACCAAACGTATGTAGTTTCACTTTAATTACGTGCAGCTCAACATTCTGCTCATCATTTCCAGACTTTGTTTTCGTCAAACTTTTACTCTGTGATTTTAGGTCTGTACAAAATGTAACGGGGTGAAGGAAGCGAACATGCCGCTGTACTGCAGATGTGCCGGAGACTTCGACCTCACTTTCCCAGCAAAGGTTTCTACTTTCAGATCCATCAGTCTGTTTAGCTGTGAGCATATGATGATTACTTTTTGACACTGGTCTGACGTTTTTTTTTGTTTCCTTCCATGTTAAGAGCTTCTCCGAGCAGATCAACGTGTTTCGGAACATCGCATCTCACTACAACATGAGTTTCCTGGAGGAGACCATCGACTGGTTGCTTGTTATGAGCCCAAACATCAGCCAGAGCGTTCATTGAATGTGGCGTCTGCCCTGCGACGCTCCCTGAGCTGTCTGTGGCAGCTCTTTTTGAGGAAAACTTCCCAGTTTATGCACTTGTTCGTCAGCCTCAGTGGCGTCTGTGTCTCTGCTGTTTGATGGCGCGTAATGCGGACACAATTTGGAAGAGAAACTTCAGGACTGTAGACTTGCTTCTGTCACAATTCACCTTTTTCAAACAAGTTGCCATTGCAATTCCAAAACGAGGCTCGGTTGGCAGGGCGCAGCGGAGACGTTTCATAGCAGTGAAGCAACCCTTCGTCCACTCGCCACAGATTTTAGAATTGACTGGAAAACAGTGGAATGTCTGACCCTGACAGGACGCCCTCCTCTTGTAAGAATTACACACAGGGACACGGCAGTAAGATGACATGCATGCAGGTGGAGTGATGCCTCTGGCGTTGTGGTTCTGCTATTAAACGTCTCTGCTGCGTACACGCAACCGAGCCTCGTTTAGGAATTACAATGGTGACCCTGGTGAAAAAAGCAAATAAAATGATGTATGTGTGTGAATTTCAGATTTTGAATGTTAATAAATATTTTTGAAATTGTTTTAAATCTGAATCTGAATTTCTTTTACGCTCGGTTATTTTATTAACTGCCATAGTTTAGTGTTTTTGAGCTCTACTTTTGCTGTGAAGGAAAAACTATAAATATCCTGAGTGCTGTTCACTCATCAGCAGCCACATTGTGTCTGAACTTCCTCCTCACTTGGTTGCTAATGTGTTGTGTCTCGAGCACAGCTCTGATTGTCCTGAATTCACCCTCGTTTAGACGCATTAGGCAGGATGCTGCTTAATTGCAAGTTACATAATCTAACCAAGTTTCTCTCTGGATTTGCAGTAATGTTTTTCTTGGGCAAATCCGAACATTCAGGTTTCTTCTGATGAGACAGTTCAATGCTGGTAGAGCATATTTTACAGCAATAATCAGAAATAATCGGGCGTTTCTGGCTGGTTGTGAGTTATCCGTCATACTGAAACGTGTGAGAGTCATTTGATTTGTGATTACTGTGAGCTTGTCTGGATCACACTGATCTTAACCTGTTCACCTCCACGGCTTTAACCTCATTGCCCCACCGATGACTCACTTTGCCTGCTGATGAGTGTCTCCCAGAGAAGTGATCACATTTCAGGCTGATCTGAGGCCCAATTAGATTGGCTCCTTTGAGCTTCTCACTGACACAAACTGAACATGTACGAATGAAGGAATGAGAGAACTTAGAGGGTCTGTGAGATCTTAAAATTATTTACATTTTTAATTGTTAACCTCAGCATAGATTGTAAAAAGATGAAATGTCCTGAATTTGAAAGTGAAATGGATTAATATCTTGGCTATTTTTAAAGCTATGACATATTATTCAGCTTCTCACATGTCATAAACAATTTTCATGGTGACATGTCGCTCTCCTCACGGCTTCTCCATCTATCACGACAGATATCGATTCATCAAACTTGAGTCGTAAGTCTTTTCACCACTGACACTTGAATTGCTCTCAGGCATCTAGATTGGATTCACACTACCCCACAATCTTGTTAGAGAAACCATTTTATGGGAAATGTCTTTGTTATTGGATTACTGCTCATTGCTCTCCTTGTGCGTCTCCTGGCTCTTTCCTCCTGCAGCCTCTGCTCAAGCTGAACACAACAGGTTAAAAAACGAAAGCAGTGACTCAGAATATTTAGATTCTTTAAACCTGGTGTGCAGTGTTTTTGTGTCAATGTCAGTGCTTCATGGTATACTGTTGTGATCAAACAAGTTAACTGCAATGCATTTACTGAGATTTGTGGGGTTTGTAATGTTTCTGACGTACGCGTGAAATGCAGAAGTTTGTTTTCATACTAAGAAAAAAGCTAATTTTCTAAGTGGTCTTGTCAAGTGACAGAGAATTATTAATTGCTTTATTGGGATCCATCAAGGTTTGAGTTGTTATATGAGCTGAACCCACTGCAGTCTTTCAGAGGAGCAGCTGTCTGTCAGAAGATCCTCTCTGTCTCTCTGGTTTTCTGAGTTTATACTCCGACTTAAAACAAAGCATCCACTGGCAGTCCAACTCTGAGCTGCTGCAAACATCTGAGAAACCCCTCAGATGTCATCGTGGCCTCAGTCAGCTGATCGAGAAGAGTCCACACTCTTGTCCAGCGCAGACTGAGGCACGGATGATGTTACAGCGGGACGCCTTCTGACAGATCTGAATGGGTTGAGCCGAAACTGTTGATGTAGCTGAGCTCTGTGGGAACGGGACCCACGGGTTCCTTGACAACCTGCGGAGGAGAGACATCCTTTCCTTAGGGAGCACTTTCCAAAATAGACCCTGAATATGTTCACATGTGACATAAGAAAACAGTCGCTGAAAAGTCATTTATTATTGTTTTAAACCCCATTTTTGTGTCTTTCTAAACGGTTTTATGTTTTTCCTCTCCCTTGCCTTTTATGTCTTAAAACACTTCCAGTTACCTTGTTGTTAAAAGGTGCAATGCAAAAAGCCTCTCTCGTCTTGTTCTGTTCAAGTGTTCCTGATGGCTGTGACAGAATTTGTTTGTGTACAGTACACAAACCCTTGAACCTAAGCAGCTAAAAGGATTTTCTTTTGCTATTTATTTAGATGAAAATGAACATTTTAAAAGCCCCGTCGTCTTTGCTGTAACTCCTTTGAAATTTCCAGTAAAAATTCAGAGGTACTGCTTCACTTTTCCTTTAATAGACACAACAGTGTCAGTAATTACCACACGATGCACCAAATCAGCAGCTTAAATGACAGTTTACCAAAAAATAATTAAAACTTTTGTACTTGACTCAGAATTATTTAGGAAGAACTAGCAAACAATAAGCCATCAGTCAGATTTGCTCCTCACTTGTCTGTGGTAACTACTCAAAACTTTGTGTACCACAGTGTAAAGTGTTGCACTCACATGTGTGTGTGTCTGTGTGTTCTTAAAAAACAGTGTGTTTAGATTTTTTTTTACAAATCATCTCACTGGTTCTGCTTTGTAAAATATGACATCTTTAATTGTCAGTGACTGTAAACTTTCCTGATTACAGATTAAACCACATGCTCGGAGGTTGAATGCGTGATGCCTTTTACTCACCTCATCAAACTTCCTCTCGCTGTATACTTCATTTTTGTCAATAAAAGTCAGCATGATCCAGTCACAGATGATGGTACACTAGAGGGGTGACAAGAATTATTATTTTTTTTGTTTTTTAAAGAAAGAAAGTTAATGGGGGAAAGAGCAAAGGCTGCCACTCAGAGTCTTGAGATAAGAAAGTGAATGTGCTGGAATTACTCACAATCCCAACTGAAGTCATAGCAGTCACCGTGCTGATGATAGTCGGAATGGGACTGAATTTACCAGCCTGAAGGAGAAATGCAAATAATATAATGACAGTCACCACAGTGAGCTGAAAGTAAACTGTAGTTCTGAGGGGGAATTCACTCACATGCCCATGAACTATGACATCCAGACGGATGCCATAAGCTTTGATAAGTGTCCGAGACTCGACCCCGTCCTTACTGTAATATTTGGCGAACCTGGACAGTTAAACGGAAATCACAAACTTTAAAGGCAGGGAAACTGACCACAGGCCAAAACAGTGTTTAAAAAAGCGGGCATTGAACACACCTGTAATAGTAACCAGAGTTGGCCTGATCCTTTCGCAGATCAAGACGACGGAAGGAGTATGTAGGTTTACAGTGTGAGGAATCGATGTCCAGGTTACACTTCCAGTTGATGAAAACTCCTATAACTCCTCCCTGAGCAAAAACAGCATTGATCATGCACTATCACATCCCATCAGACACAGTATTTGTAGTTCAAAAATAAGATATGCAGGCTTATGTGTATAATAAGACAATTTTCAGCCACAGGCAAAGACAATCTTATGAATTTAGACACTGAGTTACACTCACAGTCCTGCAGAGTTCACTGAAATTCTCCCTTGCTTGTTCTGCGATGAAGCCCAGGCGGAAGTTCGGACAGTAAGGCTCCCTCTCCTCATCGTAATGACACTTACTGAGGTATCTCTGCATGTTGCGCCTGTTTGAAGCATTTTTGATGTTTCCCCTTTCAAAGACAAGAACAGGAGTTTGTCTTCGTCTCTGCAGCTCTTTTAGTGACCAGAAGCATTGGCTCTAGTGTGTGTGTGTGTGGAGATACTTTACCTCAACACTTTAAATTTGGGAAAATGGATTGAGTTCCTGATGAACACTGTGAAATTGACGGCCTCCACCAATGTTGGTTCTCTGTTGAAAACACCAAATTATCAATGCAATCGCATTCTGCCGCTGTCATTTGGTTTCAGTAAGTGTTAAACATTGTGTTGCTAGCATCAACCACACAATTCAATAGCATAGACATTGTTACCTTCATCATTTTGTCCAATGGGTGACCAAGCAAAATATTAACAGATATCTGTCAGTTTTCTACTCCTAAATGACTTGTGATACACTGTGGGCTTTTTATTTTACATTTTTTTACTTTAACTTGCTGATTATGCTGATGCTTAAAGAATTTTCCAAGCTGCTGTTCGTATGGGGACTAAATGTTGATCTTTACTGATGGTGTTTCCTCCTAACATGAAGGGCAGCTATACAGACAGCTTGTTCATACTTTTGAAATCCTATTTTCTTGAACATTAGTTGCTTGCTTGTGACCCTTAAGCACAACCAAGGAGTGATTTTTCAGTGTCACAGGACCTAGTTTTATTCAAGTACAGTAATTCACAGTCAAAAAACAAAGACTAAAAAATGTATGAGAAAATATTATAATTTCCTTTTTTTCTCTTACTGTACAAATAAGGCTTTATCCAGACCGACACTGTGTCTTCAGAGCTGGAATAATATTTGACGAATTCTAACGTACTGATATTGAAATGTTCCAAACAGTTTGTTTAACTAATTCATATTTATTTACAGTGACATTGCCAGATATGATGGTTTGTCTTTGAGCTCCTTTATGAAAATTTTTGAAATTTGTTTGGTTACGCTTTCCTTTTTTCTTTTCCTTTGGGTAATTCAAATAAAATTCACTTGAACTTGGCCAACCAACGTCTTCTGCCTTACCGTACCGCAGCGTACTCCTCAACGGGACACCAGCTTTGGATCTCACAGGTTTTGAAGGTATGGTTGTAGTACTGAACACATTTACCAGTCCTTCTGCCTGCAAGGAAGTGTTAAAACTGGTAAAAACTGTGGCAAGTACAGACCATGCAGTCTTTAGGAAGGATTTTATACGGAACCAAACCAATACCGTGGCCATCAAAGTCAACCTCATCCTGGACACAGTCAGAGTCTGTGGTGCAGTTGGCGTTTGCAACTTTGAAATACTGAGGGGAAATAAGACAGGTGATCAGTCATGGGAGAATATATTTATATACCTCTCATTTATATATCTATGTAGCTGCATACTTGCAGCTGTTATTGTTGAGAAAGCTTTTGTAACCTCTCACCTCAGCACAGGTTCCTTGACTCTGATCATATGTAACTTCTCTTCTCAATATTGTACTGATCACGTCACCACCCTGTGAGGGAATGCATCAGAAACACTACAGTAGGCTTTACTTTGCTATGAAGAAATACTGATGCTGGCAGAGTACAAGAGGTGAAAATAACTTTGATTGTATTGCAGGATTTTTTCCTCCTGACTCACCTCTGAGGGTCGAGCGTACTCCGCAGTGTCCAAGATATCATCTCCATGCACTGCTATGCCTTTCATGAGCGTGTAAACTGAGCTCTCCGGACGAGTTTCACTTTCCTGGTAGGCTTTCTGACTTATGAACACATACCTCCAGGATGATTAAGAGACAGATCACATATCACATTTTCTGACGTCAATTTAAATTAGAGGTCAGATTACCCTAAATCTGTTTATTACTCTGTGCTGAAGCCAAGGGTAGAAGAACTGATGACGCACTCCAATCATGAAACTCAAGAAATCTGATCTAACAAACTGTTTAAGATTTAAAAGATCAACAGAAGAATAGGATTTTCACAAAACAAAGCCAAAGACAACTGCTCTCCTCGGTTCAGATTGAATCAGTTATGTTTTCATCAATTATACTGTTTATTTATTTCAAGTTAATCGCAAATGCAAAGCATTTCCTCTCAAAAAAACAGCAACTTAGGGATTTAAATTTAAAGTCACAGTACAATTTTTACCCCTAAATACCCTTTTAACACACTAGGACATACTGCTGGAAAATTACAACTTAATTCCTCACTATAATTCTTAGCATTAAAACAAATGATCCATCTGATGATGAAACAGTTTCCAAAGCTTACATTGTTTTTTAGCACATACAATGGACATTCAAGTACACAAACATGAGGCTTACCAGATGAAATAGGTGATCACAAGAAACTGAACACATCTGTAAATGACTCCCAGAGTTCTGTTTTTAACCACCATCACTTTTGGTGTCTCATAGTCCCAGAAACCAAGAAAATACTCCTTTATCAGATCACGAAGCCCCATGATGAATTTATGAAATACTTCACACATATCCTCCTACGTCCCTGTAAAATCTAAAGTCTCTGTGATTTTATCTCTCTGTATTTCCCTTTTATCTCACTATTTTTCTTTCCTACTCCCTGCTCCTGCTCAGCTCCAATATTCATCTCTCTCAAGCATCCCTGGCACCAACCGAAAGGGAGAAGAAAGGAGGGTGGGTGGGGCCCAGATGTGGTTGAATCATTCATTTAATTTTATGTCATGCTATTTTATTTCTTATAATTATTTAGCTTTATGATGTTTGTGGCTGAACAGTCTTAAAATCTGAACTAAGGTTTTACAGTTCTTCCATTTATTTTGAAGACGTTTTTAAACCTTTGTCTTTTTTCAAAACAGGCTAAAAATATTTAATAATTATATTGTTCCCTGACTCCCTGTATCGTCTGTTTTGTTATGAAATTATAAAAATAGAATAGATGAATAAATAAATTCATACATACATTAATATACATAAAAAATTTTGCGTGGAAGATTTAGTGCGGACAAACTAAATGTAACAGTGTGTGCATGTGGATACATACAGCAATGTCAATGTCGAACTTAATTAGATAGACTCAAAATAGACGTGCGTGTTAGAGGCTTCAAAGTTTCTTTTATGTTTTTTACACAGGCGGAGAAACGGCCGACCCCTCCTCTGGGTCCTCAGTGCTGCAAACTCCGCCTCCTCCGCGCATGACAACCGACACGTGCAGCTCTTGCTGGTGGCGATAGCTAACGTTGTGTTAGGTTGTGAGGTGTTTATTTGACCAACAATTAGGCCTTTTAAAGTGGTGTGGGGAGGTCACATATAATTTGTAGATGGGGGGTCTTCAAAAGAAAAAGGTAAGAGTCAATGTCCAGCCGATGTCAAGCTAATGTATGCTAACAGCCATACCTTCGTGGTTAGCTAGTTAGCTAACGCTGCGATCTTAAGTTTGTTTTTTTTCTGGAATAGCAGAGTCTGATGAGTGTGGATGTGCATTTGAGGTCAAAACGTTGAGAGTCGTGTTGTTTGTGGGTATTTAATTGTGACTGTCTGTCCTTATTTTGCAGTATGAGAGGGGCTCTGCCACCAACTATATCACCCGAAACAAAGCTCGCAAAAAGTTGCAGCTGAGCCTCCCAGATTTCAGGTAACGTTAACATGTTTCATATAAGTTAGCAGAGTTGGGCGTTATGGATTCAGCCATATATCATGCTGTATAAGTTTGTAAATCCACGTAGTCTCAGTGGAAAAAATTATTTGGTATACAGTTGTTGCCAATGCAACAGTTTTGCTACGTATGCTGTTGCAATGATGGTGACAATTGTTTTTATTGTTAAAACTGATTTAGAGAGGCGTTGATTTAGGCTTATGGGCCTTTTTGAAAGCTGTAGTTGCTTGCTGCTAAACTGTATTGTGTCAGACTGAGAGATGTTCTAATATTCTGCCCAAGGGTACATAAAGCAATACCTCTCAGTTCAACTCAGTACAGTCCAGTGTTAAGGCAGTGTTAAAAAACTGTAAACTCTCAACAAAGTAAGTCAACACCTCTTTTATATTACAAAAGCCCAACGTGACAGACTTTATGAAGCTAGGATGTATTGGTGGGCAACTGCGTTTATACTGACATAGCATATCCCATCTCAACGCCTGATCCTACACCTAAACACATAAAATAATTAATAAGAATAAATATCATGTCAGGATGCCCAACTGAGAAGACAAACTCAGTCAGCAGCTGCATCACAGACAATTAACTTCTAACTTCTTTGATTTTCAGGCGACTGTGCATCCTTAAAGGTATCTACCCTCATGAGCCCAAGCACAAGAAGAAGGTGAACAAGGGCTCCACAGCTGCAAGGACTTTCTACCTCCTCAAAGACATCCGCTTTCTGCTGCATGAGCCAATTGTTGGCAAGTTCAGAGAATACAAGGTATCAGTTTTTAAGTTTAACACCATGTTTGTGAGCAAGAGTTGTCTTGTTTATTTGGTGATGATCTCAATTGAACTGTTTAATTGGTATTCCTGTTGTAAACAAATGACTTCTTCTTGTACAAAAAACTAAATCCATCTCAACCCAACACTGTCTTTTGTTATAAGAAAGTCTTGTTGTTTCTCTGATCACATTTTATGAAGTAATGTTCTAAACTGTAAACACTGTTACCATCAAAATTTTTTAACAGGTTTTCGTACGCAAACTTAAGAAGGCTTATGGCAAAACAGAGTGGTCTGCTGTGGAGAGACTGAGAGAGAACAAGCCGACTTACAAATTGGACCACATCATCAAAGAAAGGTGAGACAGTGTTATTTTCCACA
The DNA here is from genome assembly GCA_029874875.1 of Naso minor. Classification (NCBI taxonomy): domain Eukaryota; kingdom Metazoa; phylum Chordata; class Actinopteri; order Acanthuriformes; family Acanthuridae; genus Naso; species Naso minor. Next base: position 21,202,787 of record JAQFJB010000021.1, read on the forward strand.
CTCAACATACGGGGGCGTAGTTGAGCTTTACTCACACTCTCTGTATCAAATCAGATTAGAGGTTATCAGCAAAAACGTGACAGAAAATTGCGAGAAATGCTTTTTGTTTAAAAAAAAAAAAAAAAAAAGTCCATAGTCTTAAAGAGAATTTTAAGTGAAAATTAACCCATTTTATTATTTAAAAGATAATTTTCAGTTTGTGTCAAGTTGTGTTTCCTCACTGGTGCTCCTTTTTGTGGCAGGTACCCGTCCTTCATTGATGCGCTGCGTGATATCGACGATGCTCTCTGCATGTGCTTCCTCTTCTCCACCTTCGCCCGAACAGGAAAATGTCACGTTCAGACGATCCAGCTGTGCAGGCGCCTCACTGTGGAGTGGATGAACTATGTGGTTGCATCGCGTGCTCTCAAAAAGGTACCTGTTTAATCTAAAACTCAAAATGTGAGGGTATATTGACGTGTCTTAAGTTTATTAATCTCTGCTCTGTAATGACACTTGTTTGTTCCTTACAGGTGTTCCTCTCCATCAAGGGAATCTATTACCAAGCTGAGGTGATGGGGCAGCTCATTACGTGGCTGGTGCCGTATCAGTTCTCTCATGATGTAAGTGAATGATGAAATGTCATCCACAGTGACTATGATAATAATAAGCAGTCACTTTTCACTATTATGGGATTGCACTGAAGCTTGTCACAGCTCTGTCAGCACTTGGACTCATCATAAAGTCAACAAACGGTGATGCTGTCACATACAAATTTTTTTCGGCAGTGTTGGCTGATGGGGTGCAGTTGTTATGATTAGTTCACTGACTTTTGCTGTTTGTGTGCTCCACAGATTAGACATAATTAAGACGGATCCATTATGAATAAATTTAAATACACTCGTGTTTATTAATTTGACACTGAAACTTAGTTCAACTCTGTTTTTTTCCTCTTTTAGCACCCAACAGATGTCGACTATAGAGTAATGGCAACTTTCACTGAGATGTACACCACACTCCTCGGCTTTGTCAACTTTAGACTCTACCATTCCCTCAACCTGATCTACCCACCAAAGGTATCATGGACTTGGTTTTAATGTTTTATGTTGATACTTATATTACCTTCATCGCAGTCTGTCTCTTCAGACTGTGGGTACGCACTTGCCATTTTGCGATCGTCTCAGTCATTCACTGTGTCCTTGGTTTATCACTAATGGGACTGGTTGAAAAAATACAAACAAATCAGTGTGTGTTTTCCGCTACAGCAGAACAATAATCAGCGCATCCCAACCTTTCTCCTGTGCAGACACAGCTGTGTTGAGATAAGGCTGGCTATGTAAGGCTACACTCATCCCATTGATTCTTATGACTATGTTGAACTATAAACAAATTTTTTACACCTTCCGTACATGTATACAAGCCTGTGTACACGTTCTCTAGTGTTTTAATCTTTAATTGTGACAGATTTAAGTAAGATTCAACATAAGATGATAGAGAGTTATATACAACGATAATGTCTGATGGGAAATTGGCTGTTAAATCACTTGTTAGCACACCTGTGATCTGTTAATGTCTTCCTTCCTTTTGCAGCTGGACATTAAAACAGAGTCAGACCTGAAGGAGGAGGATGAAGATGACTATGCAATGAACTCAGAAAGCTATTTAGAGGTGAGACTCTTTATCTTTACTTTGCATTCACCTCATGACTGCAGATGTGCGTAAAATATTGTGTGTTGCCCTGATAGCATAAAAAAAAATGGAATCTTACTAGTGACGTCTGTGTATTTTCCAGAGTAAACAGGACATTCATTCTGAAAAGGCTTACTGCTGTGGAAATTTAAAAGGTTTTTTTTAAGGCCATGAGCACAAACAGATTTCTATTCACCTCCATTATGTAACAGGTGGATACACAAACATCAGAGACAAATCCATTAAACTTTCTGCATGGCTGGATGTACCTGTAGTTGTATTAGCCACATTAAAATAACTCAAGACATGCAGAATATTTACTCTTAATATTTTTATTCTAACTGCATAAGCCAGTTAACAGATGTATATTACCAGTCAATCCTGTAAATGGTTGTACACGTAGAAACTTCATTCAGTTCAGATTGAATATGAAATTCTGCATGGTTTAAAAAAAGAAAAATAAATGTCAAGGGACTGGGATGAGTTTTTAGGTCCTGTAAGAAGATGAAGTATAGTCAGTCTGAGTGATGCATTCATGAGTCTGAAGGCGTATCACGTGACAAAACAGCTGCTTTTGACTAAATGAATGATCTTACAAAGACATGATATATAGGACAAGATTTTACACAGATTTTAACCTGTTGCAACAATCCTCAGGACATAAAGAGTTAATTACCTCATTCACATAGCAAACGAATGGACCAGGAATGTGAGCTTGCTTGCACACTCTAGTATAAATATTTCTGCAAATATTTATTAATTCATTGACTTGGTTTGTTTGATGGTAGACTTTGAGTTATAGCCTCATGCTTTCCCAGTGCAGTGTCCTCAGTGAATAGAGTGAAGGTGCTCTGCAGTTTTTAATGTAATTCTTCTGTCTGAACACTTGTTCTGTCTGATTGAGTCTGGTGGTTTGATTCTGTGCTGTACGAGACAGGACATCATCGAACCTGATGCAGGCAGTTTTTCTGCACAGAAAAGGCATTGTTAGCAGCAAGGGTAAAATACATTTATTAACTTGAAAAAAAGTAAACACCACAGTGATTCCACTGACTTCTTCTGTTATGAGATGATAATAAGATGTTAGACTTTAGGGTTCCACATTTATTCTTTGCACACTTTTGTGATATTTTGACTGTCAGGTCCCTGATAAGTTATTGGATATCCACAGTAATGATGTGTAACTGTGCATGTAAATCAAAAAATAAGGAACTGTTGTTCTAATCTCTTGTTGATCTTTGCTGTGCAGAAACTGTCGGCTCTGAGTGCCAGTCTGGCGCGAGTGGTTTCTACCGCAGAGGAAGAAGAGGCTGAGCCTGACAATTTTCCTGTTGAGGGGGTAAGAAAACCAGCTAACACAATGATTGACTGTATCTTCTCTGTTTTGAATATACTGAGCATAAAACTGTGATATTATAGTCACACTGTAATACTAAGACACAAGGAAAAACAACAGTTGATGAACTAATTGGTCTCTGCGGGCAGAGGTGAGAGGTGGCACATCTTTTTCAGAGGAGTCAAATCTGTTTGAGGTGTGAGACTGGAGGATTACAGCTTCTTTTTTGGTTGCTAAGGACAACATCTTTCACCCTGAGAAGCTGGTTTTACTCCGCTTCTCCAACATCTAAGGAAATAGTTGGATGGAGTTTGCAGTGTGATCTTCTCCGGGCTTAAAAACCGTTGCGGCATGTGTGCGTCATTTTTTCAGACTTAGTGCAACACCGCATTTGAAGATTAACACAATGACACAACAAATTATTTCTATGGCTCTTCAGATGTTACTTTGATGTTGCAACAATCACCTTTAATACAAATGTTATATGCTCACACTGCATGGAAAATAATCGGTGTTAGACAGCACCTATCCTTGCAGAGCATATATGAACAGGCCACTCTGCGTCAGGCCAATAA
>JAQFJB010000021.1:21247767-21258368 GCA_029874875.1 Naso minor
TACAGTACGCTGAAAGGTTATTATGGAATTTCTGCCTGATGAAACCAAAAATATACTTCCTACCCCAGGTTTAAATCATCTTTTTTTCTCATTCCACTTTTTAGTTTTACTCCACTGCAACAAATTAGTATTTAATTTACAGGTTTATATTTTTACACACAAAACATGACAATGTACACATACAGCCAAAATGATTATGAGCAGTTGATCCATCAATTGATAGAAATTAATTAGCTTTTTTTATTTAATAAGTGTTTTTCTTTTCCTTTTTTTATGTTAAATGCTCAACACTTCATGATTCCAGTTTAACGAATCTGGGGATTTTTCAGATTGCACTTCTAATTATTTTACAAATGTATATCCAGAGGAAATTTACTTGTGAAATCAACAACCATCTAAAAATGGAAAAAAAAAAGAAACAAAACACGTATGCTCACCTGTTTCTGTGCTGCAGATCTAATAATTTAGTAGCCTGATAAATATGAGCGCTTGTGACTATAAAAGTCATAACTTATGATTTACATCTTTTTCACCTCTCATGTCCTGTATGGTCACATTTGTTGTTTCTCCACTCGTTTATTCAGTTGTTTACTTCACCTGTATATTATTTTGCATTACCTAATACATATATGACCTGTATGCTGTGTATGTGGCATTTTGCAGGCATGGAGGTGGCTGCTGCTCTGACAGACAAGGCCCACTCGGTCTCTGTCATCGGGATTGAGTCAGTCCCCTTTAAAAAAGCTCTCGGGGAGAAAGTAGGGAAAGCCATAATGAAGGTAGGAAAACTCTCCTGGGAAATCAGGCATTTCAGAACCTGAAGCACCTCCAAAACACAATCATTACTCTTTTATGGGAAGAAGGAAAAACCTTTGGCTTGCAGTTTAAATGCAAATCACGTTTTTCTGATCAATACATCCGTAACCACAAGAAAGAGCATGAATGTTCTCATCAGCCAGCATCACCTGGTTTCTCTGTCTGTCTGTGGCGTGTTTTGTCTTTGCAGCTGTTTGAGGCAAACAGGGTGAAGTTCTACATGCTGAATGAGGTGTCAGAGATGATTGGCCATCATGGACAGGTATTCAGAAAGTGAGAGAAACAGCCTGACATGATGCTCAGCAGCACTATAAACTCTTGTTATTCCATGATGTGAATGAGTTCGATAAATTAAAGCTTATTAACAGCATGTCTGTAAAGCCAAATGAAGACATTTGGTGACACTTTGTGTGAGGCCTGTCTCTGTAATGCATTATAACACATTATGAACATATATAACACATTATAATGCATTATGAACACACTTATAATGCATTATATGTGGTTATGGTGAGGGTTAACTCTAACCTTGCTTGTAACTATGATTATACAGCACTATAGACTCATTATAAGTATGTTCATAATGCATTATAGATGGATGCTTTAAGTAAAGTGTTAGAAAAATATTTTTCTTTATCAGTAAATGACTAAATGAGCAACTATGCTCATATTTTGAATAGCAACATTCCAAGTTTATTATCTATTAAGAGTTTAATGTTCTCATTAGGAGTGTGTATGTGTGTACTTGGACCACATTTGATCGACAGTGCTGTTAACAATATCGTATGTGAAAAATCTAAACAGTTCAAACTTGGCAGAAAAATGTGTTTACTGTATGTGATGCTCCTAATCATAATATGAGGCCGGGAGAAACAAGTTTTTTGGGGCTTTAGGAGTCTTCTCCACTTTGTGTTAATCAGTTAATTAAATGAATGTAAATATGAAAGCTGTCAGTGTATTGATATGCATCTCTACACTGTCTGGACTGTTTTCCTGTTCTGCAGCTGAAGGAGGTGGTGCTGAAGAGCGGGAAAGTCCTGCGGGCGGACGTGTGCGTCATTGGAGCAGGTGATGTCAGAGATGACATAAAATGCAGCTTCTGTCATTCTCTGCGGTCTCATCAATGCAGATGATGAAACTCTTTTTTAAAGACATTTAAAACTTCTTACCTCCTGCAGGAAGTATTCCTGCTACAGGCTTCCTGAAGCAGAGCGGCATCCACATGGACTCCAAGGGCTTCATTGCTGTCAACAAGGTATTTTACAAAACCTGGAGATTGAATAAAGAGTTTTGTTAATTTTCTAATTTAGTTACTGTTGTAAATTTTCTCCCAGATGATGCAGACGAATGCTGACGGAGTCTTCGCTGGAGGAGACGTCGTGATTTTTCCTTTCCCACCACGCAACAACAAGAAGGTGAACATCCCTCACTGGCAAATGGCTCATGTACACGGTGAGTGTCACAGCTTGATCATTAGATTCTGCATTTCTAATGTTGTAATTTCCTGTGATACTGATTTAGATACAAGCATCTAAATGTCTTGCTTTGACCTGACTGACAGGACGGGTGGCAGCTCTCAGCATGATGGGCAGAACCACTGAGATGAAAACTGTGCCTTACTTCTGGTCAGCCATGTTTGGGAAGACCATCCGCTATGCAGGTAAGTTCAGACCTTCTTCCTGTATTTATCTCAAAGAGCGTTTGCTTTAGTCTGATGTGTTTTCAGAGTTATGACGGAGGCTTGCTGAGCTTGTAGAGTTGTTATTACACTGCCATCTAGCTGTAAAAAATGACTTTGGCCTGAATTTGACTGTTTATTTTTTGTTTTTTGTCTTTTAGCTATTGACAAACACACGCTTAAATGTTAATAATTTTATATTTGTGAAGGTTATGGTGATGGATTTGATGATGTCATTATACAAGGAGATCTGGATGAGCTGAGATTTGTGGCGTTTTACACCAGGTAGGTTCTACTTTGTGTTCATAATGTTCTAAAATAAACTGAAAAATGTAAAGCTGATGCATATTTGGTTTTAGCTTGTCTTCTTTGTGTTTATTAGCTGACCAACTTTAGTCCCACACTGTGTGTCCTGGTCTGATTTATCAATGGTTTCTCATTGTTTCTTGCTCTGGTTCGTCCATAGGAGTGAGGAGGTGGTGGCTGTTGCCAGCATGAACTATGATCCCATTGTATCCCGAGTGGCAGAGGTCTTGGGATCCGGAAAGACGATTAAGAAGCGAGATGTGGAGTAAGTCTCCTTCCCAGGCTTAAATCTGGTCACGGTTACAATAGCTGTTATGTTCTTTATGTTTCTCAGCTTTTACTGTGAAGGAAAACATGACAAATGTTATTATCACTCTGACAGAACTTGTGACTTCAATCACATGGAGGGTTTTACACAAGCCAAACTAGTTAGCTTATTAAAACAACAGTACAGAAGTCAGAGTGAAGAAAAACAACACCTGTTATTTTATTATTTACTTAATTAATAAAATGACACCTTAGTTTAAGGGTCATTTTACAATGATTTGGATGTTCCATGAAGATAAAATAATGAATTCAACTAATATTGTCAAGAAAATAGTGAACACATAAGATCTTACACAGTTAATTAGGTGCCAATTAATTAACACTTTAAAGAGCCAGTTAAATATATACACATATATTAACACATAATCGGGTTTTTAAAGACATTTCTAATCATTTTTATAATGCAACCATTTTACCTGCTTCTATGAAGCAATTACAACAGCTGTATAAACAATAATTTAATGATTAATAACAATGACACTGCAACATACTGAAGCTGTAAAATTAATAGTAATTGCTAAACAAACCTTTACAGTTTGTTATAAATCATTTATTTACTGTTTATACACATGAAATTAATTCACAGGCACAGTTAAACTCATAAAGACATGCAGCAAAATGAATTAAAATAAAATCTTAACCGAAGCTTTTTTTTCAGACGGACTTTGCTCTGTTTCAGAGTGACAAACATTTATAGCCCACATAAATAAATGCTTAATAAATAAATCTAAATAATAAACCAGAATAAATACCCCAGTTATATCATATTAGGACTTAAGTTTTGTGACAATATTTTATCGCGGGGCTTCTGGTGATTTCCAGTCACAATTATGAAATTTGAATATTATTAACAAACCCACGGACCTGTTTAAAAAATAAATAAATAAATAAATAAATAAAAAACATTACCATGTTGCTATATGTGTACTATTTTACTGTGATTTCATGCAGTTCTGTCTGTTTTGGTCTGATTTGCTCCTCATGTCTCTCATGTCTTTCATCTTTAATAATGCAAACTCAATATTTGAAGGATGTTAGCACGACTTGGCAAGTACGGACAAATATGAGCTTTTTCTTTTTTCCATTCCACGCATGTTGTTTGCGTGCTGTAAGTCATCAGTTGTTAACCTGATAAACACAGACATACATGTGTCTTTTTTTATTTATTTAATTTTTTTTGCAGGACTGGAGACATTTCTTGGTTGATCGACAAAGGCTCTCAATGACTTCTCATCTGAAGGTCACAAGACGGATCTGAAGTCCACCTCAAAATGGACACTTATGGTGCTGAGACACTGAGCAGCTATCCCGGACTGGACTCACACACTCACACACACACGCGCGCACATGCGCACTGGGGAGAGGACTGTGGGAGACACACTTCCCTAAAGATGACACTGACACTTTCATTTGTTCCTTGGAGACACTTTAACGTGAAAGACGAGCCATTTACAGTCTGGGAACACTGAGTCTGTGCTGGCAGGTCTTTTATGACAATGTTGTCATGTTTCACAACAAAGCAATACTGGATTCAGCCTCTGTGCTGCTGCAAGATGTATCTACCTGTACACTTTGTTTATAAGAAGCCACGGACGGGCATTGTCATTTTTTTGTACAAATAACATTGTAAATAGCTATAATCCAGAATGCACTGTAACAACTTAAGAACAAGCGATTTGAATTGAATTTTTTAAGTTTTAAACAACAGATCTGGTTGTATGCTTGCAAACAGGCCTTCTGCAGATCTGCATGGTACACAGTAATCTACTGTAATGGGAGTTAAAACAAATAAGCCCCTGAACGGATAGTTTTCTATGAAGATGCATCAGCAAACAAGCTTCAATCTGCTAAAACACAAACTACATAATCAATGCAGCAGAAACCCGAATGCAGCTTTTCCACCCTTGGTTGCCTTGCTGATAGAGAGCACAAATGAAATTCAATACCGACTTTGATCAACACTAGTGCTTGCGAAATAGATTCATGTATTTTCTAACACATAGATGTCTCTCCTGTAGAAAAAAAATCCAATAATAGCTTAAGGTTATTTTTGATAGCCGTCGCCTCCACGGGGATGCTCTTCGTTACTAACTCAGGGAACTGAGGTTTGTGGCCTGCTGACACTGGGGTTACTGGTTCCTTCTGCAAGGAGAAATTGAATTGTTGCTTTGACATTTTTCCCAGCAATTATAATTCGACATTGCTCTCATTTCTAACTGCTTGTGATGAGTGTAAAAAGGAGTTTAAAGCAGACGTTTGATTTCAACCCAGATTTAGAAAAAGTTAAGATACTGTGTAAAATGTAAATTAAAAGAAAGCATGCAGTCTTTTGCAAACATATCTTGTTCAGAAGCCCAGGTACTAAGATCTTTTGTTTTCACAAATTGTTGAACCTCATGCATTCTTGCTTGTTAACACCTGAGCCCGTCACCTGTTACCAATGAACCTGTTTACCTGTGGAATGTTCCAACAGTAATTTATTGGGCATTCCCAACCTTTCCCAGTGTTCTGTTGCTCCTGTCCCAACTTGTTTGAAATGTTTTTGCTGACACTGAAATCAGAATAAGCACATATTGACTAAAATCACTGAAGCTTTATGAGGTAGAACATTAAAAATTTGGCTTTGTCACACAGCATCCTATCTGTTCTGAAATCAGGGTTGAACATCCAGGTGAGCTGATAATGAGCCCTGAAACAAAAGTCCACACAGCGTTTTAAAAAGCATTATTGTTCCTACGGAGACGCCTGGAATGACGTTTTTATAACTAAAGTTTGAAATAAAAGTCATTCAACAACAACTCACTGCTTTTTATGTTTGACATTCCATGTTGTTCCACCTGTCGTGTGTGCAAGTCTTGACAATAAATAGTCGGGAGAAACAGAGTCAGTAGAAAATGTTTAATAATTTTCCAGGGAGTGACAGAACATAGTTTGCAGCTTTATGACAAGTTTCATTCATTGGGTCGAGGGCACTAAAAACATTTCTTAACAATTTTGTGGAGTTTTTGTTTCATACAATAAAAACTACTTGAGGAAAAATACACAGAATGGATAAATTCACACGGGTTATAAATGAAAAATCTCACAAAACAAAGATTTTTCCTAATAGCAAGAGTACAAACACACACAATGACAATGTTCACAATAATATTGCAAACAGCCCGTTGAGGTTTTTCTTCATTATTTGGGTAAAAAGTACGAAGCACCTCGAGGACTTATAAATATGTCTACAAACAGCGGAGTAAAGGCGGTGATATACTTATTAAACAGGATTCGTTGGAGAACATGAAGGGTTCAGTGCTCGTTAGCGAGGAGATAAACATCAGTGCGGCGACAGATTCACTGCTCCGTCACAGGACTTTACTGTGATGTCTGTGAGAACATGAACATGATCCCATGGCTGAACAAATCAGTCTAACGTGAGCACAGAGACTCTTTGGAGGCAGGAGAAACCTCGCAGCTCTTATTGGTATGAGAATTTATGAAATGTCCGACTGTAATGCCCGAGTGTGTCTCAGCACTGGTTACTGTAATATTGCAAAAAAGTCTGAGTAAAAAACACAAGTGTAAGGACACGCTGGGGTCTTCTAAAGACGACATGACAGACTTCAGGACGGTGCAGTGACAACACGACAACATTGTAAAAAATGTGTTTGCTGACAGAAAACAGCTGCAAGTTACTTAAGAAAAAAATCAGAAAAAGTCCAGTTGTAACTGCTTCTTTTTACTGTTCATAATTCTATTCTACAAAAATGTTAAAAAATTGATTCACATTATGAAATGAGCTTTTATCCAATGATTACAATCACAGCTTTCATTGTTCTGACAAATAAAGGCACCTTTCAGACGGTTATTGTTTAAATCAAAGCTCTTGAGATGATAACCATTGGCAGTGATCTCTGTCAAACTCGCCCGACTGAGAAGAGAGAAACCTGATTGTTTGGTGGAGGAGCGTCTGTTCAGAAAGTCCCGCCAAGAAAAACACCAAACGATGCACGCTGGCAGACGAGCTGCTGTTTACAAAACTCTCGCAGCAATAAATATGCATGTTGAAATGGTCTTCGTCTTAACGGGGTCAGAGGTCATATTCTGCTGCACACTGCTGCAGGTACCATTCATACAAGTTCCCCTGTGGAGGAAAATAAATGAGTGAGACTCACAGCGATGATGCTTAAAATCTATGTAAACTTGCACTGACATTACGATTATTTAAAGACTCATGAAATCAAACTCTGTTTTTGATCCTGGTTTTAATCTTTTTTTTTTTTCCTATTTGAATACTCACTCAGAGTATTTGCATTCTTGTATAGTAGTTTTAGTTGTGAATGACTTTCTATGATGGGGGACTAACAGGAAACACCACATGTAATTCAGCATTACCCTTTGTAATAATTTGTCATATTTCTTTATAAATATGTATGACATATTACGGGGCGCCCTGGTAGCTAAGTTGGTAGAGCAGGCGCCCCATGTAGAGAAGCTGTGTCTTCACTGCAGTGGCCCTGGGTTTGATTCCAAAAAGCTTGGCAGAGTCCAAAAATAATTTTTGTCACCACTCAAAACACTTTACACACAGTTTTACTGCAGATTTAGCTTCTATATTATTCATCTTGTAATAACACAAACAAAAAATCCAACCTTCTTCGTTTTGACGACATCTTGGATGTAATCGTTGTACTCGGCCATCGCCCTCTTCTCCTTCTTCGTCAGAGTCTTATTCCTTCGACTGAGAGTGAACATCAACGCTTGCTTAAAATTTCAATATTCACTTCCTCTGTGTGTGTGTATGTGTGTGTGTGTGTGTGTGTGTGTGTGTGTGTGTGTGTGTGTGAGAGAGTGTTTAAGTTGGATGTAAAACACACACACACCTTGACATAAAAGAAAAAGCTTTTTATTTAGACATTTCTCTTTGAGTGTTTTTATGTTTAGTGTCACTGTAAGTGACCTGGTTCCAATATGGACCAAAAGGGCATTTGTGCCCATGTGCAAGGGTGTAATATACAGTACATTTACTTTAATTATTGATTAATTTCCCCTTTAAATTCACAAAATCAGAAAAAATTAACGAATGCACATCAGAATCTCCTGTCAATATTGGCTACACAACAGTCCAAAACCCCGAAGAGATTTAATATCAATTGATGCAAAACATAGAAAAGTAGAAAATATTTGCAATTGATGAATTGATTAACTGTTCTAGCTCTGCATGTGTATATCTTTGTATTGTATCTTTTGACACTTACCCTGCAAAATACCTTGCCAGGAAAAGCAGGAGGTAGCAAAAAGCTCCAAAAATGATCACAAACACAACTTGTCCATCTTCTGGTATCCAGTCCCATAAATACATCACTATTCCCTGTGAGACGCATTAACAGACACTCAGAAAACTAAGGACACTACAAAACAATTAAACAGTTGTCAGTTATATGCAATTACATGTTATAGTTATGTTAGAATGTTACTTGTGCTCTCTCAGGACTTACAGTGCAGATGGAAATGAAGCGAGCCGTCCCTTCACCCAGCAGCTCCTCCAGCTGCTCTTTGGAGACGGTGTTCACAATGAAACTGAGGATGAAGAGGGTCGGAAGGACGAAGCCCAGAGCTCCACACAAGAACGAGTGAAGACGCACGCTTTTGTTGTAACTCGCATCAGCCCTGCGTGCACACAGAGGAAATCTGCTTTCAATGTCAAATTTTCTGCAGCAGGAAACATCTGTCTCTGCTGCACACACGTGATTTAGTTTATTGGCTCAAAGATGCCACGTGTCATTCTGCATAAGGAGCACATGCTTGCCTGTCCTTCTGTAGTTTGCCGCTGATGGTGGAACAAATGAGATCGCAGTCTTTCTCCAGCTGATCTAAAGTCTTCTGAACAGCCTGGTTGATGGTCTTCTCGATGGTCTGACACACTCCATCGATCTGGTTCACACAGCGGCTCGGCTAAACAAGACAAAGGCTCATAAGTGCATCAAACATGTACAACTGTGCATCTCGAATGGCAGCGGTCTGCAAACTCCCACAACAAATCCTGACAGCATTCTAACTGACATCAATGTGCACTTAGCAGGAAGTTAAGCTGCACTTGCTCAGCAAAATAAAGTGGAAGTTCAGGACTCAGGCTGCACAAATCTGCCATGCAGAGTCGAGCTTTGTGGCTGTAGATCACAAGAAGGTGCAGCAATAAGTCAGGACTGGAGCCGCCATTGTCAAAGGTGGCTGATCTAAGGCCATGGTTTACAACCCCTGTTCCCCCCCAAGAGTGGATAACTCTCTCAGTCTTCATATTGAAAAATGACTCATCCTGTTTCAGCCTTCAACAGCCACCAGGATACAAAGTTGAAAATTTACATTCAAGGGTAATCAACGGCTGTTCAAGACCAAGGATAGCACAACGCTTTAAATGCAGACTAAAGATCAGACCTGGATCTGTTAAAGGAAACACAAACCTGTTAATGGAGGGGGTGGGGCAAGAATCTGATGGTTATCATTGTCTTTAGTATGTAAAATTTAAGATGTAAACTAAATGGACCTTTAGTGTTATTTAAATCTCATCCTGTTAACTGGCCATCATGGGAATATTCAGAAAGCAAACAGTCTCACCTTCTGTGGGTTTGGGATGTAAATCGTTGGCATTTCAAAACCACATTTGTTGAGACCTGGACGGCGACACAGTTCCTGGACAATCTGCATCATCACCCTCTGCACAGATAAAAATATATATGTAGGGGTTTTTTTTAGGTTTAAACATTGGGAATAAAAAGCCAAATATTCTGTCTCTCTGACCTGTCGGTCTGTTTCATTCCCAGCTTCATCGGCCTTGCTGAGGTAAAACAGCAGCTTGTCTCCACATTTTTCACTCAGTTTCTCCACGATGTTGAGTGTGCGTTTGCAGAGAGCCTGGCCCATCGGGTCAAAGAACACAAATATCAGGTCGGCCTGTTCTCCTGCACGAAGAAAAACAAGAACAACAGCAACAAAAAAAACATCCTGATTAAGGAACACGACAGCTTTTCAGTAGATGATCACACTTACAGCTGCAGAGACATACCCAACCAGGTGATGGCGCTGTTGACATCGAAAGGGTAGATCATGTCCCCGTCAACCAAACCCGGCGTGTCCACAAATGTCACCAGACTGAACTTCTTCTGCTTGGAGGTGGAGATCTCAGCACACAGATAGTCCAAAACACCTGGAAAATACAAACCCAGTGTGTGTACAGACAAAATATTTGTTACGCAAATGAAAGCAGAAATTTTATGTTGAATCCCTGCAGAATGCTGCCTCCTCCAATGGCTATAGTATTATGTGATGCCAGATGCTGCAGTGCGGTCAATACTTGGAAACCTGAGGACAGCCAGTGACACTAAAGATCAGGAATGCTGTCAATTTTTCGAGCTTGCAATGCTGCATTTCGAGGAAATGCTGTATAAATTTGTAACTGAGTCTCAAGTATCTTCAGGATGATCTGATTAAA
>JAQFJB010000021.1:21311303-21322678 GCA_029874875.1 Naso minor
TGTTGCTCTTAATCAGTTTTATTTTTTAAATAAGTATCGTCATTACTTCAACTAAAGTACTAAATCACCATTTATCTAAAGATGGATTAAACGATTTGTGATTGCCATCTGCCTGAATTCACTGTAATGAAAAGAAAATGTGAAAAAGAAAGAAAGAAACCAGAAATATATGGGGCAGATATTTTTATTTCTGTTTAAAGGTATGAAGTGTGTCTTCATGAAGCCAAACGTTAAATATGTAAATGAAACAGAGGAACCCCAAAATAAGACGAAATGTAATTATACTGGCTGAAATGTCTGTAGAGCAGTTATACTTTGGACTCTTGATAATCCTTTTAACTGGTGACTGAATGAAATCAAGTAATCTTTCTCTCCCTGCTGCCTTCAAATGCGTCTTCTTGCTGTATGTTGCTGATTTTCTTCCCTCACACCAGACTGAAGGTTTTGAGCCATGTCAGTGTGTTCAGCCCTGCGGAGCCGCCGCGTCGTTGGAGGCTGCTGTGAGCTCTGGCGTGCTGTCCCTCGACCGCTCGTCCACATCAGATCAGCCAGTGCAGCTGAGCCGGGCACCAGAGGATGTGATGAAGAACAGCCATGGGAGGCAGCGGGCTACCTGCCGTTCTCCAGAGCGCAGATTGGATCTTTCTTCCAGGACAGGCCGGTACTGAAAAACCCGTTTCTAGAGGATGCCTTGCTCAGAGGATACCTGAGGAGACACCTGCCCCAGGAGGTGAGGAGGGAGCCTTCAGCTGGGATGTGTTATTTAGAAATGAACCAAGACAGGACTTTATTTGGACTCCCTGTACTGCCCAAGAAATGGTGTAAATTATATGCTATAAGTTGTTTTTTGGGACAAAAAGCAGGGGGTCATCTTAATTAATGATCTACATATAAGATGCATTTTGCAAAATTATAATGTGGTCTTTAGATATTCTGTTGTATTTGTGTTTTTTTTAGTATTGATAAGCTGCAAAAAAGAAACACTGAAGCTTGTGCAAAGCGTCATAAAAAGGCAGTTGTGCAAACTATGAAAATATGTTTTGTCTCGTTAATGAACTAGAACCTCAGTTACATGTGTAGTGCACATTTAAACTTCGCTGCGACAACACCAAGCAGCTTATTTTGTAAATCAAAGCAGCTGGATAGGATCTATCTTGTCAGGCTGATAAGATCAAGTGAATGCGTATGAACATGTTCCCAGGCAGCTTTCTCAGACTTGTGTGCGTTCGGAGAGCGAGTGGCCAATGAGGTGGACGGGTGGGGCAGAGAGTGTGAGGTTACTCCTCCACGGCTGGTGCACTTTGACTCCTGGGGTCGCAGAGTGGACCACATTGTGACATCACCAGCTTGGAAGCGGATGAAAGATCTGTCAGCACAGGAAGGACTGGTGGCCATTGGCTATGAGAGGACGTTTGGGGAGTGGAGGTAAGAAGGCGGTTGTACATCATATTTCAGTTTAGCTCATTATGTTTTGGTAATTACTTAAAGGATAAGTTGTTCTGAATCAGACACTCGGACAAATTGTGTTTGTGTTGCAGTCGTGTGTACCAAATGAGCAAGTTGTACGTCTTCTGTCCCTCCTCTGGTCTTTACACGTGTCCGCTGGCCATGACTGATGGAGCTGCTAAAGTCATCCAGGTTTGTCAACAGGAAAGCAAATTATCTGAGCAACATCAAATACTTTATACCTATACAAATACTTTCTTTTGGCGTAGTGATTGATTTTTGTGGATGTGTATGTGAAGTCTTTAGGTGTCTCACGGCCAGTAGAAGACGCTTACAGTCGTTTGACAACTCGACAGCCTGAACGTTTCTGGACGTCTGGACAGTGGATGACAGAAAGACAGGGAGGATCTGATGTTGGTCAGTGGTGACACTTTTCTGACATGAACTAGTATAAACAAACCTCTATTTTTTTAAAAATGCTATTAAATGTTATTCTGTCTTTGTTCACATCCAAGTGATTCTTAATCAAGGTAACTTGATAACTTGACTAACTGTTAAAATGCATCATGAGATGCTTCTCACTGTCTGGTGTTTCCTCAGCCAGTGGCACAGAGACAGTGGCTGTTCCCCAGACAGATGGTTCCTACAAACTGCACGGCTTCAAGTGGTTCACCTCTGCTACAGACGCCGACATGACTCTCACACTGGCCAGAGTTCAGGACAGAACAGGAGCCACAACACCGGTACTGCCGACCTTTCACTCGTCTGACATTAGTCATCACTCTTCTTGAATAACCCGCAAAGTAATTTAATTGCTCTGTATGTCCGCTCTTTTAAATCCCAGGGTAGCAGGGGTTTGTCTTTGTTCTACGCAGAGGTGAGTAGAGGTGAGGATGGCCGACTGAAGGGTATAGAGGTTCAGAGACTGAAGGACAAGCTGGGAACAAGACAGATGCCAACTGCTGAGTTACTGCTGGACGGCCTGCCGGCGCACAGGGTCAGTGACACGTCGTTAGGTATTACTGATTATTGTAGCATAGACCGCTGCTCTGGTCTCTCCAGAGAGAAGATGATCAATGCCAGCATTACAGCAAGGCCACACTGGGTCATGTACGGCTCACTTTGTTTGTAATAAAGCTTTGTGCCACAGGAATAAGCAGAACCTTCTGGTGGAACAGTTACAGTGATCTTGTTTGCCAATCCGCTACGATAAAGAGCTAGAAATAGACCAAGAACTACAAATTGTGATTTTGTATAATATCTCTTAGATTCTCATTTGTAATCTGTCAGCAAATTTGCAAAACAACATAGCACCTCTTTGTTTACCTACAAACTTCTGAGAAAATAATTTGGGCTCTTGACACACTATGCAACTGCTCCAGTGGCAGTGGGCAGATATCTCTTTGTCAGCCTGTGCAAAGTTGTGTGCTTTGAATGGCAGCCTATGATTGAGCCTATATTTTTTTACAAATACCTGCAAAATGTTTTTGCAATGATTTTATACTTTGTTTGTTTTCTAATATATCTCTGGAGCTGTTTCACCACCACCCACACAGATCTTCAGTTTCTTTGTGCATTGCATTGTGGGAGAAAAGTATCTAACATAAGACTCAAAATCACCCCTTTTTAGTATGCACTCTTATTCAGTGTAAATATAATACATACTAACAACTGTCTCTACATTTACAGCTGTCAGAGGAAGGCAGAGGTGTGGCCTCTATAGCTAACATGCTGACTATAACCCGGATCCACAACAGCGTCTCTGCAGCAGCTGCAATGAGAAGGCAGGATACTACTTGTACTACTGCACTGCATTTTCTAAAAATATGCTATAAATAGGCTGATTAATAATGTGTGTGTGCATGTGTTCACAGGGTGGTCCAGTTAGCTCGTGACTATGCCACCCGCCGCACTGCCTTCGGAAAGCTCCTTAAAGACCACCCACTGCACATGCAGACTCTGGCTAGGATGGAGGTGAGCTGGCAGGGGCTGAACAAACTACACAAACTCTTCGCAGTGTTTCCCATCATGCCTCATCCTCGCTTGCTCCTCATGTGGACAGGTGGAGACCCGTGGAGCGTTCCTGCTGGTGATGGATGTGTGCCGTCTGTTGGGGCGAGAGGAAAGCGGCGTGGCGACCCAGCTTGATACGAACCTGCTTCGTCTCCTCACTCCTGTGGTCAAACTGTATACTGGGAAGCAGGTGAGGTCTTGTACAGATGAAATACTCTCCTCTTGCTGTTTTGGTGCAACCTTTAAGATCCTCGTTTTGTTTTGTTGCAGGCGGTGGCCGTGGTGTCGGAGGGTTTGGAAAGCTTCGGTGGACAGGGCTACATCGAGGATACCGGGTTGCCTGTGATACTTCGCGATGCACAGGTGAGGTCAACACATAAAAATCAACAGTATTGCACGTTTTTTTTGCAATTTTGAAGCTTACCTTGTCCTCCTCTTGTAGGTGTTGAGTATATGGGAAGGAACCACAAACATCTTGTCTCTGGATGTGCTGCGTTGTGTGGCTCGTAGCTCAGGAATGGTTCTTCATGCTTACTTCACACATACAAAGGTACGGGGTCAGGAAATGATCCCATCACACAAGTTCAGTAGCTCGTCAATAACAGAGGTGAACAGGGATGTGATGTGCACTTGTTTTCTTCTCCTTGTAGTCGCTTCTAGCAGCTGCCTCAGATGTTCCCGCATTGGCCCCAGCAGTGAAAGCAGTGGACGGAGGTCTCTCTGAACTCAAGGACTTTGTCCAGGTAGCAGCAGCCAGAGCACCCGGCTACCTGGAGCTGGCAGCCAGAGACCTGGCATACAGCCTGGCTCGCATTTACACCGGTAGATACCACAATCACCCATACACTCCTCTTCAACACAAAACACTAAATCAGTACAATAAAACCAGGAATGCTGGGGGGGGGTGTGTGTTTAAATTCCACTCACATTCTACCTCGTCAAAACTTGATATCTGCATTTCCCACAGTGCAACTCGACCACAAACTACTGAGTCAGAGATTTGGATGTTTTGCTAGTAGCGGCTAATGTAGCCTGGAGTTGCGAGCCTTCAGCAGAGTGAAGGTGCAGGCCACAGAGGTCTGTCACACGCACCTCTTATTAGCTCCTCATCCCAAGATTTCTTACACGTTCTCGCCTGTTAACACCGACGCAATACGAATGCCAAAGCCCTGTGAACAGACCTTGATGTGTAAAATTGTTGGAGTTCCCCTTTAACTACGTGCACGTTTACAGGTGCCCTTCTCATTGATCATGCGTGTTGGAAAGGAGCCTCTCCGTCCGACACTTACGCAGCTCTCAGGTAAGAAAAAAACATCTTTGCTTTTGTCAGGGTTAAAAAATATCGTGCAAATTATTGCATTAATCCATCATATGTTTGTATTTTTCTTATCAGGTGGTGTGAACAGGACTTGTGTCCTGTGGCGACCAAACGTGCGAGTGGTTGCTACGATCCCAGGACACCTCCACTCGATGCTGCGCTGGTGTTCGACCAGCCGGTCCAAGACTGAATGTTAACCTGTTACAGATGAAACTGTCACTTGATCTGCCTTTGCTTTAAATCTGTAGCAGCTCTTAAGACTGTTTCCTTCTTTTTTTGGTTTTTGTAGATGACTGAAATCATGTTTTGTTTAAAAAAAATTGAAAAAAATGAAATCTACTTCTGTAAAGCACAACAAAGAAACTTAAAATTGAGTTTCTAAAAGTCGTAGGTCTTTTTGGAGCATTTCTGTGATTTTGTATCCCTGAAATTTACTTATTTCAGGCCAAGTATTCAGTTTTTTGTCCATAATTAATATGAAACTGAGGATTATAGTTATTACACTTCAGAGGCAAAGATCAACAAACCACCAGAGCCCAAAAAAAAGTCACCTCCATGCTGCCTTCATGATAGTTAGAAGAGTTGATGCTTGACCTCCAAAATTATGTCACACGTGAACTCTGCATGTTTGCACAATTTACACATTATTTACTTATTTTGAAATGTTTCAGAATTAATATTCTTGTACGTTTACTGTATCATTTTGTTTTGTTGTGTCAAACTGTATCTGATATGTGGTGAGGGCAAAGCAAGCGAACAGCGCTTAGAACTTATGTACAGTAATGTTTATGAATTAATGAACAAATAAAGAATAAAACAGATTTCTTTTCCACTTCTCTGTGGATTTATTTCGCTGTATTCCAGTATCTGTTTAGAGATTTTTGATTTTCTTTTTAACTTTTAAATTCTGATTTTACGAGGAGTCCGTGAAGGGGACACATCTTGTTGGACAAACAGTAGGCGGAGTCTAAGGACAGACGGTGAACACGATGTACAGCTCACAGGAAACAAATCATAGATTTTGAAGTGAAGCCACAGCTACTGCAGGAACGTGAATGTTTGGATTTCGATGTCGTTGCTTTTCGGGAGTTAATGTGAACCGAGAAGTCCGGATCGCTGGACTGAAACACGCGAACACAGTCCTGATATCAACCCGCCGGGATGGACACGGCTCCAGGATGAAGTGAATCATGTCTGTTGCCTTTTATTTGTCACTTTTGCTGGTGTTTTCGTGTCACCAGCTGATCACCTCGGACTCCGATGTCCTCAGGAATCACTCAGGTGTCGGACTAGCCGAGTGGTCTTCAAACACCACGCGAGCCATGGCGTTACCGCAAAGCAACGATGAGGTCGGTGCAATATGATTTTGGATCTGATTGCTGACTAAACCAACATGTTAACCGCCATTCGTGTGAAATGAGGCTATTAGGTACATTTGTGTGTTTGCCTCCTCGTGATTCTTTGGTTTGTTTGTGCGCAGTGTGGCAGCATTCAGGTTGTCAGCAGGTTTTTCCAGCTGTCACATGACAAGTGGGAGACGTCAGGCATGAATGAAGTTTGACTGTTTTGATTAGGATGTGACCTGCGCCGTCAAATCAGACCAGATCTGTTACATGTTTCATGCATGCAAAAAATATTATTATTTATTTATAAAACCTTATCATGAATCTTTTAGGCGTAAAATATAACTAAAGTAGCTTCTAAGTACATTTAATATAAATAAAGTGGCCACATAGAGCACGTAAAGCATTCAAACACAATCTCTGCAACAATACAAAAAGAAAATCCCCTTTTTAACAACCATTCCAGTCTGATTATTATATCCATATTTATTCTAAATATTTTTTGAAATCAACATGATTCTTTGGTACAAACTCCCAAATCACATCATCATTGTTCAAAGGGAAAATTAAATTAAAAAAAAAAGACTATATCCACTGAATTTGTCAGTCAGTTGCACAATAATATGGTTGATAATGATGAATGTGAGAAATATTTATAATCTGAGTTTGTCACTTGCTCAACATTAATTCTTGTATATACCTATGGAGTCATTATTAGACTGATATTTTTCTTTCTTTCTTGTGTGTGTGTGTGTGTGTGTTCAGTGTGACATTGTGATGAGACTCAATGTTACAGAGCGCTGTGCATTTGTAAAGAACACGGCAGACTGCAGCTCTGAAGACGGCTTCATCAACTACCTTCGCCTGGCCTTCTGCCTACTTCCCCCAAACCTCACACCGCTCACCATCACTCTCTGTGTAAGACCTGTGTGTGTGTGTGTGTGTGTGTGTGTGTGTGTGTGTGTGTGTGTGAGTGACTCTATATGAAACTCTGCACCTCAGCACCAGCCAATCTTTTGAGGAAGTTGATTTTGCTGTGGGAGAAGAACTGCAAGTTCTCAAACCTCTGATTTACTGGGCTCACTCATTTCACTCTTTGCTAAATAATGGATTTTTGTAAGAATGTGTGAACGTCTTGAACTCCCCATTTTGCAACGTAACGAATCAGACGGTCACACTGAAAGAAGCTTTCATCTGTCTGAGGAGAAGCTAGATGGAGTGTGTTACAGATTGGGAACAACGCGATCAGTGTCGTGGAACAAGACCACGTTTATCAGGGTCCACTTTGCTGTTTGTGTTGTGTTTGAGCGCCACTTCTGATTTCTCTGAGTGTGTCAACAACAGTGTACCAGACCGTGACCCTCTCCTGCTTCTCTTCAGGTTATATGGCTGCTGGTTTTGTTTGTCATTCTCGGCCTGGCAGCGTCGAAGTTGTAAGTTTCTCTCATGTGTCAATATGTGTGTTACACAAGTTCCCTTCAGTGCGTCAGGGCAGCAAAAATCATTAATTTTTGCTGATAAGTTGTAGTTACGGGAACTGTAACCTGTTCCCATATTGCAGGTCGACATGAGGAGACTGCACACACACATTCATGCCCTCAGTCGTATTAGTCACATGACTTTAGAGAGTTTTTCATCATTTTTGAGATTTCTTTAGAGGAAATGAAGTTTGTTCTGCTTTCTACACCACAAACCCTCACTTCACCCTCCAAATACTAGTGCTCTTCTAAGCTAAATGTTTAAAAAAAAATTGTTGCATGTTAAATACAAAATGTCATGAACTATTACAGAACATTTTGTGGAATTGTCAGATGTTTTTCGTCACACTTTGCAGTTCTCATGAGTGCTCTCACCCGTTTTTTCTCCTGTTTCTCCTCAGTTTCTGTCCCAACCTGTCAGCCATCTCTACCAGTCTGCACCTCACTCACAACGTGGCTGTATCCTCTCTCTGCACCCACTGTGCATCCCTCAGAAGTCCACTTCTCTTTCTAACTGTTATGATTCTGTTAATGTTGCTATTTTTGTGAGGAATAGTTTCCTTGACTGGTGTTTGTGCTGAGGGTGTGACATTTTTGGCTCTCGGTAATGGAGCTCCAGACATCTTTAGTGCCATTGCGGCTTTCACCCACCCACACACGGCCGGGCTGGCTGTCGGAGCCTTATTTGGTAAGAACAATCTCACGTACAAAGAAACACACCGAAATACCCGAAGCATTTTGGTGTGAAAGCCTGGTTGACCTCACCGTGCTTGCTCTCTCCCCACAGGAGCTGGCATATTTGTTACCACGGTGGTTGCAGGCGGCGTGGCGCTCGTCAAGCCGTTCACTGTGGCCTCCCGTCCGTTTCTGCGTGATGTCATTTTCTACATGGTGGCAGTGTTCTGGACTTTTGTCATGTTGTTCAGAGGAAGCACAACACTGAAAGAAACATTTGGTACACACACACACACACACACATATGGTTTGAGACTAAAGAATATTTGTTTATTTTCTCTGTTCCAAACCTCTCTAACCACAGAAATGTCTGAGCTCTGCTTCAGAGCCGTTTGTTTGTTTGTTAGCTACCTGTCAGCAGATTATAAAAAGATTTAGATGAAAAAGGGTCAGAATAAAAATAAGTTTATTGTTTTACAGGTTCAGGATCTGTAAGTATAAATTTTATATTTGATCCTTGATTTTTAAATCTTTTTTCTCATCTGAACAGTCACTTTCATATAAAAATATAAAGGACCAAACCAGTGTTACGTCATGCCATCGGTTCCATAAACCCCTCGCATTTTCGCCAAAATATCTTGGTCTATAAGATAGCATCTTTGTTTACACTTCGTCCAAATTCAGTTCATGTTACAGAAAGTACCTTTTGTCTCAACAGCTTCCAGCTCCTCTCTCTCTCACTCAGCAATTTTTGACTGAATAAACGCTGACGTTCTGTTTAGAACGTTGAATTACCTAAACCTAGAAACTGTCATGTGTCCTATAGTGTTTCTATACACTGTTTCAACGTGAAAAGGGTTTAAAATGCAATCTGAGGTCTGCTAGAGTGAACGCAGGGTTTGAATTTTAACATCGGTAGCAGGGTAGGGGCAATCTCTATTGGTGAGAAGTCAAAAATAGACTGGTGTGATCCTTTAATTCGGTTTGTGGACTTTGCAGCCTGGCAGGGTGGTTGTTTGTTTCAGATTGCTTTCTTGTTTTGGTGCCAACGTCTGCTGCTTTCAGCTGCAATCTCAGTTATATTCTGAAACAATCCCAGAATGCAGGTCAAAGATTCACTCAGCCATACTTTTTATTGAATCACCTTCTCTTGGGTGGCACATGGGTGGTGGCTGCCAGTTGCAGTTCTATAATCACTATTATCCCATCGTAATCCACTGTTTAGATGTGTCCACAGAAACAAGAGACTGCATGTACAGGAGAGTTTACTCTGAATGTAGCCATTGTTTGAAGTTTCAGTGACAAGTTTCATTACAAACTCTCAGTATTTAAACAGACTGTGAACTTCTAAACCCCACTTTCTTCATTTCCTCTTCTCTAGGGTACTTGAGTCTCTATGTGGTGTACGTGTTAATTGTGATCATCAGTGCGTATATTTACAACCGGCAGAAACACTCAAACTCCAACGGTGTCCAGACCGTTGCTCACATCCCAGGTTAGAGACAACGGCACATTTTTACAGAGACAAATAAAAAGAAAATGTTTCTTTGAATTGCCACTGATGTTTTGTTTTTGTTTTTTTTTAAAAATATCTTTACAGAAGAGTTTCACTCATCCGACTCATCTGATGATGAGGTTCCCTGCCTGAATGGTGGGACCATCCAACATGAATATGGTAGGAAGGCAGTATTCTTTTATAGACTACAATATAAATGAATATAATCCAGAATTTTTCACCTGATCATGACGTGTGTGTGTTTCAGAGTCAGAGTACAGGCCACTTCTGCCTTTCTCTGAGTCCACGAGTCATATCCTTCTGAGCTCTCTGAACCCAGTGGACAACAGGAAGTGGAGGAGGAAACCATGGAGCTGGAAAATCCTCAAAGTGCTGAAGGTGTGTGACAGTAGACAGATTCAAAGGGCACATTAAAAAGCTTCATGTGTTAACAAAGGAGTAAAGAAAGCTGTTTAAAATTCTTCAAATGTGAATTATCTCACACATGTATCCTGCACCCTTCAGACACCCATAGAGGTCATTCTGCTGCTCTGCATCCCTATAGTCGACCCTGATAAAGAGGACAAGAACTGGAGTCGCCCGCTAAACTGCCTTCATCTAATCACTGCTCCTCTGGTGTGTGTGCTCACCCTCCAGTCTGGACAGTGTAAGTGCATCACCTTTCATGATAAAATCAGCTAGACATTCTGCAGCAGCCAAACCAGCCATTAAATGTTTTTTCCTTCAATGTCTAGATGGAGATTATATGATCCAAGGGCAGTTTCCTCTCTGGCTGCTGACTCTTCTGCTGGGACTTTTCCTCTCTGCTATTGTCTTCTGCACCACCTCTAATGACTGTCCTCCCAAATATCACCCAGTAAGTATTTGTGAAGATAAAAAAGGAACAGATATTGCTGAAAATATACAGGATAAAAACCCTTTTTGGTGAGTTGTCTGGGTCCAAGGCGTGCACCCTTCAGGTCTTTACCAAAAAGATGTAATAAAGAGCCTTTAAACTTTACCTTTATGGTTTTTTTTTAGTACCTAAATGTAAAAAGTTGTAACAGGAAACGGTAAGGCCAAAATGCATATGAGTCAAAGAAGTTGTTAGTGAATAACTGAATGCATCAACTGCTGTAAGGCATGTGTAAAATGGACAAAAGTTTAAGCATTAAAATCTTTATATGCCGTGATAGCGTCCATGGATCTCTGGTAATCTGGTCGATCTTGACAGGTTATAATTTTCACAACTCTGCAGCCATGCTCGCAACTGTGAGGCTGAGGCAAATTGATGCCATGAGCTAAATGCTAACATCTGCATGCTAACATGTTAGCATTAAAAAGGTACCATATTCAACATAATCACCATTCTAGTTTAATGTACTAGCATGCTAACCTTTTCTAATTAGCGCTAAATACAAAATACAACACAGGCTGCTTTGAATGCCAAGTTTGCACGTGCAGTATATGGTCAAAAAATGCAATAGACAAATACAAAATGTGACCTAAAGGCGGCGCTACATGCAAAGTCAGATGATCACTGAAGACAACAGGATTCAATGTCTGAGAGCCGTAATTTTCTGTGCATAAATCGCAGCTGTTACAAT
>JAQFJB010000021.1:21493393-21504229 GCA_029874875.1 Naso minor
CAAAAAAAAAAAAAAAAAAAAAAAAAAAAAAAAGGGTTCAGAGTTAGAAAATTATATTTGAATTGTAAATACTTTTGGGACAGGGCTTCCTTAGTGATTCATGTGTTTTAATTGAATGTAGTATATGCTGAGCTTTCCTCTGAAATCAAAATGTCTGGTGTTCCATTTTAGGTCCCGAGATCATGAGTAAGCTGGCAGGAGAGAGTGAGAGTAACCTGAGAAAGGCCTTCGAAGAAGCAGAGAAGAACGCTCCAGCCATCATCTTTATCGATGAGCTTGATGCAATCGCCCCTAAGAGAGAGAAGGTGAGTGGGAAGAGAGGAAGTATAAATATATAGCTGAATAACAGAACAGTGTTTGTCTTTGTAATCTGAATGTGAGTTTGTGAAATTTAAAGTGGCTTGGAGTTCCCAGAACTAGAAAATCTTTGTAATTTTACATAAAGTGAAGTTTATATCATTGAATTGTGTATGAACAATGCACGCTGTGTTTTTCCTAGACTCATGGAGAGGTGGAGAGGCGCATTGTTTCTCAGCTGCTGACTCTTATGGACGGCTTGAAACAGAGAGCTCATGTCATCGTCATGGCTGCCACCAACAGACCCAACAGCATTGACCCAGCTCTCAGGAGATTCGGTAAGCTTTTTTTTTACATCAAGTAATCAGTTACTGCACTGGTAACTAGAGGAAACATCTGATACATGTCAATGAAAGGTAAATATTAGTTGTACAAAATGTGAAACTTGCAATTCACACAGTGTTAAAGAAGAGCTTGTTTTTTTTTTTTGTTTTTTTTTTTTAAAACTCTGATCTTGTTTTGGCATTTTTGCTCTTGGTTCTAACATGTCCCCACCTTGAGATTTTTCTTTTAAATATAGATTACATAGTATTAGTAGGTGTTCAGTATATTTCTTTTATTACATGTGAAGTTATGTCTTATAAATATTGCAAATTGCTCTCATGACCAACATTAGGCCTGCATTTAAAATCAGTGAAGTAATGTTCAGTTTCTGAATAGCTTTGCATTTACGTGTTGCCTGCTTTCCTTCAACATTTTGTCTTGTGGCCTGTAGTGTACAGTTCTCATTGACAGTGTGACATTACCGTAGCAGGACCTTCTATTTGTTGTCTGCAAATTTAAATGTAATTCCCCAACTAACAGCATCACTTAAGTGAAGTTACACAAGTTACATAGTTACAGTGTATGCTAAGCTTGAGTGTTGAGTTAAACTCAGACATGTTGAAGGAAGAAAGGAATAAACCGACCAGAGTGTAGTTTCACTTTCTCTTTAGCGGCAGCGTGCAGATGTGAAAAGGAAGAGGGGAAAAAAAACTGGTTGGAAGAGACCTGCTGAACTGTGTGTGAAACATCGTCTCAGCAGACAGAAACACTCATTCAGCTCACAGGGGGAGATGGAAACAAAGAAAACTGCTTGTTAAACTAATGAAAAGGCAAAAATGATGTTACTGGTAGAAAATGACTTTGTCAGTCAAGGTGGACAGTTAACTTGTGATTGCAGGATAAAGAAAAGAGCACGAGGTATGAGCTGAGCTATTTGTTAATAATTGTTCAATGTTCAGTTTTCTTTTTTGCCAAAGACAATTTATGTTTTTTATTGGCACATGTTTGTAAAGGAAACAAAGCAATGTAAGTGTAAAATGATTACAAAACAAGTGGATAATAGTAAACAGCATTTATTCCAAGTCTTCATTTGTTTTTTATTTTGTTAAAATACCGCAGTAAACACCATACCTTGAGTTTTTGATACCTTTACATCCCTAGAAGACGCTCGGCATGTGTGGCTCACTAAAGAATGGTGTAATTTCACTGATTAAAACTGCTGTCTGCTGTTATTTTATCAATTCACTTTTAGCTCTGCAGGTCACTTGTGGGTCAGATTGTCACAATGCTTTTTCAGCGTTAGGCTGCAGTTTCAATTTTAGCATTAAGGTCATGCAATCAGATGTTTCTGACAGCCTCAACAAAAGGATTTAATCGGTTGTGGCTCATTCTTCAAGTACAGATTCTTTGTTAAATGTAGGCACTGCTTTTGCATCTCATATCTACTATTTGAAAATTTGTTTCTGCTGCCAAATAATTAGGGAAGAATTAATAAATCACTGCAGGCTATGCTCTCAAGCTGTATTAAGGTGTGTCTGGCCTGTGCTGATTTCACTGGAACTAATGAATGTGTTTGAATGTCCTCAATCCTCAGGGCGTTTCGATAGAGAGGTTGACATCGGCATCCCTGATGCCACTGGCAGATTGGAGATTCTTCAGATTCACACCAAGAACATGAAACTGGCTGACGATGTTGACTTGGAACAGGTTTTTACACATTTATTATGTAGTCAGGTGACACCACACAACACACCTTAAAGAGAGGTCATGTGGTTATTATGATTTGCCACTAGTTTATAAGTGAAACACTAGAAATTGCATGTTAATTTTATATTTACCCGTGTGTAATCTGACAAGACAAAACTATGAAATGTGTATTAGATCTTTTGTGAATCACACTCTGTTTACCTTCCTTTATGTCTTACAAGGCTCTGATCATTCTTCACCCAAATGTGCAGCATCCACTGTGTTTTTGTGATTTAACAATGGCCATTAAACAGGATGCAGACAGTTATCAGTCAGTAAATGAACAAATATAACACATTGTCATTTGTAGCTTATTGAGCTCTCTGTATCTTTTATGTAGGTAGCCAATGAGACCCATGGGCATGTGGGTGCCGATCTGGCTGCCCTCTGCTCTGAGGCTGCCCTGCAAGCCATCAGGAAGAAGATGGACCTGATCGACCTCGAGGATGAGACCATTGATGCTGAAGTCATGAACTCGCTTGCTGTCACCATGGACGACTTTAAGGTTAGATTAGTATTGTAGTGTTTGTTATATTGGCTTATATCCCCTGACGAGCTTTGACTAACTTTCCCAGCATTGTCTTGCAGTGGGCCCTGAGCCAGAGCAACCCATCTGCACTGAGGGAGACAGTGGTGGAGGTTCCCAACATCACCTGGGAGGACATCGGAGGTCTGGATGATGTCAAGAGAGAGCTGCAGGAGTTGGTGCAGGTATGCTCCACTTCCAGAAGTGAGATCATATCTGAAGCAGACGTATCACAGACGTAACATTGAATTTTTTTTTTCTTCCCTTGTTTATCCTCCTTCCCTTGAATTCAGTACCCAGTGGAGCACCCAGACAAGTTCCTCAAGTTTGGCATGACCCCATCCAAGGGTGTGCTGTTCTATGGTCCCCCTGGTTGTGGTAAGACTCTGTTGGCCAAAGCCATCGCCAATGAGTGCCAGGCAAATTTCATCTCTATCAAAGGACCTGAGCTGCTCACCATGTGGTTTGGAGAGTCTGAGGCCAACGTCAGAGAAATCTTTGACAAGGTAGGAATGTGCTGAGGGGTTATTTATAAAACTTGGTGGAATGAATGTTGAATATTGTAGATTTAATCTACAGAGTTCCACAGAAATCATTTCGACATTATTTTGTAAACAAACCATTTTGTGTGATCTCGTGATCTTTCCAGGCTCGTCAAGCAGCCCCATGTGTTCTCTTCTTCGATGAGTTGGACTCAATAGCCAAGGCCCGTGGCGGCAATGTGGGAGATGGTGGTGGAGCAGCCGACCGTGTCATCAACCAGATCCTAACCGAGATGGATGGAATGTCCAGCAAGAAGAACGTCTTCATCATCGGGGCCACAAACAGACCAGACATCATCGACCCTGCCATCCTGAGACCCGGCCGTCTGGATCAGCTCATCTACATCCCCCTGCCCGACGAAAAGAGCAGGATGAGCATCCTGAAGGCAAACCTCCGCAAGAGCCCCATCAGCAAGGTGACAGTGTTGCTACTCACCCACTACCATTGATGAATACATTCATCAGAAGTGAATTGAAAGATAATTAAAATGTATTAGTTTTTTAACCTAATTTTGTGACTTGTTGACAGGATGTGGACTTGGACTTCCTGGCAAAGATGACCAATGGCTTTTCTGGAGCAGATCTTACAGAGATCTGCCAGCGGGCGTGTAAGCTGGCCATCAGAGAGAGCATTGAGAATGAGATCCGCAGAGAGAGGGAGAGGCAGACCAACCCATCCGCCATGGTCAGTATTTGTTCTGTTCTCTTTTAAACCTTGATGAGCATCGTCACACTTATGCTCTGATGCTGGTTAAGATGTTTTGTTAATAAAACCCCGTAAATTTTTCATAGGAGGTAGAGGAGGATGATCCCGTGCCAGAGATCAGGAAGGACCACTTTGAGGAGGCGATGCGATTTGCTCGTCGCTCAGTCAGTGACAACGACATTCGCAAATACGAGATGTTTGCTCAGACACTGCAGCAGAGCCGTGGCTTCGGCAGCTTCAGGTACGTATCCTGATGTTTTGTGTTTGTGTATGTTTTGGTAGCTGGCCATAAGTCGAGCTTTACGAAGTGACACCATGAAAATGGAATTCTTTCTTCAAAGTTGTTACACAAGTGGCACATTTGCTAATGAGCCTCTGTTCTGACAAGCAGCCATACTGTAGCAGAGTTAAATTGAAGCTGATTGGTCAGTTTCAGACAAGTTTTTTTTTTTTTTAATCTTCTTGGCAGTTAGATCTAACCTGCATGTTTAAAAAAAGTTGCTAATAAAAGGCTCATAGTATTACTGATGGCGTTTTCAGAGGATTATGACTACAGAAGATTGAGATACTACTTCACACCTCCCCTTCGATAAAATTGCTAGAAATGCTAGTTGTCATAGAACAGGATAATAACCTTCTAAAAATAGTAAATGATTCTCTTCTTCTCTTGCAGGTTTCCCTCCAGTGCTGCAGGCGGCAGCGGTCCAAGCCATGGCTCAGGAGGAACTGGCAGTGGTCCAGTGTTCAATGAAGATAACGACGATGACCTTTATGGATAAATGTACACTGCCCCACAGTGGTCAGTACTGGGATCACACCTGTACAAATTCTCACCAGATTCCACATTTTTAGGACTTTGTGCTTCTTTCATGTGTTCCTCTTTTTTTTTTTTGTTTTGTTTTTTTTTGTATGACTTCCCTCGGAGAAAGCATGTAGCCGCTTGGTTTGCCCTGGCTTTGATGTGGGTGGGGGTTAGGGGATGTTGGAACTGGAAGGTGAGTGACTGATGCTGACTGGGGAGGGAGGGGTGGGGGGGTGTTATTGAGTGGCCTCATTCTCAGTATATCACAACCAACATGAATGGCTTTAGTGACGGGATTCTATGCTAGACTATAAGAAAGGAAAGAAGAAAAACATATTGCTAATGACTTCCTCTTTTTTTTAAATAAACAGTAGCATATAATGTATTACAAATTTGTCAAGGTTATGTTGTTGAAAATAAAATCTCACGAAACGGAAGTGGTATCAGTGTCTGTTTGAAACTTCTTCATTGTTACAGAGTTTATGTGCATTCTGTCTGATTCAAGGCATCAAAATATTCCAATAATCCAATAATAATGTAAGTACAGTAAAATGAACATGGTGATTTCCATTTTATAAGAAAAAGTTTGACATTTTGTAACATTCAGACATGGTAGTCGTATTTATTTGTAATATTTTGTTTTTTCATTTTATTTGATTGTTTCACATTTGACAGACAAGGAACAAAGTGATTTCATTGGTTGCAATTTTCATCAGTTTAATTGTCTGGCACTAATTGAGTGTAAGGGTAATCCATTGTTGATTGGTTGTGCTCAAAGCGATTGGAAGTTTAAGCTCAGAGCAATGCTGCTGCGGTGATGATTTCCACTTGAAAGTGTGTCCACTCTGAAACATTCAGGCACCGCGTGGTCAAAGCTATTTCAACTGGGCAGAGCGGCAGTTCTCGTACTGACCACATAGTGTCACTCTGGCAGTGAAGGAAAAAAAAAATGAAAGAAAAGGACAAGTCACGTCTTTTTTTTTCTCCTTTAGTCCAATCTCAGTGAAAACTGACTTGAAAATTATATTTCAAGCAACATTGTTGACCAATTGTATATTTCTGAATTATTAATGATTTTCTTACCATCAAGGAAAATAAATTCTGATCATATTTAAATTTAGTTTAGAAACGCAGTGTTTGCATCTTTTAAGACAGTATTGTACTCGTGTGTGGGCTCAGTAAGGATCATGGAATGGGAAATGAGGATGTTCTGCGTCTCTCCACACTCTCTTGCCATCCCTCTGTTAAAAAACAAGAAAAAAAATCAGATTAATTGTACTTTCTTCATTGCTGTATGTATATAAGATTATATGTACAACATGGAAAACTACACGCGTAAGGATATTTAAACCAAATTCCTACACTCCAACTCTCGGGGAAATCCACCATTTTATGAATGTCCAATCAGCGTTGATGGTACTAATAGTTAATTGTAGTTAATTGAAGCAATTAATTTCTCGGTTTGCGCTGTATTGACAGAGCTGAGTTTTCTGGGTTGTCCTGCTCACACAGCTGTTCTTGCA
This sequence comes from Naso minor, assembly GCA_029874875.1. Lineage (NCBI taxonomy): Eukaryota > Metazoa > Chordata > Actinopteri > Acanthuriformes > Acanthuridae > Naso > Naso minor. The sequence goes on from JAQFJB010000021.1 coordinate 21,499,860, forward strand.
GTGCCTACATATACCAGGATGCATGGCATCACACACACACACACACACACACACAAAAAAAGTTCTTGCCGAGTCTCTAAGGTCTGTCACACATTTAATTTAGCATATTTTTCAGTAACAAGTTTTTTGGCCCTCCAGAGCCAGAAAATTCTCTCCAAGTAAACTTGGTGCTGGCTTGACTGGAGTGTGAGGGTAAAGGCGAGGGGTAGTCAGTTCGTAGTTCTTCCTGAAACCAGTGACATCCCTGATTCTAGGAAGAATAAGAACTTTTAAAGTGACACGAACATTGAAAAAAACATAGTGTTGGGTTTTACATTATGTCCCTGATTTGGATAGATAGAGATGAGGCTGAAAATGGAGTTGCCCTTGAAGAGAGTATCTTGGCATATCAGAGATTCTTGACGCTTTAAATCCAGCTGGTGTTTTAACCATGCGGTGTCATCAGTGAGTCTGCTGCAGTTCAAAATTCATCTTAAATTACTGGACGCTGCTCGGAAAGGATGTCCTGTTAATATCTTGAGGTGACATGATACTCAAAATGTTCTCACCTCCACTGCTGGGACGATGAAGCGCTCATTGCGGTTGAAGGATTCAGTCATCTTCATGTCGGCTTCAGACAGAGAAAAGTCGAACACCTGCAAGTTCTGCTGGATCCTGGAGGGCGTCACACTCTTCGGGATACACACGACACCCCTCTGCACATGCCACCTACCAAGAAGACATGGCTACAAATTAATGGCTACAAAAAACAGTTTTAGTTCTTGGACTTTGAGCTAACAAGTTACTTTGAAGTTTAGAAGTCTCTTGTCCTACCTGAGTATGACCTGTGCAGGTGTTTTCTGGTATTTCTGGGCGATAGCTCCCAGTCGAGGATCTTGAAGCAGACTTGGTTCATCAGGAGAAGCCCAGGGTCTGTCTCCACTGCCCAGAGGACTGTAGGCCGTCACACAAACTGCCACTGACCTGAGGCAGATGTAAATAAACTGTTACTGACACGACTGGAACAATATTTGAGGAAGTTACCTTAAATAATACAAACACAGTTATATGATAATGAGTAAAACTACACTTGCACTGACCGACAGTGAGACAGAAGATCTACTTGAGACAAATACGGATGGCATTCCACCTGTGATACAAAATCAAACAGTTTTTAAGCCTAATTAATAGCCTGTATGTTTTTATTTTGGCTTCTGAGGAAGCCACATCTACCTGGTTCACCACAGGTTTGTGTCTGGCCATGCTGATGATGTCGTCAGTCTGCCTGGCGTTGAAGTTGGACAGTCCAATAGCTTTGACCAGACCTTTGTCCACAAGGCTCTCCATGGCTACCCAAGTATCTCTGTAGTGTGTGCCAGAGTAACAAATACTCCCATCCTCCCGTCGAGGCATCAGCTCCTTCCCCCGCCTGAAACATTCATACACACACACACAGGCTGCTTCAGCCAATGTGACACACTTCATGTCATTTCACACTGACCCTCACAGCGAGAACCGCGAGGAGGCAGAATCAGTTTGTTGTGTGCAGCTGCTCACTGAAATGCCATGGGCCAGTGCATAAGGTAAAGGTCCAGGTAGGAGAGACCGAGGTGGGCCAGACTGGTCCTGCACGCTTCCTCGACATCCTGTGGGTCATGTTTGGTGTTCCACAGTTTGGAAGTCACAAACACCTCGTCACGACGCAGAGCCTGGAAGGGCAACAAAAATGACTATACTAACTGTTTGCTGCTTAGTTTAGGGAGAGAGGTGATGTTGTAAATACACTGTAATCAGATTACATTTGTCTGTATTGCAGTAATGTAAGGCACTACTGTTGCTAATCTCATCACAGTTACTAATCAAACAAATATCTAGTTACTTGCATTACTTTGAGTTCTTTAACTACCCTATTTTTACAACTTTGCTGTTGGCTTTGTTGTATTAAAGAGCATAAGAGAGAGATCTTGTATTTGTCCTTTGTACTTCTTGCTAGAATAAGGATTTCTGCTGATGTGGGCCTATGCAAGGTTTCACTTTATTTGGCAATTAAGTGACAGTGCATCTCAAATGATGTTGCAGAGTAATGCAGAAGTAACAAAACAAGTAATGTAATTACTTTCAGCAGTGAGTAATTAAGTAAAGTAATGCATTACCATTTAGAAAGTAGCTAGTAATGTGTAATACATTACTTTTTTGAGTAACTACCTCGATCCTGGTCATGAAAATGTTTAAGCAGCTGAAGAGTTCATTTGCCAAAACATATACCTCTGTTTTTATTTTTTAAACTTTATGAATTTTCATTAGAGGTTATATTATATTTACAAATATAATTTACTGTAATTTTTTAGTATAGTAAATTATATTTTTTTGTGTATGAAAGCTAAGCAGCGTCAGTGAAAAGGATGGTTTTCATTCATTTTTGGAATGACTTTTATCTGTTTTTGCAAATGAACTCTGGACTGTGGCAAACTTAACCCAGAATGTAATTGTCTTGACCATCTTCTTCGGTCTCAAAGCCAAAAATTAACAGTATCTTAGAAACAGAATATCTTCACTGATGTTGACTCTGAGCTGTTTGAAAGATTTTTAATACCTTAATTTTATGGCACCAGTATAGAAATGACAGTAAAAAAAAAAAAGGAAATATGCAACGAAAGGTCACCAGCTCGATTCAAAATGTCAACGTTGCCAGTTCACGCTCCGTGGCTTACTGGCAGCCTTGTTGACTCTTTTTTTAAAATTGTGAGCACTCAGTCAAGGCTCAGGTTTGTAGACTTGTTGCTGACTTCAGATATCTAAACTTTTTTTTGTTCTGAGAACTGAAAAGCGAGTCAGTGGTGCTAAGATGAGGTTTTGGTTTTTTTTTAAAACTTTGACAAGAAGTCTTAAGCTGCTCATAGTGTAAGCAAGGTTGAAATAAGTGGATCTTAAGTTGAGGTTGTTTTGTCAACTGTTTTTTAAAGGCCAAGAACAAAATGCTAAAATCAACATCTCAAATGAGCTGAACCAGAGTTTCTCACCTTTCCTGCACCGACCCTGAGTGCCAAAGCCTCTCCCACCTCCTGTTCGTTTCCATATGCAGCAGCACAGTCAATGTGTCTGTACCCACAATCTAAAGCTGCCAGCACCGCCTGCTTCACCTATGAGCGCAACACACATACACATCTTTTTATTGCTTAACTTTTAGAAATGTGTTTGTCTTTTCAAAGCCTGTGTTTGTAGTTCTACCTGTCCTGGAGCACTCTTCCATGTGCCAAGTCCGACCACGGGCATCCTTTGCCCCGATGAGAGTGTGACGAAGGCGCTCATGTTTCAGCTTTGGAGAGCAGACAGAGGACAGAAGTGTGTGTGAGGGGTTCACATGTACACTCCTATGGAACTGGACCCAGTCATCATGACTAAGTCCTAATACTTTGTTACTGATTGACACTCGCATCTGAATTCATTAACTCCTGCACTGCAGCAGCAAGGGTTATGTGTGTACATGCAGAATACTCTACATGTGTAGAAGTCTTTCACAATGCAGCAGCCTTTTCACCCTCAAACTGAAGTGTTTGTTATTTTCTGTGGAAAAAAAATAAACCCTCTGTGAACCCAGATTTAATGCCAGAAATAGCTGATGCAGGCACAGTATATGGGATTAGTCACAGTGTTGTGTTACTGCAGCACATCTCAGAAGCTTCCCATGGTTCACTAATTATCTGCTATATACTTACCATGTGATACACACACACACACACAAACACACTCACAGACGCAACTTATCGACCACAGCACTTGTTTCACATGATCAGAGTCTAAACGTAGATCACGTCTGTCTCCTGACCCAGCAGTACTGTGTAATTAACTAATGCTCCGACACAGTCTGAAAATGGCGCAGAGGTTAAACATAAAGTGAATTAAAATCTCTTTACTTTTCTTACCTTGCATCGATGGATGGTAGATGGATCAGTGATCAGCTGAGGGTTCGCTGTGCATCTGCATTTTAACAAAATGAGGTCAAAGTCTGCCTTCATGTGTTTATCTGTAACTCAAACTGATGGAAAATGTCCAAACTCCACTGTACTCGCTGAAGCAGCACACAGTGAAATGTACCAGTGTTTGATCACACAGGATTCTAATCATGATTATAGTAACACTTTCTATGAAACCTGTCTCTAAAATATTATAATAATATAATATTATAACACATTATGAACATACTTGTAATGTGTTATATGGGGTTAGGATTAGGGTTAATGATTTAAGTTATAACTATGTGTGCTTAAAACTATGATTATACAGCACTATAGGCCCTTTATAATCCATTTTAAGTATGTTCATAATGTGTTATAATGCATTACAGGGACAGGCTCCATAGAGAGTGTAACATGATTTCTTACATCTTTTTA
>JAQFJB010000021.1:21537527-21554236 GCA_029874875.1 Naso minor
CCTCCTCACACATACCTCCTCCCCCCCTTCATCCACTAGTGTCCAGTTGCCAGATTCTGGTCCAGAAGCTGTTGAGTTCTGGCTCTCACACGGCTTCAGATGTCCCAGAAACTCTGCACGGTGTCTGAATAAAAACATAGAAGCCCGTAGTCAGAGATTTTTAGACCCTGAAAGTATGACCTGGATTGTCATGGAAAAAAACACACATAAAGCTTGATGTACAGGTCACTTTCAGTGAGTAAGAAAGAGTAAATGCTAATAAGGCTCCTGCAAATACCTGGCAGGTGACATGAGGATGGCCAGAGCTTGCATAAAGTGCTGAACTCCACAAGAGTTCCCCATAACTTGGATCTAAGATAGAAATTTTGACAGAAAACTCAGTTATTATGAGCAACCACTGACATGATAACACTAAATTGAAGACTGCGCCCCCTACTAACCTGAAGGAAGGGTGCAGCCCACTTTCCAACCCCAGCAGGACAGCACAGAAGATGGCACAGCAGGTACAGATGCTCTCCAGAGCCTCCAACATGCAGCAGGACTGCCACCTGGAGAGTGTACCCGAGCCACGTGAGGAGACAACACAACAAAATACCTCCACCAACAGAACATGTGGTAAGAAAAATGTTTGTGTGTGTATACCAATCTGTCCAGCCAGTGATGAACGTCTGTTTGAAACTGTGTGTCATCCAGGACTCTGCGTGTGAAGCTGAAAAGGACGCTGATGGCTTCTTTCAACGGTTGGAGAGAACAAGGCTGTGTTTGGCTGCCAGAGCAATCTAAAAACAAAAAACAAAACTGATGTAAACTTTGTATTAAATGTTAGAATTATGCATGAAAGGCATGTTTGTAACAGGCATGTTATGATCATTTAACGCAAGTAGAATTTTTCCGACCTTTCAGCAGACGGTACAAGTATGATTCCACCTGGAGACGTGACAGCAGAGCGGTGTACGCATGTAGTGCCACCTTCTGATGGAGCAGCTCACTGCGAGCTTCAAACAATCTACTCAGCTCAGCCAGCACACTCTGACTGAATTCAGCCTGCTGGAAGCGGTGGTACCCACACACCTTAGACTGATCTGCACACAAACCCTGTAAATTATTTTTAAAGTGTTATTGCACTGAAGACCAATCGATTAACAGTTTTCTTTACACATTGTGTTTCTGCATTCTGTTTAACTACCACACCTGAAGTGTGAGCTGTTCATCTCTGAAGCTCCAGAGACGATTCTGTGTGCTCTTGCAGTCAGACGACTGCGTATGTAGCTGTGTGTGTGACTGGGTCAGCTGTCTACGACAGCGCCAGTAGTTCTGCAACAGTTCAGTCAGTTCGTGATTCTCCTGCCGGGCTAGAGCACAGAACTGGGCTGCACACACTTCAACACCCTCTAACCAAGCTCGCAAACCTCCACCTGGCTCCCACACACTCAGCTGCTCCAGTGAGAATGGCTGCAAAGGAAAAACACGAGGGGAGGGACGTTATCTCACATGTTGATGGTTGGCATATTAACTTTTTTAAAATGTGAGCAGCCACTTAATAGTAAATCATTTTCAGATCGAAATCAAGCAGCCACTTTAATATCTCAACAGCTTTCGGCTGACAGCTGGTGCTCATTTCCCACTCTGGTTTGTACATAATAATATAATTTCAATTTTCACTCTTTATATATTTAAAAGCCCCCAGAACTGTCCTTATAATCTAACTTGACCTTATCTCTTGGTTTTTGAGAGTACCTGAATTTCTGGAGCTGTCTTGGGTAATTCTGGGTAGAGTTTGCTCCTTGAAAGTTCAGCTACTGACTCCAGAGGCTGCAAACTGGGAGGGGAAGATTCCTGCTCAGGAAGTGCCAACACTGCAGGTCCCTTTTCCCTACTTTTCACAGCTTCCTCACAGAGCTGCATCACAGGGCCCTCCTCTAAATCTGGGAGAGAGGGGTACAGTGCAGGAGCACTCGGGGCATTTGGGACTTGAAACTGATTTGAAACACAAAGCTGGTTCCATGACTGTGTGTCTTTTCCCAACTCAGTCTGAAGTTCAGCCCCCTGAGCTGCCACTCTGCCATCCTCTTGTTTTGTCTCTGTCTGATGCAATGTGTCCTGTGACGTCAGAGTTGATTGTGAAGTCTTTGTTGACACTGATGTGACTACAGTGTGTGAGGGGACGCTCTGTTGTTTCTCAGAGGACAGATCTGACGGTTGTGCTTTGGTCTCAGGGGGCTGAACTGGGTCCTGGTGCTCTTTCTCTGGCTCCTGATACGGCAGACTGAGGGGGATGTCAGTGAAGCCAGAGGTGGAGGGATCATCACAGACAGCTGAGGGGGCTGTGGCCTTTTTGTCATCCCCTGCCTGCTTCTGCTTCCTGACCTGCTGAAAACAACACACAACAGAGAAAACAATGACTCTTTGTTAACAACACAGTCTGTGTCTTAGTTTTCTACACGTGAGAGAGTGCAGGTGACTAATAAGCAGCTTTTACGATGAATTTGGCAAAGATGTTTCAGCACAGTGTTCCTATGATTGATCGGTCATTTAAAAAAAAGTTTTTTTGTTTGTTTTTAGATCCTGGCCCTTGTTGTTGTCATTGTTGTGAGGAATGTATTCGCTATTACAGTGCTCTGTAATAGACTTGACAGACCTGTCCTGACTCAGGACCAGTACTTGTTAAAATAGGCCTTTTCAAAAAGGAAGTTGATATAATCACCTGAGATTTTGCGCTGGTTTTAGCCTTAGTCTTCTTTGGTCTCACAGCCTCCATCATTTGTGTCTGCTCACACCAGATTTTTTCCAAAACTCAGATCACATTGACAATCAGCTGACTGAGGTGTTTCCCAATGGAAACTATGCTGCTAAGCGGAACAGGAACAGACCTCATGCGTAAAGCAGATACGCACAAACAACCACCATTAGCTGGAAACGCTAGCCAAGTCTATCCTGTGATAAGCAGCTAGTGGCTGGTTGTGTTGTCAAGATAAACACTTGTCAGTGGTTGTAAACAAAATAAACTGCATGGCCGGTTGACAAAAGTCACTTGCGGAGGTTAGCAAGGAAACAACTAGCATTCCTTGTGGCGAACACAACAGAATAACCAGGGAATACATTACTGGAAAACGAAACAAATCCCTGCTGATAAAACTCCACCTAGCTAGCTACATAACTGAAGTCGCGCAGCCATGGCTAACTCAAGCTAGCACGTAGCTTTTAGCTTGTTACGCTGTCATTCAGTGCTTGAAATTTATTCACCAGCGGTGAAAAATGTTTTCCGTATAGTTGCTGAAATGACCATGATGAGACTGCAACGCGTCGAAGCAGGTGACACGAGGTTGTTGCCCCTTTCGCTGGTCAGCTGTCATTTGTTTTGTTTGTTCCAGGAACTCAGCGATCGCAATCTCAGACCACGTGACTACTCCACCTCTCTACGGAAAGCCAGAGAGCCCAAACTAGGTCGGTTATATTTATTCAGTCTGCTTCACAATAAAACGCTGCTACAATTTATCTGTGTTAACAAATTTTGTAATAGGACTTGGGTAGGTTATATTTTACTGCAGAATGAAAACATTTACTTCGAAACTTAAACTTCAAAATAACTTTATATTATATAAGTTCTGTGGGCCACTTCTTCTTGTGTAAACTTTTGAACGCAAAACTTTTGACTGTCAGTACTTTTCTCACCTTTGAATGTAACAATGATACCTCGATTGAGTCATTACACATCAGTTTAATCAGATCAATCAGATTTGAATTCAGCAATAATTTTGTTTAACTGAGAATAGCATTTACTGCTGTTAGGTTTTTTTGTGTTTGTTTTTATTCATAAAATCTCATTAAGATGAAGATTTCTTGGAAGGCAAACCTGACATTAGACCTTATGTTTTATTTATGCAAAATAAAAAAGACAGTCAAAAAGGACACACATATTGAGACACTAGTTATGATGCTTACAAATAAAAAACAATATCATTAAGTAGGCTATAACTTTAAAGCCTCCCAGAGCCATGAGTGTCTCTAACTGTTAGAGTGATCATGTGAGAAAACATACCAACAAATTAAAAAAAAAATTAATAATAATAACAAAAAAATCTAATTACAATTAAGAATTTTTCACTTGTATAGTGATACATGCCATTTTAGGGTCCCTGCAATTTTCATATCAATGCAGAGGCAGGTCACACATAAGCATTTTATGACCAAAGTCTATTACAATGTTTTCACAGTGGATATTTACACAATGTTAAAAAAAATTCCCTTTAAAATGCATTTTTCCCCCCTGACCAACAAAACCAAATGTAATCAAATGATCTTAGCCTGTATACATTTTATCATGAAGAATATGGTAAGTGCTGGCTCTTGTGATTACAGCTACAGATGAAATGACTTGCCATCCTGTAATATTCTCCTTGACACATACGATGCCAACCAGATTGTGCTTTATATTTAGCTGCTCTCTGGCATTATCAAATAAATGTGTCACAAACACAACAGGCTCTCTGTCTCATAGCAGTCAGCCAGCACGTCATCCAACATGTCACACAGTCAGTCAGTTTCCTGAACTGACTGGCAAGTAATTTCCACTGAGGAAATTGACACAACAGATGACAGAGAAGGAGAAAGCAAGACTGAGGCTTGAAGGACTGTTAATGTGCTGGTGTTTGATTCTGTTTATAAGTTAAATCATTTAAATGTCTATTTTTTAATTACAGCAACATTTACTAAGATTTAGGTAAAATCAACATAACAGTTACAAATAAAAGAAAAGATAAGGCACTAGAGTGCTCTTTATACAAAAACAAACAGAGGGTCACAGCTACAAGTCTACTAAATTTCTTGCTTATTGATTTAATCACTTAAAGCTGTATTTCTTGCAGCTAAAGTTGCAGTTACACCACACGTACTTTGAAGACTTACTTCTATAGCTATTAAATACAGTGACAGAATTATTAAAACACAAATTAGCGCAATATTTGAAACTCTCGTTATTACAGAACCCTTGTTTTACAGATGTCCTGAGGACCATGAGCATGTTTGATATGTTCTGTTCTCCCCAAAAGATATCAAATCTTGAGTGGACGTTTATAACGCACGTCCTCCTTTTAGCATGATGCTATTCAAAGTTATTTAAAGGAGTAAAAGTCTGCTGTGAGCATGGTGAGGCGCTGTTAAAAGAAATGCGTGTGCCAGGTGTTTGACAGACTGTTTGCTTTGTCTTTTTATGGAGGGTTAGTGAGGGACTACAGGGTGGGGTTAGCTGGAGTGTTTCCTGGCTGTAGAAAGTGTGTAAAGGAAGCTGTTCTTGCTTGTATGTGTGACTCGGTGCCTGGTTGAAGGCCTCGGGTGTGCGGTGAACGTACGCTTGACTCAGAGCCAAGCTGAGGATCTCTGTCTTTTCCTTGTAGAAGCGCAGCTCCATCCCTCGGCGCCTGGCCAACACCAGCTCCCTCTGCGCCACCTGCAACTCCTCCCCGAGTCGCCCCGGTGACTTCTGCTCTCGTCCGAGCCAATCCAGAGCCAGGCTGCTGCGCATGTATTCATCAAGTCCTCGCTGAGTGTAATAGGCAATCACACTCTGGTGGGGAGGAAAGAAAGTAAGTAATTATTCTTATGGAGCAGCTGAGATACTAATGGATTCAGAAACCAGTGATAAATTCATGTCTCCAGCAAATCCTGTACCTGTCGAGAGCACTGTCTTTCCCTCAGAGCTTTCAGTGTCCCGTTCCAATGCAACAACTGAAAAATTGTCATCATCTCCTTCACAGGGGGAGAAAGTGGGTGAGAGTGAGACACAGACAGGGAGAAAGTCTTGTGCAATCTCACAGGTAATGACTTAAAGAACAAACCCAAACATCCAGCTCAGTGTATGTGGGCCTGACAAAGATAACATATGATGTGGATATTTCTTGAACTTACACCTAAACTGTGTCTGATTGGTTGGAAAAGATATTGTAAATCTTTGTGCAGCAGGTAGGGTTCATCTAATTTATAATACACTGTTTTGCTGAACAGCTGCCATGTGTTAAGAGCTAGTGACATTAGAGTTAAACAATGAAAGTCTATAGATTATCCTAATGTAAAGAATTTGACCTACTGAGACACATGGAAAAAATGATGCGTAAGATGTCTTGGGCTGAAGTCCATGTGGTACCTGCTGAACTGTTTACTCTTTGTCCAACAGTTCATCCTTCCTACTTGTTTATAATTCTGCCTGACTACCATAAATCACACACCTCCTGCACTGACTCCATGTAGCCTATACATATAACAAAGCCCTGGCAGCTGCATACCATTTGCTTAATGCTGTGTGTGTAAAAATATGAATTCATTTCAATGTCTGTGAGTTCATGTGCACACGTGTGAAGGTATGAGTATTCATCACTATGAGCCAGGCTGTAGTAGGAATGATAATGAACCTATTTCCTCTTGCTAATAGCCCCCTGCCTGCACACATATGCTTATTTACACAGAAGCAGAAATATTAGGTGTTTCATACCATGGCTCCCTGCCTGGGGATAACTGAGAGTGAGATGGAGTGGTGAATAAAAAGGCAAAAACAATGATGTGGTGTAATGAGAGCCATGAAGGGTGAATTTACCACCCACTGGTTGTGATCCTTGTTATGTTTGGCTTCATAATTCCTAATTATGTAAAATGATAATGTTTTTTTAATATGGGATCCAATTAAGATCGTCTAGCACTAATCGGCTCTGCACAAAGCCTCGATTGTTTGAATAAAATAGATCTTTAACATAACATGATTTAATAAGAACAGTTACAAGAAAAACAGAATTTTTCAAAATTAGCCTTGGCTTCATGTTTTACCTGAAACTCCAGCATGGTCTTTCCTATGTAGGAGTGGAGCAGCAAACTGTAAGTTCCCAAACTGGTGCTTGAGTCAGAGGCATCTTCAATAGAAACCTTTACAGAGACAAGAGTGCAGGTCAACATTCATGCTGTCACTCCCCGGGCCTGCTTTGTGACAAAGCGTAATACTGCGTGTTTGCACTGGCTCACACTCACAGCGCTGTCTGTGGCTGCCTGCTGCAAACTCTGAGTGATAAACTGAGGGCTGATGCGTCGGCACGGCAGCTCGTTCACAAGCGAGTTCATCAGAGCCACACGAGCTGCATCCCTGCGAGCCTCTGCCTGAGTGTCACACACCTAGGGGGTGAGGTGATGATGAACATGGAGGGTTGATACATAAAAAAAGCAAAATAAGAGGGAAAAGATGTGAAAATTTGTCACTTCAAACAAAATTTTTTAAGGTGTGCTGATATGTGAAGACTAGAGTTGACTGACTTGAGTCTATAAGTCCTATGTGTAAATGGGTGCACACTCTTAGTTCCATTTGCATGATTTTACACTTCATTACAGCTGAGCATGGGATCAGAACTCAAATCACCGATGAGATTAGGACGTTAGAGGCATTCACAGATAACCAATCACATGCCTTCTCTGAGCTTGGGGCTGGTGTCTGGGTCACAGTGAGCCCATTCAGAGGCATTGTTGGGTTTAAACAGAATAAGCTAAATTTAAAACAACCTAAAAACTGTGTGTGACTGTGAGAAACGCCCACTGAACAGCCTGAGTATGAATGTATGAAAGCTACAGTCTGGGGGCTGCTTTAGTTGAGATCTATTTTGTGCAGCTGCAGCAAAATCAAGAGGAAAAAAAACAACAACTACAGATTTAAAATGTAGTAGGTGTGTAGTAATTAATGGTCAATTTGATTTAACAACAGTCATACAAGGCATTTACAAGTAACAAAAGACAAAAATGATGTCACAATTGTTTTTTATCATGACGACATAAACATCAACTGCATCTTGGATCTTTAAAAAAAAAAAACAACAACAACTTTTTTGTTTGGTCAAGAATGTGAACTCACCACATGATGGTGAAATTCAAACTTCACATGAATAATAACTGGTGCTAGCTCTTATTCACACAGTACAGGCATATTAGGTTCAATGACAAGTGTAGAAGTCCTGCCAGACAGCAGCGATGATGATAACACCTTATAGTTGCCGAAGCAGCTTCCTCCAGGCAGGGTGACATAGCAGACGTATGGGGGACCGGGGGAAGGTGCAGACTCGTACAGCAGCAGGCTCTCCGTCTGGATGGCTGCGTCCCCAACAGAACCATCAGATCCACCAGAGGATCCATTTGAGTGACTCACCTGCCTCTGCTCCCAGAAGTTATGGAGCATGGCCACTACATTTACTGCGCACACAGAAAGGACTTGTGTCAAAGTGGAGACTGACCCTACTGAAAGCATACATGCACAACACATTTTTTTCTGTATTATCATCGAAACTTACAGTTTTCTTTAAGTGCAAATGTCAACACAAATGTACCAGTCAGAAATCTATGAATGCGATTTCCCAGAAAATGTTTATTTGAAAAGAATTTGGAGCCATAAGTACATATCTGTAACTTACACAAATCAGCGTTTTATGACTCTTTTTCTGTGCCTTAAATATTTCCCGTATCCTTCACTGTGTGCCAAACAATTCACTGCAGTCTGCGGCAGCAGGAATAAGTTGAACAACATTCGATGGAGGCATTCTTTGCAGGAAATGTAACAATTCTACATATATAACAGGAACAAATAGCTTGTCTTTTTTAAACACATAATCATCGTCAGGTCAGTAGTCAACACAGTGGGAAGTTGTAACAACTGCATTCATTTGATTCTGATATTTAAAAGAAGGATGTGTCTCTTTCCTAACTAAACTAACAAAGTTTCTCAGTTACTCACGGTCGTTGGGGCTGGTGTCAGTCTCACTCTGCGACAGGTATGACATGATGCTCTCCTCCACTTTCACTTTACTCATCCTCATCCGGCGTTTACTTCCACGGCCGCCTTAAACACGTTCACTCCATTTTTCTCATGACAACAATCCATCAAAGTAGCCTATGTGATCCTAATGAGCAACCACCACCTTCATCACAGCTCATGATGGAAACATCATGAGGAATAAACTCCAAATCTAAAAGCTGCTCCTAAACTCGCTCTCTCCCCTCCTCCTCTTCTCCTGTGTGAACATCTCACCGGGGTTTCTCTTTTGAAGCAGACCACCTTTGTCACTCTCTCTGCCAATTAGCTCAGAGGGCCCCTCACTCTTTCTGCACATGCACACACAGACACACACAGAGGTGCAGAGCTGGAATGCTGAGCCCCTCCCCTCAGGCTATGCAGCTGGCTAATCCCTGAACAGAGTCTGACAGTTAAAGACCTGCACTAAGTTGGCAAGTTGAACCACAGGCGGCACAAGGAACCAGAAAAATATTTACTGCACCGTGGAAATTTAAGTATATTATCGGATGCCTCTTTTTAAATAAAATATTCTCAGTATTCAGAAGTGTTCTACACAACATGTAGTGTCGAAGATCAGTGGGGGTGGGATACTTTTGACTTCACACACTGATTTGGGGCCACGGAGCCCAGATTCTGAGCTCCATTCACCCACTTCAATATGAATGGCCTTTGTTGAGGTCTGAATTCACTCGCCCTCTGAAAGCCTCTCACACATAAATGAACCAAATTCTAAGAACGAAAAGGTTTTTTAAGCTCCCGAGTCCTCTGCTCTCTCATCTTTAACATGTCATGCTTCACGCTATATGGAGTCAAGTCAGCGTGTCAGAGAGAAAGGGTGTACATGTCTGTCTTCCCATGCTGAATACATCCGTGTACTATGGAGCATGTATGTTCCCACATGCTTGTGTCAGTCTCTTCCTTTTTGATTGGTTGCTGGGAGTTCGGCGTTAGAAAGCTTTTCAAACTTCCATAATGGCTGCAGACCTTTGAACCATGAGAGTTCAGCATAAACAAAAGCTCTCCATGAACTTGCTTTCTGTTTGAATCTTAAATCCACAACCACATTTGTCACTGTCAGCACTAAACCCACACCCAGAATGAACTTGAAACATGAAAAATAGCAGAAGTTAGATGTGATGTGTTTCAGTCTTTCTAGCCATTGTGGAGATTGATGAGAGAAATGGCTACAAAGGATGTGCCAACTTGAAAAGCAAAAAATATTCAGCACAGAAACAGATGATGTCCTGACAGAAACAATTTGATTTATTTCTTAAACAATTCTGAGACAAAACACACCTCAGTAGTTATGTTTAAATGGTTTAATTATAAATCATACACATTCAGTATAATATAGCAGTGAATATTTAAATTAGACTGTATGCTGAACATGATATTTCACTGCAGTTCAAATGGAAAAGAATCGTTTTTCTTCTCACATGGATCCATCAACCTTCTGAGTTTTCCCCTCTCCAAAAAAGGAGCAGAGAAGCCACGGAGAATTTCCCTCCATCACTGCAGTCCCATTTACCCCCAGAAGGAGGCGCTCTCCAAACTAGATTTAATGTTATTTTGGTTCTCTCTCCTGGATTTGGTCACCAAGTTGGCCTCTCCCTTCTGCAGACGTCTCCTCTGCGCCACCTTCTGTTGTTTGGTGAGCTGCCTCCGCACCTTCTGACGGACCACCTCCTGCAGGACACACAAAAACAACCACGACAGGTTACTACAGACGAGCGTACGTGCTGTTTGCCTGCGCGAGGCAGACACAACATCATGTGTTTGTTGTCTCTGCTAACGACACTCTCAGCTCTTTAGCAACACCTACAGACTAATCCAGTTTCTGTCTAATACTGTGTACTAGGACTGTTACTATGTCTGAAATGCCAAAGCTGTCACATTTTTAAATGATACTGATTTGTGTTCCTTGCTGTGTCTTGTCTTGTGTCTGTTGTGTTTTACTTACTGGTGGTATTGTGGAGCAGCTCCCTATGCTGCCCATTGTGGCCTCACTGTCTGTCCTCCTCCTCCTGTGTTCTGCCACGTGTAACAGACTGTCTGAGTCTCTGCAGCAGAAAACACACAGAAAACACTGATTGCTACTACAGCACATTTTACAACAATGCACAGAAATACACTGTTATGCTGGACATTTGTTAGATGTTTCAAATTAGCAGGCAGTCCTATTAACAGACCTGAAATTTTGGGGGGATTTGTGGCACATTTGGAGGTTGAGGTTCACAAACATAGCAACATCTCTTGAAAAGTGCTTGGGTTTTATTTCGTTTGTTGTCGCTCTCTCTTTTAAATCCAGTTTACACCAAAGATTCACCATTAGACAAAACGGTCGCAGTTAAAGTTGCAGCAGTGAAAACTGATCCGCCTCAGCTCGAATCAACCGGCTGACCAAGCTTGTAAAATTTAGAGCATACAGCACTTAAATTGTTTCAACAGTCAATCCACACATAGAGACGTCGCCTGTTGCTATGAAGCGCAATGTGCAGCAGCCAATAGGAACACATGCTCTTTGAAATGACCTGTGATTGGCCAAAAAGTGCCCATCACAGAATGAATATAGAGCAAAGGAAAGGTGTGGAAGTCTAATGTTCTTTCAGACCACCTTAATTACAATATGCTGAAGGTTATTATGTAAATTCTGCCCGACAACACCAAAAATAAACCGCCTACCCCAGCTTCAAGTTAACTTTCCATTGTGTTTACCTGAAGGGTTTGAATTCTTTGTTGGAGGTGGAAAGGTCTTCCAGCTCTGGACACTCGTCTTTTGCCTCATTCAGCTCTTCCTCTAAGTCTCTCTCTGCCTCTTCATCACTTCCAGCAGCAGATGCTGTCTCAGTCTCTTGTTCTTCATCTTGTTCATTCTTGTTGTCCTCCTCTTTCATGTCTCCATCTGTGTCACTGACTTTCAAACCTTCCAGTTCCAGCATCGCATGCTTATATTCCTCCATGTCCACGCTCTCCTCTTTTTCTGCTTCCTCATTTGTTGCCTCTTCGTCATCGCTATCCTCTTCATCATCCTCCTCCCCATCAGGTCCAGCTGGGTGTAGAAATGCGCCATCTCTCTCCAGTTCTTTGGTGAAGCCGCTAGCTGAGACTTCGACATCTAGAGAATGAGACCGTCTGTAGGAATAAACAGTGATAATTAAAGCTTATGTGAAAAAAAACTGTGAACTATTTTCTTGAAATTTCAGAAGTTTCATTGCAACCAAAACATAAATGAGCAGATACCTGATGTCTTTGAAGGTTGGGAAGAGCTCACTCTCGTAATTAAATCTTTTCGCAAAGAAATCTCTGATACATTTAACATCTCTGTCAAAATACCTAAAAACAAAATATGGAAAAGTGAATATAGTCATACTTGATCGATTGTTTCATTACTTTCAAGTGTCCATTAATTTTCAATCTAACACCTGAGACACCAACCATTCAGCGTTAGGATGTGAGGTGGACACCATCTGAGGGAAATCAATCATAGTTATGTGGTCCTGGTCATCCAACATAAGGTTAAACTCGTTAAAGTCTCCATGAATCAAGCCGTGATTGGCCAGTTTGACGATGAGCTCCATGAACTCGCTGTACAGAGCTGATGGATCCTGCAGCTCATGCACCTGACACCTGCAAGAGAGACAATACACACAAATTATATTAAAACACAAAGAGCTGACAGGGTGAGTTATTACAATCACTAGTGTTATATACGAAGCAACAGAGAGAACTTGTGAACTTACAGTGGATATCCATTGATGAGCTCCATCACTACAGCGTGCCTGTTATAGTCCACAGGTTTGGGAACAGGAAAACCTCGATCATATAATGCCTGAAAAATTAGAAGATGACTCACAAAAGATGCAGCAAAACTGGATTTCTTCAGCAAATCTTAAAAAATTGGGGACATTTTCTTGCTACTCCACACATCTTTAAAATCTTGTCTGCGTTTGGTCCATTACCTTCATGTAGGCAAACTCTTTCATGGCAGAAAGGCGAGAAAGGTAAAGCCAAGACATGTTCTTCCTGTGTTTGTGGTAATCCCTCTTGTTCTTCAGGTTCCTGAAAGAAGTGCGACCCAGTCTGTGAAGCTTCAGAGCATACTGCTCCCCGTTTGGACTCGCCACGATATATATGTCTGCAGGAGGTCCATAAAAATAAACATTAGTATGAACATGATCATGTGAGAGTTTGACCTTGGCTGAGCTGCCTTGAAAACTGTCAGAGAACAGATGTGAGAGCAGCACTGTGGTGCATACTTTCAATACCAATAAAAAAAGATCATGCGCTTGATTTCTAACCAAATCAAGGCCAAATGAGAAATGGCTACATGAACGTGCGCGGATAACCATCATGTGCACATTTTCTATGATTTTCTTTCTTACCTGACTCTTTACCCACACCCATCTGGTTGCCAACTGAAACGATCACTTCCCTGGAGCACAAGGTCTTCAGAGCCAAGTAGTCATATCCTCCATAGTTCAACCTGTAGCCCTGCACAGCTGATATCAACAAACATATGTCCGGTTAGAGAGATAACTCACTCGTAACATTTCCAGCATGACTTGTGATGTTCAACAAGCATTTCTGTGCGTTTTCTTACTCTTGGTGCGTTCATAGACCACAAGTTTGTGTTTGACAAGCTCTCTGAGGATCTTGTTGCAACCGCCGTGTTTGAGACTAGCGATGGAGGACAAGAGACTCACTGGAACGATCTCATGGTTCTTCATCCCCATTTCAACCTGCACAAGGAAAAGTTTTCCAGAAGAAAGGTACATTGAACATTATAGCGCTGACACGCAAGCCTGCTCGCAGCAAGCAGGTTACAACTGCTGCAAGCTCAGAGATAAATCAAAATGATGAGCGTTACATGATGAGACCATTCCCTGGGATTTTCATTCAAGTAATATGATGTTAATACTTTTAAGAGATACAGTCTTTTTAGTGCATGTTTTAATTTTTGAAACTCAGCAAGGAAATGGTACGTAATCAAAAACAAACAGGGACGTCTGCATTAAAATGACAGGAACATTCACAGAGTGAGCACCGTGGATTTTGTCCTCCATCATAATGAAATGATCCCAGCAACAGATCTCAGGTTTTACTTACGTGAGATGTATTTATTGTTTTCACTATTTGTTTCCCTCCTGTTTATCTCATAGTTGCCATTTTTACTGTATTTTCTTCTTCAGTTGACTTACGCCTTGATCTTTTCTCATTTTATCTGCCTTTTCTGCTTTCCTTTTCTTTTGTTTAAAGTCATTTTGTACCATTGTTAAGGAAAGTGCTACATAAATTGAGTTTGCTTCTTATTTTTTAATCATGTGCGTTAGATATAAGATGTCACATGTGGACCTATCCACCAAAGCGAGGCTGATGTTGACCCCTTTATGACAAAAGTCAATGTGTCCCCATTACAAACACACAGTAAGGTTATAATTACATAAATTATAGCTGTTGTTGGTTATAATGTTACTAATCATGTAACACAATACAAACGTTGTAAGCTATAAGATGTTTTTCTTCTACAATTTACTGCACTAACCGTTATTAAACTTACTTCAACGAAAATATATTAACAACTTTTACTGAGCCGCTCGCAATCTTGGTCGATGTCTGAACTGTAACGTTAGCTCATGTTGCTATGATGACAAGCTAGCTTAGCACACAGGCTAACTCAGCTGTGACAGAAGCTAACTCGCAACTTACGGCTGTGAGGACTCGGAAGTCATCTCGAGACAAGTATCTCAACACCACGACGTTCAGCTTGCCCATGTTCCAGCCGGTGCACAAACAGAAAGTATATATATATAATACTATTACTGTAACTCAGGCTCAGTTATCCACATTTTTAGTAAACACACGTGCAAGGCGGAAGTTGGAGGGACAGGAGAATACGTCACTTCGGTATTACGTCTGACGTAATCTGGTCGCGCTGCCGAAAATACACAACAACTGGCCTAAAACACACAAAATAATACACGACCAATGTTAGCTAATTTTGAGTATAGTCTGGAATAATAAAAACACTTAGCCCTGGCATTAGCATTAACATCATGTATACAATAGTGGACCTTTACTACCACCTAGTGGTTCAGTGGTGAAATTAAATGCAGCAGCATCAAGAATGAAAGAGGGAGCCTCTTCACAGATGTTTTAACCTGCCATTCACAGTGTAACTTATCACATGCTTAATTGCTGCACTGCATTCATTTATTTATACATCATTAATGTATAAAGTTCCCCTGTGCTTTTACTGCCATGGCAAGTACAAATACCTGCAGTGAAAAATGTCTGTTAGATGGTGTAAATAAATAAATAAATAAATAAATAAATAAATAAATAAATAAATAAGCTTGCTTACTATTGTTGACTAACAGGACCTCAGTCAATGTGCACTAACACATGCCAAAAATATGTTCTTTCAGAACTCCATTGCCAAGACATTTATTGTAGCTAATAACATTTTTGTTTGTTTGTTTTCTAATTTCTAAAATCTGCCTGCAGCTGTTTAACATCAGCAATTTATTAAATATTTGACATCTAGAGATTTGAGTCAGTCTTAGCATTACTGTGTGGAAGTGAGACATAGCTAAAGTCAAATATGAAAGCTTCTATCCTTTGTGCGTACACTCACACAGGTGTTTTCACTTGTTGGCTGATTATCTGGTCTCAGTGCTGTGTTGGCATATGCAGACTCTGCTTGACTGACGTCTGTCTCACCCTAATGTTTCACCTGTTGGGGTATGGCAATGTAGCTACAATTTCTCCAGTGCATGAAGTTTAAATTGGTGTCATAAGGTAATTTCCTGCATAGCTTTATCCAACTTCAACCTGAGCAGAGGTCCAATCAGCCAAAGTAACTGAACCTGTGTGCATGTGCAGGGTCTCCACCAATAGAAGGGAAAATAGAGTTTAAATAAACCAGAACTAATGTGGCACCTGCTACACTGAATGATTAAACACATTTTTACTGTAAATAAAATATAAATGAAAATGGATAAATATGCATTATTAGCTCTGGGGTGTTTGCAGCATTTCTTTGTCGTCAATCCTGAAAAGATCTTGTGCACAGAAGTAATATTAACAGGGTAGGACCAACACAGATGTAAGTCAAAAAACGAGTGATGGTTTAATTAACGCAGCAGCTTGAGTTTCATTGAGGAGCTGCTGTGAAAAAGGCTGATAGATACAAATGTAATGGTGTGATGTTGCACTTAGACGTCTTGTTCATAATATAGCGCAACAACATCACACCATTACACAAACTAGCTGTGGAGTGCATGGGATGAAAATTTTTGTTTTTGTTTGGATATTTGAAGATGCTCTATATTGTTATTTATTATTTGTGGGGTTTTTATTCAATCACTGGCTGGTTGATCTATTGATTTGCGTGTAGTTTTATTGTTAATCATGATAGGTCGGCGGCGCAAAACGAGCTCTCTCAGTGACAATAAAGTACAGCGACCATATTGTTCAATAAATTGAAGGAAAAGTGATAAAGTGATGCTCACAAAAACACAACATCACCCAACTGAAATTGAAATCCGGAGGTCAGGTGTGTGTGTGTGTGTGTGTGTGTGTGTGTGTGAGAGAGAGAGAGAAAGAGAGGGGAGGGGGTGTTAAATGGAGATTTACTGGCAGGTTTCTGTTGCCATAGCAGCTGGATTCTGTGCATTCCATGGGCAGGTAGGTTCTAAACAGAGTTTGTGTGTGTGTGTGTGTGTCTGTGTGTGTGCATGTGTGTGTGCATGTGTGTGTGTTTACTCAGGACTGCCCTCTGACAGACACCACTCTGTTCTGCTCCCAGCACACACACGCATACACACACACACACACACACACACACACACGGGGCGAGCTCTCCACTTCCACAGCCTGTGTTGAGTCAGTAGAATTT
>JAQFJB010000021.1:21631207-21644204 GCA_029874875.1 Naso minor
GGAACAACATGTTCAGGAGAGGAGATAAGAACCTCTGTTTTATCAGTGATAAGCTGGAGAAAATATTCAACCATCCAAGCTTTGATATAGCTAACACAGTCAACCAAAACAGACAATAAAAGGCAGTAACTGACTTGCAATAATAGTTAATAATGTTTTTTTTTTTATGATCTTTCTCTCCCCCCTGCTGCCTCTGTTGATGCTTTACTTTGTGTCTGCGTAGTCTCATATGGATCATCTGGCAGTTTGCTACAGTGTTATCACTCCTTAAAGTCTGTTAGTGCTAAGAAATAATTTAAATCTCAAAATACAAAAATAGTTTTTTGTTAATATGAAAGATTAATAACTATTCAAGGACTATGTTGAGTTTTGGCTTTCTTGGTCAAAAGTTATCGCAATGGATTCTGTGAGTTGTGTAAACGTTTTAAGGTCATCTCACCTGCTATTTTTTAGCCCCTGTTAATGTCCATTATATACCTGCAAAGTCTCAGACCACTCCCACTAGTAGCTTCATGTTTTCAGGCAAAACAAAGAACATGCATCAGCCTGCACTGACTTAAGATTTATCTTCCTCTCCTCAGGTCGATTTCTCGATACAGCACCACAATGTGTCAGAGATGATGAGCTCATGGACGTCACAGAAAGGCTTCCCATTGGTTACTGTAAGCCGCGAGGGAGATCAGGTGACCCTCACTCAGGAGCACTTCCTACTCACCTCTG
This sequence comes from Naso minor, assembly GCA_029874875.1. Lineage (NCBI taxonomy): Eukaryota > Metazoa > Chordata > Actinopteri > Acanthuriformes > Acanthuridae > Naso > Naso minor. The sequence continues at coordinate 21,631,928 of JAQFJB010000021.1, forward strand.
GCAATGTCACACACACTTCCAGGTGGGTTATGTTACCACATACACACACAGACACACATACAGAGTTCATATCAACACAAACCAGCCCTAACTGTACACTCTTTTTAGTTTGTGGAATATTCCAGTGACGTACGTAAACGACTCCTGTAGTTTGGCTCCTGAGTGCAGACAGGTGTTCACGCTGAAGACCAAATCTGGTAAAACACAAAGTTTTAACCTAAAACATCAAGTCTCAGAGTCTCAGTACTGTGTCCAATAGTGAATATTTGTGTGTGATGTGTGTGTGTGTGTTTTCAGGGACTTTTAAGCTGCTGGAAAGTGTGAAGTGGCTGAAGCTGAACTACAGAAACACAGGCTTCTACATTGTCCACTATGGAGATAAGGGCTGGGCTGATCTTAAAGATGCTTTGTCCATGAATGTCAATGTTCTGACACCCGACGACCGTGCTTCACTCATACACAACATCTTTGCGCTGTCCAGGTATACCAGACAACATAAATATGTGTTTTTTTAAATTGTACTCAGTGACACTAGAAACTGAAGTAGAGCAGTCGTTTCTGTTTTCTGTGTTTGACTTTATAAAAGATGTCATTTTTCTTGTGATGTCAACAGATTGGACCGTGTGTCCTTCCGTCATGTCCTCAACCTGTTGACCTACTTGTCCAATGAAACAGAGACTTCTCCTGTGACAGAGGCCTTGTTACAGCTCAACAGTATCTACAGGTTGCTTGACAAAAGACAGGAGAGCTTTCTTGTTGCCCGCATGAAGGTACGGAAATACACATACACACACACACACACACACACTTAATGTAAAGACTAAGCTGTTTGCAAAAAAGGAAGTGATGTGCGATCGCAAACATCTGAGACTTATTATGTTGCAATAGAGTGCCTAAGTCGCACCCCTCTACTTCCGTACCATGGGACCTTAATGTGGAAAAATATGAACGGTAGTCAATGAAGAGGGACAAATTTATTTTTTGATCCCATTTGGCTTGTGCCCTGAATTACAAATACGATGGTTGGCGATTTAAAAGATATCTTTTCATGTAAAGAAAGTTGATTTTTGTTGTCAAACAGTAAAATAAAACAGTATTTTTTGTGAGAGTGCTCAAGGAATTACACGTCTCATCTCGGACAATCACAATTCACAGAGTTTTTCCAGGACAAGGTGAAAAGTATTTAAAGAGCTTAAAACCATTATAAATCAGGTCATGTTGAGAGCTGCAGCTACTCAAATGGGGAGTTAGGTATCTTAGTTGTAAGAGGAGGGAAATGCTATGATGTCAGTTACGTGACTGGTGTTGTAGTCTTTATAATTATGTATTTTCACAAGCTAAAACATTACTCGTTTGACAACATAGACTTTCTTCACATGAAAAATGATCATTGACGATCATTATTTGTGTAATTCAGGGCACAAGTAAAACAGGATCAAAAAATAATTTTCCTTTCCTCACTGACTACCGTTCATATTTTTCTGTACTAAGGTCCCACAGAGTCCACCAGAAGGGGCATGACTTAGGCACTCCATTGGAGCACTGCACATTAATAAGCATGTAGCAGGTCTACATGTGACAGTACTTATTGCTGTCAGTATAGTGAAGTGAACCTTAAAGACACACATACCATTTTTTAATTTGTAGTTGTGCTTTATGTTAGGTGTCGATGAGTTTTTGTTACTAGTTGTTGTTGCATCATTGCATGTAAAATACAAGCTGATATTATAAGTCTGTGAGAAATTTAGGTCAGTCATGTTGTAAGTTTAAGTCTTCTTGTAAACTGTACGACTGACTTCTTTTATTTTTTTGTTTTTTGTACTAATGTGTTCATGGTTTCTTTTTTCTTGCATATGACAGGAGTATATTTTGAGTCATTTTGGTTCTCTGATGAACAACCAAACGTGGAAAGAGGAGGAGAGCGTGTCTAAACAGGAGCTGCGCTCAGCCCTGCTTGAGACGGCCTGTGGACTGGAAGAAGAAAAGTGCATTCAGCAAGCCAAAACGCTGTTCAAACAGTATGTGGAGTCCAATGGGACCTCAAGGTTCGTATAGCAGCTGTACAACAGGGTGAAAAGACTAACCCAAACATCTTTTTATTGATAGATAGAGGTAGATTTTTAGCAGGGACAGGTGAATGTGACATGATTGGCTTGGTATTTGACTTTGAAACTGTAGGAACAAAGTAAATTAAAATTTAAAGTACTTTTAAGCTAAAATAAGTTGTCTTATATATTTCTGTAGGATCCCTGGTGATCTGCAGCAAGTTGTATTCAATGTTGCTGCTCAGTCAACTGAAGATTGGCAGACTTTGCTCCACATGTACGAAATTGTCCCTTATGATGCAGAGAAGCGAAAGATACTGCGGGGCCTAGCATCAACTCAGCATACAAGGAGTATAGTATGGTAAGTGTTTATGTGTGTGTGTGTGTGTGTGTGTGCTTCTGTCCAGAATCAAGTATTAACGTCCCTCCACATTGAGGTCTTCTTAAGCATATAATGTTTAATACTAGCGAAGAATAAATGAAAATTTTTTATTGAAACATGCCCTGGGGAAAAAAAAGAAGAAGAAGGAATAATTTATGGGTTTGTTCCTAATACAAAGTGATTAAATAGCTTGACACAGTTTATTCTCTTGCTGTGTAGTGGGTGTAATGTTGTTTATGCACTGAACATTTAAAGAGAATATTATAACAATCTCTCCAGGATTCTAAAGGCGGGTTTGAATGGGAACATCATCCAGACGCAGGAGTTGCCTTTGGTCATCAGCACAGTGTGTAACAGCTTCGCCGGCTACTTGTTTGCCTGGGATTTTATACAAGAGAACTGGAACCGTCTCATAGAGAAGTGAGTTGTCCCTGTGAGCTTCATGCCAGTTATACTTTGAAGTTATAAGTTGAATACTTTTTAAGATAATTTTGAATAAATAATAAGGATGAAACAGCTTTAGTGGGTTTTTTTTCTTTCTTTTTAAAAAAAAAAAAATGTTTTCTGGCTTTAGGTTCCCTGTGGGCTCCTTCGCCATCCAGTCAGTCATTAAGTCGGCCACCTCTCAGTTCTCTACACAGGCACACCTTGATCAGGTATGTTTCTTCATTCAAATAGAACTTACTGAGCTGTGTGTGTCTGTGCATTTATTTGTGGGGAGGTAACCTTTTATAAAATGATTGTAGCGTGTTTTCTCACATGAATCTGTGTGTTTGTGTGTGTGGTGCAGGTACAGGCTTTCTTTTCCAGTCTGAAGGAGCGCGGCTCTCAGATGAGGAGCGTGCAGGAAGCTTTGGAAACCATCAGGCTGAACCAGCGCTGGATGGACAAGAACCTGTCTACCCTCCAAAAATGGCTGTAATACTGATGCTCCATCCCGTCTCTGCCCCACTAACAGGCAGCCGGGATGTGTCGTCAAGATAACAGCAGCGTTTGCACTATTGTAGGACTGTCTCTTAATTCCCTTTATTCAGGCCAGAGGTTGCGCTCTACCTGTGTGGACAAGGCGTTTCATTTTTTGACATTGGTCCTATGAGTTGTATTTGCTAGCTCAGGGTGGCTCTGATTGTGTGTCTGACAGGGAGTAGTCAGATGCAAACACACACTCTCCTCACACTTAATGCTGTTGACCAAACCTCTCCTCTGCCGCACTCATCGAAACCTCATGCCTGAGCAGACAATCGTGCTTCAGCCACACTCCTTTCGCTTAGCTTGCGCTCAGGCACTTATCTGAGCTGTGTAATGGCCACTTCAAAAAGAACAGGTATGAAGAATTACAACATCTCTGTCCATGTATGTATTTCCAGTCAGTCCTGGACCTTTTCTCTCATCTACGTCGTAGGCAGCTGTCAGGGATTCCTCAGTAATGAGAAATCGATGTTACTGGTACTTGAGAGATGGAATTATTCTTAGAATTTAACTAAGCTTTTATTGCTGTTATGAAAATCTGTGTAAAAATAATAGCTGCCTGCCATTCTGACCTCTAGTTAGTCATGCAACTTGAAGCATTTACTATATTAGTCATGGTTTGGTTAGAAAAATGGCTTATTGACAGATGGCTAAAATACCAAACTTGTGTTGGCATCAATTGAATGTTCTGAAAACCTTCCCACTGTGTACAGTAGATGGCGTACTGCACCACAGCGCAGGTTTAACAACCAATGTGTCTTAGAGGAGAGCTGGCAATGCACACTGGAGCCAAATATTCAGTTTTCCTTTTTTTCCATTCTCAAACATTCATGAACCTGGTTTAGCTCTCAACAACACATTTTTTCTTTTTTGGTATTCGTCTACAGTGTAATCACTGCACAGACTTAAACTCAATGTGCTTGTAAACTTGTAATTATGTAAATATGTTCAGACCTTCAGCATTTTTCCCTGCGATTTTGGATGTACTGTTTTAAACATCCTAACTTTTAGTACTTTAAGATTTACTTTGTCTTCTGTATATAGAGTGTAAAGAAAATATGTATACATAGAATTGATCAAGAATCTTGGTCAAATACTTTTACTGTATTTCTTGGTTCAGACCTTCACAGGGAGTTCATTTACCGATGAATGTTGTTTTTAAGGGCTCATGTGCTATGAGGATTCAAAGTGTTAGAAGAACATTTAAATTGGGCTTGATTTATCTGTCCGATAAACTGTTGCTCATCAGCCAAATTTTTAAAAAAGTCAGTTTAAAGTTACTCCAGTGTTAACCAGCTGTTCCTCCTAAGAATGAAGAGTAGCCCATCTGTTTATGGAGAGTCATTACGTTTCCCAAACTTTTGCTCCATTATTTTATTTAAATACAGTCGCACACTCATCTAAAGCTTTATTTTTAAGTGATACTGTTACTTATCCACTTAATCACTTTTATGATATTCTGGAAAATTGAGTAAATACGCTGAAGATGTGGTCATTTCTTTGGACATCTCTAACACCGTCACTTGCATTTATGCTTTGGATTGTTTCATTTTCTTCTTCTGAAGCCTCTGTCTGTCACTGATGTAATAACTATCAGAGCTAATGAAAAGAATACCGGCATTTGTAACAGAGATGACACATGAGACTCTGGTTTAATTCCTGTTACTGTGTTCCAGTTCCACATAACTGGCCTTGTGCATGGGTGGGAAACCTTTGAGGTGTCCTTGTGTTTGTTGCTGCACTGGTTAGTTGACGTAACTGTAAGTAGGGGTTCAACTGACTTGACTAACCATTGACATCGTCCAGGAAGTCCATCATAGTGTCACAGACGGTGTGCATTTTGCCTTTACAAACACACCTTGTACTTCATGTTCTGACTGATTGTTCATCAAACTGTTTTATTGTGGAAAAAGTTCATAGTCAAGGACTTTTTTCCATCTGCCAGCAACCACATTAATCAGTCAGCTTTATCAAGGCTCTGGGATTTTGGTTTTCCACCATATTTTGGTTATAAAATATATGTTTGAAATCAGTTGCGGTAAGTTTCGGAGATTCGTTACTGATGTCATTTAGGTACAGAGTTCAGTTTAAGTTATGTACAACCAATCGGATTGTCTTTGTTTTTGCACTTGGATGAAATGCTGCAGATGCTTTTGAAACTGTGTTGCTCTTCATGTGAATAAAATATAAATAAGTAATAAAGTTGTTTTCTGAAAATGTTGGTTTTCCTTTTTAGTACCCCCCACCCCAGTCTAGACTCCTAAATTCAAAATAGACTAGTTTCTGTTGCTGCTGAACACGAAATTACCAGTTATTTTCAGGTTGATATTAGTTATTTACAAATTATATGAAGTTGTTGACTGAAATAATCCATTTTTAAATCATAAGACATTTCCTGTTCTGTGTATTTTCCATACTAATTTTTCTCTCAAAGTAGATCCTTAAAAAGTAAGCATTTCACACATGGTCCCATAGTTGAAAAAAACTTAACCATGAGGCCAAAGATAATTTTATGCAACATCATATGAGGATGACCAGACAGGAGGCTAACGGCTCAGCAGACTCAATGGACATTATGACAATGGATACAACAAAGGACGTTAATGAAGGTGTTTTTAAAAAAAAGCAAGAGTAAGTGAAAGCAGACTGGCCCTTCGTCATTGGCGACATCATGGAGGGTGAAGAGAAGAGGATGTCAACAGATGTACAAAGAGAAGATTCGACAAAAACTGAAAGTCAGTTTTGCAAAATAGCTTTGCAAAATAAGAGTGCAAGACAGGCTGAGGTTGATTCTTGCTTTTGGTGTTGGACTAGTAAGTAATAGTAACTCCAGCTAGCTAGCTTGCTAAGCTATGCTAAGTCATGCGTCTTGTGTTGCTGTAGTTGCTTGATGTTTTTGTGTTAAAGTTGCTGACTCCTTTGTTATGCTCTTAAACCAAGTTAGTCCATTTCAACAGTGTTTTAGCCATTGAATTTAACAGCCAGAAGTTAGCAACATTAACGTTAGCTTCTGATTCAGGTTATGTTAGCTTAGCACTAGGTTTGTTAGCCTGCACTGAAATGGTTGTAAGGCTTTTGCAAATTAAAAGCCAGAAGTTTTTAAAATATGACATCATAATGAGGCCACTGAGTTTGGTATTTAGCACACACACTTACTTCACAATATTGTAACAGAAACCTGAAACTGGTTAATCTTGGTATGGCTGTCATGAAGTGTGGGAGCTCCAAATTGTACAAAATATAAATGTGTACATGATGTAATTTTAACCGAAATCAAAAATCTGACTGGATAGCAGGTACTACAGTTTCACAAAGCTCAGCTACATTGGAGAAATCAAGCTGCAAAACCTCTGAACTAAAACTTAAGGGAGGACACTTTCTAAACACAGTGTAGAGTTTTTAATGTGAGTTTACATGGAGAGGCCCTTTAACGTGATGCTTCTCAGTTGTACCACCAGAGGTCTTTCTAGCTCTTCTGGAAACACATTTAAAGTGACCTGATCTTATTAATGCTTAAGAGGCTGGAGATGCCTGTTTATGCCTGTTTGTTTGGATACAGGTTATTGTTCTAATTAAGATGTGGATGTAAAATACTGAAGATAATTGACTTAAACACTGGAAATGCTCTTTGAAATAATTAGAATTTAAGTTGCTCTCAATCCCTGGTAGAAACCGTTACTACTGCCTGCAAAAGGCAGTAAATCCTTTACATACAAAAAATATATTTCAAACAACTTTGTGTATTTAAATTCAGTTCATATTGGAACACTGTTCATACCACATATGTGTATTTTGTGTGTGTTTAGAAATCTGTTTTGCACCTTGAAGGCTTGTTTTGGCAGAATGCCACACAGCTGGAAGACATCATAGCACCAGTATTTTCACCCTCATACTTTTCTTTCTTGGCCAATTAAGCAAAGTGCATAAGGTTTAAAAACAATTGTGGGTTTTGTTGTGAAATAAAAAAAGTATCCAAATTCAGCCAAATTCATAAATAAGCTGTATGCTGTATGGGACCTGACAAACACTAAAGGGCTAAATTGTTTGCTGGTGGCATGAACTGTACTTCACCTTCAAGTTGCTCATAAGCAGTTTTTTGGGGGCCTTTTGTTATTGTACACAACATTATTATCGCGTGTTAGGATCAGTAGCACATTGTAGTTGTGGTGAAGTGTTGATGCATAATGAATCGTGAGTGATGATCTGAAAAACACTTGAAAACATGGAAAGATCCTATATTCTCTTAAGGGTGACTTCTGTGAAATTGACCATACATGGCTTTGAAAATCTTTGTTTTATTCAGAATATCAGAACTTCACACGCTTAACATACAGTAAATGATTTGTTAAAAGGTCCAAACAGCTCAGCTTTGACTGCTGACATTTGTAGGGAAAGAATTATAGAGGGGTTGAGCTCTCAAATAATGTTTCATAGAAAGTTTTTGTTTTTGTTTCTTTAGTAGGATTGTGGCACAATCAACCACAATTGCTTTATTTGCAAGCCTTGTGAAGTGTCAGTGTCGGTGTACAACCTTATAAAATTATATTTTAAAAGTTGATCAAAGCACTTAATAAACAGATGGCCTGTTCAGCTATAGAAAGGAATTGATTTTTAGCCTATTTAATGTTTTGCACATAGAATTCAATGAACTAGCACCTGAAGCTGTCATAGAAGCATGCACCAAAAAAGGACACTGTTCCAATCAATTTCAAATCCGTATCATTTTCACGCATCAAAAGAATGTGATACTTTGTTTAGTACCGTTACCTTAAAACTTAAGTACAGTACTTGTGTTGTTTCTTTACATTATCCTCAGCATCTTTGTGATGAAGTGTTGCAGCAGATTAAAATCTTTTTTGTTAAAGAATGCAGCCATCAGTAAGTACAAAACATACAGATCTAACAGTGAGTGACCTGCAAACACCAACAGTCCTCATGCGTAACGTATTCAGCAGCTGTTAAAACATCAGCCTACCTTACTACTTGTAGGACTGCAGATTGAAGAGCAGAAAAATGGTAAGAAAGCAGGTAACTCTGTCAGGCCGCGTCACAGGACTTCAGTGACAGAAGGTCTGGATTCCAACAGATCAGTCAATCAGGCCATTTTTTGGCCCCATGTCAAGTTAGTCACAACACTCGTTGGAATCATCACAACCATTTGAGCTATGCAGCTGCGACATCAGATTGATCTCTGTGATCCATTTTCAGTGTGTTGTGATGAAACAATATGTGACGTCTGAGTACTGATATGGGAGGAAGTTCTTGAATGAGGAAATAAAAAGCGGCAGTGTGACCAGCTGGCCTGGTTATGCATCATAACAACATGTCACATGTGGTGGTTGTAGGCCAGCAACATGAATGTAATCGTAGCTACTCCAGTTTCTAAGTTTAGTGAGAACTAATAATTAGGTAACACTTCATTTGGATAGCCCGCCTGCAGGTAGTTCGTAGAGTTTTTGTAACATTTCATAAGCATATCAGTTGACATCCAACACTGTTACTGTTCCATAATATAAATATTAAGTAATATTCAACTATTCTTACACAAATATTCAACAAACAATTACTACATCAATATTATCAGCCACTGATACGTTACTGGTATATCTTATATATATATATATATATATATATAGTATAAACAGTGATTATAATAATTATTTATTCTTATAGATGCCTTTCAGGACACTCATGGACTCATTACAAACACACACGAAAAAAAATTAATTTACACTAGTAAAAACATTGATAATGGAAGCAGCATTACAAAAACATCATCAAAGCAGACTTGAGTTTAATGAAACAATCACATGCAAGATAAGAGAGATGTGCAATTCTGGAAAGATGTTTTTTGAGCCGGCGTTTAAAGGCCAGGAGCGAACGGGAGAGAATCAGTGTTGTGTGTGTCTTGGGGCAGAGAGCTTCAGAAGTAAGGAGCACCATGTCTGACGACTCAGGACCATGAGTCCAGTAATTGTCAAATGGTCAGGGGATGTAGTGAGCAGAGTGACACCAGTGGTGCAGGTTATTAAGGGCCTTGAAAGTGACAATGGAAATTTAAAGTCAATACGGTATCAAACAGAATGTGAAGTTGCTTGAGAGCAGGGGTGGGTGATATGTTCTTTTGGAAGAGGTACTGGTAAATATATGGTTGGCAGAATTTTAAATTAGTCTATGAAGGAGAGAGGAGAGAGTTGTTGTCATCAATACAGGATGTAATCAGAGCTTGTGTGAGAATGGTGATACTCTCCGGTATAAGAGATGGACAAAAGATGAGAGATACTGCGTAAGTGGAAGTAAGCAGACCAGGTGTTGTTATTGATGTGCGCTTCAATGGACAATGTGCTGTCAAGGATAATACTCAGGCTCTTATAGGGGGAAGGGGATACGATAGTTTTGTCATTAGTCAGTGGAAAGTTATCAAGCTTGGATCAAGTAGTTTTTGTACTTTTGATTTCCAGTTGTCAGTGAATAAAGTCAAGTAGATGTAATATGAATAAAACACAATACATTGTTAATGAACGGAGTCAGCCAAATAGATTCTCAACTGTAAAGGTGAATGTTTAACAATGAAATAAACGTAACCCATGATCCCTTGCTACTTCAAGGTATTATCAAATTATGGCTTTTTTCAGAACCACATACTACATACTGCTTGCTGTACACACTACATACTGAAAACTAACTGAACGATCCATATGCCATCCATTCACACTGTAGTACACAGGCAGGTTACCCAGAATGCATTTTGCACAAACTGGTAATGGTAGCCAGTTTCCTTTTTTGTTTTTTTTTGTTTTGTTATGTTTTTATTTTTCATTAAACTGTAACATTGGTAGTTCACTCGATGGTTCTGATTTCACGATAGACTCAAGATAGAAGACTGCAGTTTTTCAGTAGGCCCTGTTTCATTTCAAGGAGCTTCTGGCAAATTCTGCTGTACTTGGTTATCTGATGTTTACAACTTCATACTCTATGTAACACACTTGGATTACAAAAGCAGGCTATGCATGCCTCTGGAAAGGTTAAGTTTACATGTTTCACTGCAGAAAACATATCTTTATATCTGTTATTTTAGGAGCTATGGAAAGCAGCCAAGCTTGTAGCTCGAACTCTGTGTAGTTTTGAGTTTATGTAATTGTAATATGAAAGTATTTTATAAATATCACTCACATGTTTTCATTTTTCAAGGAGAGTGATAAGATGAAACAGCCAAAGCTGGAAATTTTAAGTTTTTTCTGGCACATTGCATGAGTCAGAGCAGGTTAGTTTCCATGCTGAAGGCCTCCAACTGACCTGCTTGCATCTGTGTGTTTGTGCTCTAGTTGACCACCTATTATACAGTAGTTAATCACTGATTGTGGATACTGTAAACGTGGATTTGTGGAAACAAGAAAGAAAACTAGTTGGTGGGCCATATAAGTCACTTCTGCAGTGTTTTTTATCAATATGTTCAGAATACATGTGTGTGAGCTGATTTTCTCTTCAGGAGGACAGGTTGCCGGACAAAACAAGGTATTTTTAACAAAAGGTTAGGACATTTTGTGCTCCTGGAAACAAAGCCAGGTATTGTAGGCCAAAACATGATCTTTTCTTTTTCTGTTACCCTAACCAAGTGGATTTTGTGCCTTAACCTGACCACACCTCAACCACAGCATTTTTAAAACATAAAAAGGAAAATTAACACAAGATAAATAATGTTCAGTGTAAAGAAAGGTTTTTTAATACATTTGTGGTTGGCAGAAATGACCAATGCCAACATTTATTTTGGCAGCTGGGTTGCGGTGGAAGCCTGAAAGAAACAGAATAGAGAGATGTTAATGGTAAAACCATTTCGTGGGCTAAAGGCCCAGTTTATTCTGGTGTGGAACATTTCTTGGCATCACCTGCTTACTGGTCTTTCAAGAAGTTCTACACACCCTTTAAAACTTGAAGGTCCATCATTGAGCCTTAAAAAACCTTTCACATATGTCTAAAACCACTTAACCAAAAGCCCTCGAGTATTAATGTCTTGAATTGCCGTAAAATGCAAAAATGAAGTAAAAGAAAGTACTCCTCTCAAGTACTTCCAACATCCTCTATGTTAGGATCATCAACCTTAGCATAGGAATCTTGCAACATTTGGAATAAATCAAGAAGGAGAAATGGGATGGGACAGAAACATAGGCAAAATAAAGGTCACATTTGACCTCATGTAGGCCTACACATCAAAATACTCGATAGCCTGTCCTCAGAAGTTTATTTCTTGAGCTGTTATCAAACTTTTTGGAATCTGCGGATTTTTTAGTGTATAGCAGCACAGCACAAGTTCCTGTTCTGAAAACATCCAATTGCAAGACAATATTTACTCTGCCCGCAGAGAAGCTGGAGCTAAGACAAGTGAAAGGAGTCAAATAATTTTCAAATACATTTTCACTTTTGTTTGACCAAATAACATTTGCTTTTAACTAAATGTCAAAGGAGCTGCAACTGCGAAAACTGCAAAAATAACCCACAATGCCAATAAAAAACACTTACCCTTTTTTAGGAAGCAAAAGCAAACTGACAGATCAGTAGTCATTGGTCCAATGCCGGCTGTCAATTAAACGCCTTTGCATACTGGGTGCGAATGAATAAACAACATGAAAATGCACATTGTTCAGGAAGGAATATTTTGGATTGAAGCTAGTCACACCGACAGCAACACGAGTTTGCGACAGATACACAGAATAATGAATTTGCAAGTGTTTTGAAAGCTCACTTCACCACGCTTCACTTCCCTTCACTAGAATAGAATAGAATAGAATAAAACTTTATTAATCCAACAAGGGGGAAATTCCCATTGTCACAGCAGCAGATACAGATAAAGACAGGCACACAAGATAGTAACCTATAATAATAA
>JAQFJB010000021.1:21729181-21742164 GCA_029874875.1 Naso minor
ATGTCTTCTTTGATGAGGTGTCCGTTCAGAAAAAGACCCTGGGATCATTTTACGCCGGATTATCCCTTTAAGAGATGCACTAAGGAAGAGAGAGCACATTCTATATCTACAATATCTGTTAGTATTTAGCCAAGAATGGATGAAGTGTACTATAACATGGTAGTGCTTTGTTTGAATATGTAACAGAGTAATTTTTCATGAAGACCATCAAGCGAAAAACGATTCTCTTCCTCTTCATGTGAAAACAAATGCTTACGCTCAGTCTGTCAGTTTATCTGAGGCGCTTCTGCAGAGACATTGACTTTATAGTTGTGTTAAGTTAAAACAAGAAAGAAAAGGCTAATGTGTTATAATGAGAAACTGAGAAACTGGCTGATTGGTCTGTAAAGGCCTCAAGTTTTTCTTGGTCCAAAGCTCAGCTGTGCCTTTTCAAACCATGTGAAGTCTGTGGGATGACTAAGAAGTTAATTTATCCCAAGTGACAGGCCTGTACGTGGGTATATTATGAGTCCTTTCAGGCATGAACAGACAACTCTTTATTCTTCAACAGAGAGTGAACTGAAAACTTAGTTTCGAGAGCCAGAAACTAACCAAGTGTTCATTGACTCACTTGTGTTGTTCATGATCCTCTTAGCCCCCTATTAGTCATGTTTCCATAAAAATGGATTTAAAGCAAGATTAATAACAAACAAAAATGTTATCAACAATGGAACCAAATACTACATATAATGTGACAGAGTCTTCTTGTAGTGATAAACTCACAGAGGTCATCAGCTGACTCTATACTTCGTCAGCTCAGTAGAGCAGTTTATCTGCTGCTTTGAGATCATTGTTTTGGTTTTTACAGCCTGCTTGGTTCAGTCTCATGCCCGTCAGCAGCCTTATTTCCAGCAGAAGCCTGCACACATGCAGGTAAGCTCTGATAAGCCAGTCATACACTGCCTGCTCAGCAACAAACAGAAGACAAGGTTATTGACTCAGGAGACAGAAAAAATAATTTAGCGGGTAAAAAGTTATTAGAAACTTTTCTCACTAGTTGATGGAGGAAAAATTAGAGGGTGAAAATGAATATTGGGTACATTCATCAAGTGGAGACAAACACGACTCCATTTAAATGCTAATGGTAGTCTGAACCTGCTGATTGTGTTGGCATTTGTCTACTAACTTTTAAAACTAATTATACCAAAGTTATCAAAACTTTCTCCATTTGTTGAAGCAAGAGGCTACCTTGATTAGGTGGCACAATTTCCTTTTCACTTCAGTAGGTTCTTAAGGCTGAAAAAACTGATATTGTTTTTGCTAAAGAATGTACAGAACAAACATGTTGTTTTCACACTGTAATACAGACATATCCAAAGTTCAGCTAAGGGGCCAATCACAGCACAAGGTCAGATTTTATATGACCTTCAGTCCTAAAATGTATTATTTATGGTCAGTCAGCACTATCAGACCAAATAAAAAAAAAAATCATGCAAATTCATAATGCAATTTCTCTTTTCACCTCATGGTGGCCGCACCACTCTGTAACTTCACCTGGCTGTGTGACCCATGCTGTGACCCCAACCAGCTCATTTCTGCCTCGGTGACTGTAGATAAAAAGAGGAAAGTTGATGTTGAGGGCCGCCCCTTCCAGATGAGATGGAAATTACAATATTTTTGTGTTCACCTAATTTGCCAAGAGACGGTTGCCATGTTTGAGAAATTCAATGTAAAGAGACACTGCCAGGTGAAAAACATGCTAATGCCTACAGCAAGCTATCAGGGAGCAACGGTGCTGAAAAAGTGAAACAACTTGAAGCTGTCTTGGCCTCACAACAGCAGTTCTTCATAAAGGCCCGTGAGTCAAATAAAAATACCACCAAAACAAGTTATGAAGTGGCCCTTCTAAACATGGCAAACCTTTTTACCTTTTATAGTTTAAAAAAATTCCAGGGGGGACCATTGGCCCTTATCATGACCTTATTATACTCATTATCTGGCCCTCTTTGAAAGAAGTTTGGACACCGCTGGTATAATATGTTGGAATGGTATGTTATGCAGTCTAGTGGTTAGGGAATTAGTTTGATCAGTAACCAATCATTTCAGTGCTAAAAGACATCATATATTTTCTCGATGTTCCTAAATGTGAAAAAAAGCTGTTATATTTGATTATTAAACCTTTATTGAAATTGCAAACCTTCCCTCAGAGAGTAAGAGACAACAGTTTGATTTTCAGCAAGTTTATTTCAGTATAAGTGACTTAAAACACCACACACTTTCTTCAAACACCTCATTGTTCTTGCAACCTTTGAGATAAGCAAGCAAGACATTAATATCTTCATACAAGTCCAACATGATCAAAACTCTGTGCCAGACATTTTTTAAGCAAACTATTTGACAAGAGTCGACATTAAGACAAATGGGAACAAATGGTCACATAATAACCAATAATTATACTTTGTACATGTAAAACCTGACTAAAAAGAGAGTAAATGGCAGCTTACAGCAGCCGACGCAAAATTAAAAAAGCAGTGATCTGACAAAAGTAACCAAATGCCCTAACAGTAATCTCCTCGTCAGCCTCCTTAGCTTTGTGTATGGGCTAAGTGTGTGTGTCTGTGTGTGTGACTGTGTATGCATGCATGTGTACGTGTGTTTTATTATACAAACAGTACATTACATAGAAGCCCAATGTGTTCTACTAAGGCATTATGTGGCAAGACAGAAAATCAGAAAACAGAAACTCCACAGAGCAAAAAACAAAAACAAAAAATCCAAACAGCATTAATGCCAGAAAATTTATATTTAAGGCCAAGAAAAGAGAAGAAAGTACCCCAGGAACAGTCTGAGGAGCTGCATGAACTCAAGTCTTAAGAAAATCATGAATGTCATTACAGACACTGTTTAATAATCTGGGAAAGAATGATGGTAAATGAAATATGAGGCAAGAAATATCTGGGCTCTACGGGCAAATATTGCTTGTTGCTCTGGGCTAGTAAACTGGGGTTTTAAAAGCAAAGATTTTGTCTGCAGAAGTCAGTCGACAGACTAATAACAAAGAGAGGTGTTTTCCACAGTGGACGGGGTTACTAATTTACTGTTGCAAGGGTAAAACTGAAGAGTGTGCACGGACTTCACAGGTGGTGATAGTAGCATAATGAGCTGGGAAAGTACCTTAAACAGTACAGATATAAAATACATTCATGAAGACATCATACAAACAAAACAAGAACAAGGTCAATAGAAAGCAGAACACCATCAGTTCAAATGGCTCAAGCCAGGAGGCAAAACACAAATATCAGTTAATGGACTAGAGTACAGATTCGTGCGTGTGTGTGTGTGTGTATGCGTGTGTGTGTGTGTGTGGTTGGGGAGGCAGGGGGTCTGGAGCAGAACAAAGATGTTGATTCCCAAAAAGGGTTCACGTATCGATGCATTTCTGGACGTGCAACAGTTAGATTCTGTATATACAGAGAGACAATATCCTCACAGGTTATCATCTCTGCTCTTAAACTAGTTATAATGGTTGGAGTCACCAAACTGAATGGAAACATCCATATTATAAAATAAACATGTTAGTCAACTGGCCATAGTAGTTATCTAGCCATGCAGTTAATTTTAAAATGTACTCTTAGTTCTCACAGCATAACAAAATCACATTTTAAAACTGTCTTTCCAGAATTAGTGTCCCTGTTTGGGCCTCGTCATAACAGCGTTTATGACAGCTAATGGAGGAAATTCAGTTCATTTTTAAAAAATCACCACAATCATTTGATTCACTCATGATGGCAAAGTAGATCCATTTACACTGAGTAATGACTAAAAATTACGATTTTAGTTTGGATTTTTTAAAAATCATTTTAGTCATGAATTTCAGAAAAATGCCAAGAATTTACAGCATCTACTGCATTTCTTTTCTTTTTTCTTCTATGATTGCAGATGAAATAGATTTCAGTTTTGGCCTGCTGTTTTGAATGAATTATGCTGAAAACTAAGAAAAAAATCATTACATTAAAAAAAAAAAATCAACAGCTAGACAGACAATAGGTTTTTTTGTTTGGTTTTTTTTTATTTTTGTTTTTCTAGCTCTGAAATCCAGAGGATGGATGTTGTTTTTTTTAATAAAAAGATTGTTTGAATATGTGGTGATTACATTTTATTGGGATAGCGGAAAAAAAAAGGTATTTACAATGATGAGCCCTTTTTTTCATTGTAAAAACTATTCTTTAAGATAGTTTAAAGGAACAAATAGCTGGAGAGTCCAAAATAGTGGACGACATGATCCGACCCAATGATCCCTCCCTCACCAGAGTGTAAACTGCTCCACAACAGAGTTGGCATGGTCTGCAGGAAGTCCTGAGACAGAGTCGGTGATAATACATTTCTGAAATATGTTTCTCTCTGGTGAGTGACAGGCCTAAGTAGTATGCAACTTTCATACTTTTTAACGTCATTTATTATTTATCTATTTTAAAATGCTCATTTAGGCCACTTTGTGGTGTGACCAGTTGCAAAAAGCAGTCCAGTGAATATCAGTCTAGACTAGCAGGCAAACTTGTCTCTGGAAAGATATGTTGCTGTTGAAATCTAACACACTGATATTTTAAAAAAACAAGGAAAATGTAACTTAACTATCTGCATTACTAGATACCACATCAGTCAGTTAAAACATGTTTGTTTGTTTTTAAACTTTTTTTATTTAACTAAGCCTTTTTTTGGGGAAACCAGATGGTGAGCCTGATCCTGACTCTTCCTCAAAACTTCTGACAATAAACTGCATCTGCCAGTCACTCCACCCACAGCAGGTTCCGTACTTTTGTCGAGGTTTCTGTACCTATTCAACAGTAAATGGTGCTGCCTAAGCCATGGGGGTGATGGTGATGCTGCGCTGGTTTTCAGTCCAACACAGTTCCCTGAGAACCCACTTCCTCTTCGACTACAGCTATGGCAAAATGCTGGGGCCGATTTTTTGTGTTCCTGAACAATCAAAAATAAAAAATAAAAAAAATTAAAACAAAATATGTATTTTACAGAATGATAATGGTGCAGCATTACAAGGAGAGAACATATTAAAAGCCAATATTTACAGATAGTTCTCAGGATCTCAAAAACGCTGTGAAGAATTCTCGCCCCTTCAATGCCAGGAATGTTCTCCTATCATGGGACATGTGTTGCCTCTACGTACAGACATACAACAGTGTGCTGGTGGTGGAAAATAAAGGTGTATCTATGAGGACACTACACGGTGCCACTGGTAAATCCAATCACTGAGCTGTTTGGTTGCGCTGAGTGTCAAAGACTTTATGTGTTTAAGCTAATCAGCAGTTTCTGAACTGGTGATCATTCAAATAGACCAACAATTCAGATTCTGTACACGATGACACATGATCCACAGTTTCCTCTTCCAGCTGCATCACACTAGGCACCAATGTTACATATGCAGCCACAGTACCAACTGTACTATTACCAAAATATGTACTGTTACTGCACTGATATTTCCTACTTGTACATACTGTTTACAGCATTTGTCTATATCTTTGTATATTCGTCATTCTGTGTGTTGTTTGCATTCTATTCTAAAGTCTCTGGATGCTCATTTTGGCTTTAAGCAATGAACCTATGGATAGTGAGTCTGCATTTCAAATAGGGTCTCTCTTTCCCTGGCGCGTTCAACAAACTCAAATCCTTCACAGTTTGTTTCAGTGTCCACCTCTTCCTTACAGTCCTTTTATGACCCCATATATATAGAGATTTAATATTATAAAAAATAAGTTATTGCGCATCCAAAAAAAAGTGCATTTTGTATTTGAAAAATATCTCTTTCTTTTTAATTTTTCTTCACGTTTCCTGCTAATCAGGATGGCTTCCCATTGACAGATTTAGGATGGCAACCAAGTTTACGCCTGTTTCCTCTTCACTCCAGCGTATGGCGCCACTGGTGGGGAAGTAATGGGAAGTAAAAGGGGAACGGGGGCAGAAGAAGAGAAAGGGAAATGGGAAGAGTGAAACAGGTAACGGAGGAATGTCATGCTACGCGATGACCATGGGAACATCGTCTGAGAAGCCGCTGATCATGGGAGCATCTTCATCGTCATCACCTTGAGAGGAAGAGAAAGGAAGAGAAGTAAGAGATATGTTAAAATAAATGTCTTTGCTGTAGAGCAGGGCTATTCAACTTCACTAGCAAGTGGGCCAAATAAGAAAATCACAGGATTTTTGAGGGCCAAACAGAATATTTATCAATTATTGGGTAAAAAAAATAACTTTAGTAACAGTACCCTAATATATATTACCACAGGTAATAAACTAGTCATGTGCACCCCTTTTCACTTTAATCTGAAATTATTATATTTAGTTACAGACAGCTGTGAGTCTATACAAAAATGAAAGCCATCAAGCGTTCATACAGAAGTGCAAAAGTTATATCTAACAAACAAACAAACAAAAATTAAAACCCGTACTCAGAGTAATAGTTAGGTGACATGTATCTTCAACAGCACTTCCAAGGCAAGAAGAATTTAGTAAAACAGCAAACATCAATTTAACAATAAATGAGCCTGCTCATGAAACTATCAAAAACAATTCAAAGCAGAAAAGTTGTTGCCACAGGTCCATATCCCAAAATGCTGAATGTAAAATGAACATAGTGAAACAGTATCCATCAGATAAACAGTAAATAGGCCTAAGTTTCAGTAACATTTCCATGGCGAAATAAGGTGCTGATATTTTGACAATACTATCGAAAACAGGCAAACATAAGGGGCTTATGGCAGGTCCTTGTCTATATTTTTTAAAGGTCAAAACTAAGTCTCAAGTCCAGATTAACAAAAAAAGAGCCTGCTGCTGAATCATACACCAGATCTGTGGTCTGTACACTTTCAGTGAGATAGTATCACATGCCTCAGTTAGGGGATTTTACTACTATTCAAGCATATAAGAGCTGCAACATGCTTGGTCAGTATGGATCCCAGCAAAATCATATATATATATATATATATATATATATATATATATATATATATCTTAAGACTGGAGGAGGAGGAGAGCAGGCAGAAATATGATCTACAAGGCCCATGTTGGAGAACAAAATATTAGCTGTGCTTGATGCGAAGTAAGGTATAGAACATAACAAGCACAGCTCATTGCTCTGATGAGTTGAACAGTTAGGAGTAGGAGGGGGCACAACTGATTTGCTTGTGTCTTGTTAGTGTCCCAGTATTCCCCAAGTGTTATGTAAACTGTTTAGTTTCTCCCGTATTTGTGGAGGCAACTCCTGTTAATGTTTTTCTCATTGCTACGACATACTTCAATTGTTTTATGTATTCCATCCAGATTTTGTCAGATGTCTACTCTTTCCAGTCAGTGGAAGCTTAACTGGTTGACTGGTAGGAGGAGAAACCCTGAATTAGCTCTGTACCTACCTCCTAGTCCCACTTTGATTCCCCTCTGTCGTGCCTAATGTGATATAGTGAGTGACCTATTTTTGTATTTTCTCTGTTTGTATTGCGTAAACACTTGTGTCTGCATGACTGTATGCTTCAGAATTTACTCCTGTGTGTTTGATTTCGGTTGCTCGTCATTTCCTGTTTGCTCAATGCTGCAATTCTTTTAATCACTGCACAGTTAAGGATAATAAGCAGGGGGAAGAGGGGGGGAGACATGGTAATTATCATCAGTGCTTTGTCAAACCGCTACAGCTACAGTCTAATTACAGTTGTTGCCTTGGGTTTGTAGGACTGAATCGCATTTGTTGATGAAGCATCCTGCTGTAGGTCAGAGTCCATGTTGATCAAACCAAGGTCATACGGACCAAATGTGTCTCTGTAACAACTTGCTTCACTTTAATATCATTTGGGTTAATTTGCTGGGGATATTCATACTTTGTCCAGCTGAAACGTTGCTGAGCATTGGGTAGCGAGGGATTTCAGGGTAAAGGGCAGCTGAAGATAACAAAGGAGGGGTGAAGAAGAGCAAATACAAGAAAAGAAAACAAGAAATGATGACAAGCTTTCAAGTAACTGAGTGGGGGAGGATGGAGGAAATGAAATGAAGATAGTGAAAAAGCGCTTCAGGCTGAGTGAGAAAGAGACAAGCTTTTGTCTCTTGAGAGTCTCACAATCACAGTGTAGTGAGTCTTCATTAGAGGGTAGTGGGTCTTGGCTTAGTTTTAGTCGGGAAGGACTAAAGCTCGGCCTCACAAGCTGTTAAAGTGCCATGTTAGCTGATGCATGGGATGATGATTTTTGGGACGGGTGGTTAGAGCAATATAACAAGCCAGTGGGGGGTTGCTGTATATTGAAGTAGGGGTGTGCGCTGCAGACACGCCGACCACCTGTCGACATGCTGGTGGGGCAGGCGGGCAGTGGAGGAGGGGGAGGATGGCCCATGTATTTGCTAGGGTCAGTGTTGGTTACCATGGATATTCTTTGTATCTGTGTATGGTGGAATTCCCCGAGACATTCTTTCCCCCCAGTTCCCCCTCTGCCATCAGCTCTGCTGAGGTTTGCTGTTGGCCCCCTAACTGTGTTCACACTGCTGGTGAAACACCCCCTAACTAATGAAATCTAAATACCCTCATGACTTAAATCATCCTTTTTTTTCTGCTTACTTTCAGTCTGTTGTGGTAATTAATCGCCTGTTGAGAGAGACATTTGAGTGCAGCAGAGACAAAGGAAACCGCTTATCCTGTTAAGCTCTGTGTCATCAAATGGAGACCGGGGGCCACATGCATAAACCTTGGTTCAAATTCAAGGCTGGAACTTTGTATGCATAACAGCAGGAATATACACAATCAGTAAAATTACAAAGAATCTTAATGTTTTAAAATAGGGTACTTACCCAGTATTTCATGTCCACTTTATTACATCACCTGCAGCAAACTCGAAAGCAAGAGTGAGGAGAAGAAAACTGTGTTTGCCTGTTCTGAAGGATGCATAAAATGCTCACATAAAATGGCTCATGGAGTTTGCCCAATGAACACGATAGGAAGAGCCTGAAACTAGACTCTCAGATGGTGTAATTACTATACCTACCTTACCTTTGCACTACTTTGTTAATTTCTGACCAAAATGGTGCAGCTAAGGGTTTTGTTCTTGATTTCATTAAAACTTTAAAGCTTTTGCTCCTCACAATATGTAATAAATCTAAATTTACCTTCTGTAACAAAAGCAATAGACAAGGTGATATTTTCTTCAACTTTTTGATAAAACTGTTGAAATATTTTTAAAGGGTGGTGTCATATTGGCACTATCTAACTGGCAACAAACAACTTGCATCAAAAAGGCAAGACTACAAATAAGGAGTCTTTACCTCAAGGCAAAAACAATTAAGTAGACTACGTAGAAGAGAGAAGAGAAGAGAAGTCACTGGACAGCGAGCAGGGAGGCTAAGCCATGTTGGCAGAGGAGTAGCTCGATCCTGACCATGCGCCTGTGTGGATCCATGAGTCTGCAGCATACCGCACATTACTGGCATCTGGAGCGGAACGCAACACATCAGACAATATTGCACACTGGCTTTAGTAGATCAGTCCACCCTGGCCAGATTACAGACCCCAGCTTAGGACACACTCGCAGACAAGGGCTGGGATTACTGATGTGACTAAATGAAACTGATTTTGCTGGATGCATGAACAACTGTAGAGGCAGAATGTATTAATCATAAGACAACTGGTATTGGTAACCCACATTGGCCCAAGACTTTAGAGCTGTGCTCTGTGAGCTTGGAGTTTATCTGACAATTTAACTGTAACGTCCTAAGTTAGAGTTGGGCTGGAGACCTCTGTTGCATGTCATTGCCCATACAGGTCTACTCTCTTTGGTTACTGTCTTAACTGAATAAATGAAAAGATGCCCTGAAAATGTTAGATGTAAGGAGCATACGGGGAAACAGCTAAGATACTGAGGAAAGTGGAAAAATTAGTGTTGCAGAAATAGTTAGTTATAAATAGTTGGAACTAAGTACAGCCACAGAACGGGAACTGTTTTTTATTACATAACTTTAGGAGATAGTTGCTTTGTTGTTCTCTTTTTTTGAATAACACAATTTTTACATGGCGTACAGCAGTCGGTGCTCCCTTTTGTTAAAGGATGAGGTAACTGGCCTTTAGTCAGTTGCAGATGTCATGAGGCAGTGCGCAACTTTAATTAGATGTTTCTGTTCATGCAGCCATGACACTCTGCAGTTGAAGTGTCAGCAGTTGTTGGAAAGCCGTTACACATTTGCACGTACTATCAGCCACTCATCTAACACCACAAAGACAGCACTTAGTGAATTTTTTTTTTTTTCTGGAGCTCAAAAAGACTCAACCATTATCTGACTAGCCTTGAAATGTAGCTTACTCTGCTACCTTTTCTCTTACCATTAGCAAAGTTTGTGTCCCATCCCATGAGTAGGAAACGTATAGGGAGAAATGCTGCATTTAAGCCCTCCAACAGAGTACCACGCCTCAACTGTCCACCACATCAGAGATTCACCTCTCACCACAGCAGTGTGTGTTCTGTACACTGAGGAGTAGGAAGCTTACCATAGCAGGGTGGGGTGGCTGCAGAGAGACATTACACTGTGTAATTGCAGAGCCTCCTCCCTCTGAAATAGAACACAGGGACTGTGTGAGACCGTCCGTCTGTATGCAGGCCTGTCAGAAGAAACAGAGTAGGCCTGTGTGTGTATTTGTGTGTGTTTGTGTGCGTTTGTGGACAAGACTTGACTGTCTACAACATTGACCAAGAGCTGTCAATGTGAAGGAGGGGAACCGATTTAAAAAACCGTGATAGAAACCATCAGTGAGCAAAAACAGTCGGGATGTGTTTCCCCTGTCCAGTCAGTTGCCATAATTTTGTCCTCTCTTCCCTCAGACCTGCAGTAAATAGTAGGCTAACTGTGGAAGTTTTGTGAAGTTTGTGCGAATTTGTGAAAAGATGAAAATATTCCAAAAGGCAAAAGACTGTTTGCTACATGTAGCATTTTGCCACAGCCACTGCAAAATCTAAACAATCTTAGATGGATAAATGCTGTAGTAATATATTTCCTTTTCAAAGAAATGAATAAAAAAGATCTTGCACAGAAACTTTGTCTTTGTGCTAATTTAATAAATTGAAAAGGAAGCTCTATTTGGAGTGTACAAAAGTCTTCTTTTGGCCAAAATGGTCAGACCCTATCACAGAATCTGAACAACAGTTTTGTTTTGTTTTTTATAGACAAGACACCTTTTTATGAGCTGAGGAGAAAATTAAAGCATTTGCTAATACAGTGAAGAACTGTCCTTATCTAAGTCATTCTGACCTCCAGCCTTGAGGGAGCTACTCTCCCAGCTGAGAGAAAAACTCCCTGCAGGCAGGAGATCTCTTCAAAGAAACATTGGTAATTAGTTAGTGCTCTAAGTTACAGGGCGAACTCAGCATAATGTTGCTTGTGTGCAAAGAGTAATTCAGCCATATATGCCAAGGTGTCATGTGTAGGGATTACACAAAAGTGACAATGTACCATATGATTAGACTCAAGTGATGCATAGAGAGTAATGAGTAATTTTTCCACCACACCTTGCAAATACATTATGACTGTATCACATGGTTTGTAATGGTCTGGAAATTCTTGAAAGTGATGGTAATGTTTTCCCCATTTCCCTCTTCTCTTCATTGTTCTCTGTGTGCAGCTGGCTTGCTGCTGTGGATCGGCGGCCTGCTCGTGCTGCTGTAACTGCTGCCCGAAGATTAAACAGTCCACAGGGACCAGAATCATGTATGCCCTCTACTTCCTGCTGGTCACCATCATCTGTGTTATCATGATGTCCCCGACGGTGGAGCAGCAGTTGAGAGTTTCTGTAAGTAAATAAATCATGCACCACAAAAACACCCTAAATAAATTACTAGTCTGTAAACAAGAACAGAATTAACTTACTACAAAAAATCACTCTCCTATCCATGCATTTATGTATGTGTTTTTATGATAGGTATATTCAGATATAATTGGAAAGTTTAAACTTGGTTGAAAGTGTTATTTGTAGGAATGTAGGGAGAAATTGAGAGGTGGGACTGCCTTGCAACACAATTCTTATGTCTACTTGTGAATATTTACTGCCTTATGATTGGCACAGTAGTAGCCACTATCATTTTTAAAGCTGTCTCCCACCATAAAGTCTTAATTCTGTTATTGTTTTTGCAAATGGCCTAGTTTAGTGAACATAAGAGTGGGGGTCTGCTCGGAGGTTCTCGTAACCAAGCCAACAGTAGCTTCAGTACTGTGACCTGTTATGTTGTTAGGTCCATAATGTCCATACTCCTCCTCCAGGCTTTAGAAGTTAGCAATTCTGCATGAAAAATGGCCCGAGAGTTGTAAGTCAGTAGCGTTCTGTGATAAAAACATACGGACAAGAAAAAGAAAAGAGAGTATTTGTAGGCTGCACACTTTCTAAACATATGTATTTTAAAATTGGGTTATCTCTTGTAAGATGAGCCGACCTTTGTGTTTAGCTCTCCACTATAAACAGAATATAATTTAAGTGAATGTACGATTATTGCCATGTCAAAGCTAACAATCAAAATTAAAGATTTATATCACTGCTACAGGCAAAGAGGACTTCCTTCTATGTTACTCAGAGATCTCGTGTGTATCTACACAGCAGTAAGACCATAGTTGGGGAGGCAGGAGTTAGGCTGGTCTGAAAATAGAAGAAGATCCACATATTTCCTTTCTTTTTATCTTTACAGCTTTCATGCTTTATATCCCCCTGCAATAGCTCATTGAATGATGATAATGCAGGTTTATTGTCAGTCTGTGGGTGTTTTGAAGTCGTCCAACTGAAAAGCTTATGTTGGTACTTTTATCTGCTACAATTCAGCTATCCTTGTCATCTGGATGAGATGGACTATAGTCATAGTGGAGCACAAGCTGTCAGACAGGATGTTCTGATAAAACGTTTCATTTATTTTATTTGTGTCAATATTGATAGCTAAATATCTGAGCCTGAGGCTACATCTACATTGCTGCATTTTAAATTTAAGATG
>JAQFJB010000021.1:21808840-21824113 GCA_029874875.1 Naso minor
TGCTCTCTCATGTTTTTCCTCTCTAGGGAGCAGTTTAAGAGTTGTCGGGTCTGCTCTTTCTGATAGGGATGTCATTTCAAGTCCTGACTACTGCGACATCATAACTGCGCAAAACAAAAAATGTTCAGGCACAAACCTTCCAAAAAATAAGGGTCTGATTGCAGGTCAGCAACAGGGAGGGTCCTCTTTACAAAACCTGATGCACTGCCTGTTTACTAACTGCCACTGAATGAGGTAACAACAGCGCACCAGCACTTCAGTCAGGAGAAACGTGGATGCAATGAATTATACCAGTAACTCATTCACAGTAACCAGCAGAAGATGTTATTTAAAGTGTTTCTCAGGAATGAGGAAATATTCAAATTAATATTCTGTCCAATCTGAGCATGTTTGGTAAGAAAACTGACTTCTATTTATAGTTTTATGTTTGTCTACTGCGATGCAATAATTCTCTATGCATGCACCACTTCTTTTGTACATTCCTGCTGTCTTTGTGTCATGTTAGCCAACTGAATATTGAAATGGATAATTCATATCCGCTGTGATGTCACTAATGGTTTTTGTACACTGGGTTGTGTAAGATAAAGAGGTCAAAGTGCAATGTAAATGTTTGAATTGTATAATGGCTTTCTGATGAAGTGTGACTGTGAGGTTCATCACCAAAAAGGTGTCGGTGAAGCATTTATGTAAGACTTATATAACATACTGTGGGTAGTGGGAGGCAGAGAAAAAGCAAGAGAGATAGACTCACAGTGTGTGTGTGTATGATTGTGTCAGAAACTGGGAAGAGTGTGAACGACAGAGGGAAGAGAGGCGCATTGTATAAAGTCTGTACATGAGTCACCGCTACCTAAACAGCCACCAACTGCACACACACACACACACACACACTCAGTACAAAAAATAAAGTGGACAGAAGTTCATGGATCAGTTTGAGTCATTTGAGTAGTGAAGTATTTTATTCTCAGGAGAGGAAACGTTCCAATTATCTACTGTCACCTGTGGTTGACTGTACACACAAGTTTTTCCATTTGTAAAATCTGTAATCTTGTGCTACTCTTTTCATTTTTTCTTTGGCTGCGAATCTTAATAATTAAAGATATCAATCAATTGCTTAATGTATTATCATTCTTTTTTGCATAACTATTGGGTCTGAGAGGAGACTTAAAAACATTTTTTGATATTAAAGATCATTGCAAAGATCTTTAGAGACAGAGGTATTTTTTAAATTGGTGTGTCTGTAAAACTGTGATAAGCTGAAGTGCAAACGCTTAGAAATCCCTGCCGCTACGTACATCATGAAGTCTGTAAGACTGCACAGATCTGAGTGTGCAGAGAGAGAGAGAGGAATGTAGAGAGGACACCCACTGCCTGCTGCAGCATTGCTGCTGATGTGTCTATTAATGCTGCATGCGTGGGAGACAGGGTCGACTCTCAGCATTTGCAATGGCAAGCAAGGATGTAACAAGCAAACCTCAGTCTCACATTTTCTCAGAGGCATATGCAGAAGGGGCAGATGTTAAGACCATCCTGATATATACCACATATCCCTCTCTTTATCTTTTTTTTAATGTAATTCATCCTCAATTTAATATCTACTGTGTGCATCACCTGACATGTCTTTTACCTTTTATGGTGGCTACATTAGCCTCTCCTGTGCCTCAAACTGCAGTTAAAAGATATTTTTTTGTTAATTTGTGCAATGGTTTATGAGCCTTCAGTCGACAGACAAAAGACAAGCAATGTTCGTAGTATATTTTTATATAGCAGGATGATGACTTGATGAGGGTTTACACTCACATATAAAAACACACCTGTACACACAGGTGTTTGGGTTTTTTTGCACCAGACCTCTATTATGGTCTTGGTTTGTCTCTCTGCCATGTGTCTGGAATTAGAGGATGATAACATATACGCCACACTGCTGCTGAGCGAGGCTGTGTGGGCAGGTATGTGTGGGTGCAGAGGGCAGAGGAAGGGAGTGTAGGATGAGATAGAGTTATGTGCAGGGCTGTGAGAGGGTTTTTTATGATCCAGGATGTAGGCGTGTTTGGCAGGTCTGCAGTGAAGTCATTTTGAATGGAGAATTGGAAGACCTTTTGTTGGGAATGCCGTGGTTGTATGCGAATTGTCTTCTAGTGTCGGAGGATGGAGGCGTCTGTTGGTGGGTTTGTGGTAGGCTTGTGTGAACGGAGACGGTGTCGATGTCATACGTCAGGGGGCCTCAAGCGCCCCCTTTCCTCCAGTGCTGCCATGGCAACTGCTCTGGCTCCTTGCTTGTTAAAATGCTCTCTCAGATGGAAGAACCTACCTGACAACACACAAGGGTCAGGACACGGCAGAAACACCAGAAAACCTTCAGTATTGTTTCAGTTTATGTTAAGAGAATGATACTGAACGTTGTGAAGTAGTAAAACACAAGGCAGAGTGTTGATATTTTATTCAAGAGTCACGGTGTATTGTCAGTGTGTACAGAATATGACCAAATAACACAAACTTAAAAAAAAAAATTACCACCACCAACAATAACAAAAATCCAACAAAAAAATTGATCTAAAACTCCACAAAATCTGGTCCTGTGCTGTCTCTTGTCATGGCATATTCTGTTTTATAAATTACTGACAATATTGTTCACATTAAACAGATAAAGTAGATTAAATCTGTACAATTAATGCATTAAGAATTTTAGATACAGTGTTAAAAAACAACAGTTTCAAGTTTATACACACATCAATGCTTTCTCAGTTCAACATCACATAATTACCTGTAAGATTATTCAAAGTGGAAATACAATAAAGTAACATAATAACAATTAGCAACTAGGAAGTTATCAGTAGCTATTACATTGTCATGACAAGACATTCATATTGTGTTCACATCATGTTTACAATCAGCAGTTCAGTGACACAGCAGCAGCTAACTTACCCTCCATGTGTCTCACACACCTTCAGCTCTGCTCAGCTGTCTTCAACCAGAATTGTGCTCAGATGCCCTCCTGAAATCTTTCAGCCAGGCTCATCTAATGAAGATGAACGCCAGTGTCAAAACATCTTGCTCTCTTCCCTCTCTCTAATTCTCCCTCCATCGCTCTCCGATGCTTTCTCCGTTTGTCTCCATCTTCACATCTTGATGTCTCGCTTGCTCTCCTGCTCTCCGAGCTGGTGTGTGGGGTTTATACATTGGCGGGGCGGCTTGCTTTGGTGACAGCATCGCTCCGTGTGTATGTGTGTGTGTCAGTGGTTGTGTGTTGGTTCATATGTGCTTGTGTAGGATGAGGTGTCGTCTCCCTCCTATGCGTCACACACGCAGACACACTTGCACTCACAGAGGGGGTGGTTGTTGTGTAAGAACTGAAGGCGCTGTGGGAGTCCTGAGTGAATTAGATCTGGGCTTTCTTTCTTTTACACTTCACAGAGTGGGTGTTATGACATAGTGGAGTACTGCTGCAGTGTGTGAGCATTTACTGTATAGGTGTGTGTGTGTGTGTGTGTGTGTGTCAGTGAGGGGGTGGAAGAAAACTGAAAACAACATTGTTATGGGTCATACACAGACGCTCTTCACTCCTTTAGCAAGCTAAGCTCCTTTTGTGTTTTCTGTGTATGTGTTTCCGATGCTGTGAGGAATTACTGTGAAGTATGTGGGAGTAGGAGCTCCTTTTCAAAGGAACTTGACTCGATGTCGGTGCTTGACGACGTTTAGGTCTCTCATACATTTTCCCATCCTAGTCAGACATTATGTGAGAGACAGAGAGTGGGCATTACGAAACCTTAAATGAATGCCTGCAGTGCTTATAGCTAACAGGGGAAATGTACAGTGGAAACATTTTCCCTCCAGAAAGTTGAGTTCATACATACTGTTCAAAGATCTAATATTACACTTAAACTCTGTATTATCGACTACCCATCCCATAGGCAAGTACTTTTTTCCTCCAGTCTTTTTCTCCCACACATGCCTCTCCATCATGAAATTCAATCAAATCCAATCACGTCTCCCTTATCTCTCATCTCATCTTCTCATCTGCGAGTAGCTAGACAAGATTAGGCTCCAGCCAGTCTGAGGATATAATCTCAGATTACAACTCATGTGGCAGACGGCTGCTTTCACAGCCACTGGCCAGGAAATGCCAACATCCAAATGAGTGCTGCCTGCAGCCTTTGTTAACTTTCAGATCTGAGGCAAAAGGAGGTTGGATGGATGGGTGCAGGCATGGATTACTGAATGGGTCTACAGGAACAGGGGCCAAATGGGTTTTGGGGCCCTGGACTTTACTTTTAAAATGTCAAAGAGACACATATAAACAAAATTCAAAGTGTGTACAAAGAGACTTAAAATTAACACAAAGCGTGAGGTTACTTTTGCAGTGGTGTTTGAACTTGTTCCATTCAGTTTTCTTGGAACCTTGGTGGCATTGAGTGAACCAGCCTGCTTTTCCAACAGTTTTGAGTGGAACCATTATAATCAAGGAGTCGTCATTAACATAGGGCATTGCCCCATTCACAATGTCCGGTAAAATTTGACAAGCCCACTTAGGTTCCAAAGGAAAACCTGCTATGTTAGTTCTAGTAAGGTGCCAAACCTAATTTTGGGTGCAGAACCTCTTAAAATCTTTTCATCTTTTTGGGGGTTTTTTTCAATTTAAATCACACATCGTCCATTCTCAGATATACACAGCTTGCATTCATAACATTAAGACAAGAGTATATATGTTACTGTTGTAGCATCTGACAGTATCTATGTTGCCATGTTCTGCAGCCCCGCCATGACAAAACACTGGGAGGCTGAGCTGGAGGCACTAAAAGGAAACAATGCCAAGCTAACGGCAGCTTTGCTGGAGTCCACAGCCAACGTCAAACAGTGGAAACAACAACTGGCAGCCTACCAGGAGGAGGCCGAGAGACTACACAAAAGGGTGAGGGATGAGACACAAAAATGCTTGTTTTTATGTGTGATTAATTCATTCTAACCAAATAGGAGTGATCATTTGGAAGGGATGCTGTTGAGTTAAGATGAGAGGGTGGCAGAAATAACAGAGAGGAGAGTTTTGGCATGAGGTTTTAGTAAAGAGGAGGGAGACTGGGAATGAAAGAGATCAGGATTCTGTCGTGCCAGTTTCTCTCTGTGGATCTAAATTTTGATTAATCATATTATCCTTTTAGGTGACAGAGCTTGAGTGCCAGAGTAACCAAACCCCAGTGATCAAATCCCAGAAGACTGAACTCAACCAAACCATAGAGGAGCTGGAGACTACACTGAGGGATAAGGAAGAGGTATGGTTTTGCTCTAATAGGGTGCTGGGTGTGGGGAATGTCTTTGCTGAAATGTAATGGCTAAAGCAACAACACCCTAGATTCATGCAATGCAGATTTTTAATCCATTTTTATGTCCTCAAGGAAATGGAAAAGTTGAAAGAAGAATTGGAAAACATGAATGACTTGATGGAGCAGAAAGACACCCTATCCCAGAAACTTGAGGTAAGTGATGATGAGGCATCAGGTACATGATTGTTCTCTAAAATATCTGTGTGTCCTCAGTCATTATTTACCTCCTCATGGCACGAACCCTCCAACAATGCTCTCTCTCCGTCACCAGGAGACGGAGCTGCGCAGTCGGGTGCTGGAGGAGCAGCTGGCAGGTGCTGAGCAGCGGCTGGAGGAGAACCAGGAGGAGCAGGAGAATTTCAGAAAGAGCCTGCGGACGCTGCTGGAGCTGCTGGATGGCAAGATCTTTGAGCTGACAGAGCTCAGAGACACATTGGCTCGACTCATAGAGGAGGCCAGCTAGAGACGAAGCTGCCTAATCTTCACAGACAGAGCCATATGATAATTTACACCCTGACACCTACAACTCACCCACACGTATCCTACCCTCCATGCTCAACCTTCCTCCTAAGCCTAACACACATTAAAACTGAGACACTTCACTGCCCCGATTCTGATTTTGCTCAAAAAGGGCAGCTAACTCCCCATTTTTACCTTGTAGGCATCAAGCTCTAACTAACCGCAGGAACTCCTGTAGTTCAGAACAACACAGGGACTACCTCATCCTGCCTTCTGATTGGCTGGTGTAGGCTTAACCTCGGTTGAATTGGTCTCTCCAGTTGTAGAGTTGCCTGTCACGGCACCTTGCAACTGCACTACCACCCCCCCACCACCACCACCCACCCGAGACACACACAAACACACAAGTTAACTTGAGAACTGTGCCTCAGCGCCATCTGCTGTTTGACTGGTAAAGCTGCAGCACAGCTTGCAGCATCACAACATCACACACACAGCCCCTCTCTTCCTCTTTAAACTGCCCCCCTCCAGGGGAATGCTGAAAGTCATGTGGAAATAATTGCTGTTAAGACTCAGAGAACTGCGCCAAAGCTGCCAAATCCCCCCAAAATATTGTCCTCTAACTAGCAGATGCTTTGATCCAAAGTGACTTACTGTACAGAGAAGTGCTGAACAGAGAAGTAGAGTTCCATGTTTGAGCTTGGGCTGCCAACGGAGTGTCACTGGAAATAGAGAAATAAAGGACAGCTCTTAACAAACCAGTCAGTCTTAACCAATTGGCCTGGGCTGACATCAATGCTGCTCCCCAGCGTGGACACACAGGGCCTCTGGGAAATGAAGGTTGCTTTAGTTCTCTGACGGAAATGAATGACTGCTATATATCCACAGCCTATTTAAAATCCTAAATGATAGATGAGTATTGAATCTTCCAGAGGCATTGTTCATGCCACACAGAAATTTTAGTGGGCGTGTGCCTACATTAGATTTGACACATGAATTCTTGTATCCAGACTGCTTCCACAGTCACAGACAACTGACCTGTCTTCCTGCCAAACTCAGTGTGGTGTGTGTTCCTGAACAAGGCCTGACATTCAACATAGCATGTGCCTTCAAAGCACATATATGTGGACAAATGGTTGTATATAATATGCGAGGATGTTTTGTGCCATGAGAGAAAGACCCTGTTTTCAGACATCAAGGCCTACACACACCCACACACACATACACACACTGAGCAATACCAGACAGGCTCCACATCGCACCTCTATCTAACTCTATCAGTATCAGGTACTCTACTCAGTGGACTCATGCAGATAGGTCAAATGCAACTCAGCTGATCCCCCCCATCCAACAGAAAGCGTATTACTGTTGACCATGAACCTGTGTGGCAGCCTTGTCTGGACGAAGTAGTGCATTGTGAAGGGCTTATAGAGTGTCATCTACGTGTTTGAAAATCTCCATCCTCAGTGAAGCTGGCCACAGATTTTCACTCCTCACGGGTGAATACAGAACTGGACTCAGTTTCTATTCTTTTTTACACAGGATATAACATTGATGATATAATAATAGAACTGTGTAAGACAACTTTCTACTCATGTTGGCATTGTAAATGAATGGATGGATAACTTAAATGCAGTAACACCCTACAGTGGCTTATCGTTGTGTATTAACCCACGGACAATAGCCGTAGTTAATTATAATAAAGTATCTAGATTGCAGGTAAACAATGAAAGCCTCTTTAATATATATTTAATATTTGTAACAACACAATGTTACCACAAAGTGTTTAACCCTCTACCAAAATATGCACTTATAATGCAACTCATGTACTGGTAAAATCCAAAACTGCATCTTAAAGTCTCTTCCTTTAAAGTCACGGAATTTCTAAAAAGCTATCGTCACATGTAATGATGCTTATTTACCTGTCAATTGAGCACCCTGTTTGCACTGTTTTATCACACTGTAACTACATTATATAATCAAGAGATTTGCATTAAATACTAGCACATTCTAATCATGTTATTAAAATGTTGTAGTTAGTCACACAGGTTAATACACTGCAATAAGACCCATGTAAAGGGAGAAGTTACCCATTTTTTGTCTTTCTGGATTAACTGACAGTCAAATGACAGAGATGGAATACCTTGATATTAATGCTATTGTTAATGAATGCCTTTGTACAGTAGTGGATAAGAAGCTTTTCATTCTCTTGTTTTGTAACTTATGGTATTTAAATGTAGGTATTATTGTATTTAGAGGTATGAGAAGACTGGCAATATTTTTGACTATTTAAAGTAATTTTGAACTCATGATATTAAAGAGGTACCTCAGGCTAATGATGTTCATAGACTGGTGAGACTTGTGCGTTTGCAGGTGGAAGGATTCACCAAATGCTGGTGAAAAACGATCAAGAGACTCACCTGTTGGTGCTTCAGCCAAACCCAGTTCTTTGTTGATTTCAGACAAAGACGGCCCTACCAGGCTAAGAACACACCTCTGTGAACTGAGAAATACTGTTTTATATTTAAATACAGTGATGGCAGAATTCAGTGTGTGGAAATTGCTTTTGTTCTATTTCTTTTTTTCCCAAAACATATTATTACTTAAATTACTCAAGAGTAAAACAAACAGTTTCAGAATTAGCTTCACAAGGTTTTATTCAAATGCAGGGGCAAGATTGTAAATAAAAAAAGGTTCGAATAAATGACAATGATAGGACTAAAGGCAAAAAGGTATAGTTGGAACAGTATGTCTATACACTAATGTGTAAAAACTGCAACATTTGATTAGTCTTTTGTTTTAGGCAATCAATCATAACTCTTTAACTTGTTTCATCCCTTTTTTGTATTTTCTCTATATTGATATTGCACTTCTCAAGTGACTGACTGGCTAATTCAGACAGCGGGTCATATAGTCAGCCTGTGCAGACAACAGGAAAGGAAAATAGGAAATAATCATAAACACATCACAAAACGATTTGGCTGGAAATGCTTTGGAAAAGAGGATACGAACAAAACCATGAAATGCGATAAAAACAACAGTTAGCTGATAAACAAGCTGACTTAGTTACTTAAGTGAGGTCAGTGTAAAACATGTGACAGTGTGTTTCTGAGGACAGTTAGGCGGTAGACAGTTAATTCATGGCAAATGTGTCACATTCTGAGCGCAGTTTCCCAAAGGTTTTGAGCACATTGTTGGTTATTGTTTCATGGAGCATCTTACACTTGAGCACTAAGATCTTTTGGAACCTTTGCCCTGGTCAGTTATCGTGACAGCAAGTCAGCCAAGGTCTGGGTCAGGTTTCAGTTGAGAGTCAGGTCAGGGTTAGATCTGTCTCATGCTACGAGATGAGGGTAACATGGAAGAGCATTGTGCTGAAAGTGATAGAAGTCATGTTAAAAGTGCCTCAGGTTTGCTCTGCCATGAAAAATAATAAAGTCTCTTTAGTGCTGAGCTATTTTCAAGCTGTATAATGTGACATATATTTCCATGCTGGTTCTTTCTACATTAGTGTTGGCTTCATAATGAATCCGCAAATGGCTCTCAACACACGAACAAGAAGAAAAGCGCAAATCTTTGCATCAAAGATGTTTAAGACGGTGCATGCTGAGGCTGTTCCAGCTTCAAAGCTTAGTTTATATATTCATGTCTTTTTGCTTCATGTAATCATGTATGCTGCATGAATTCTTGTGCTACTAAGCATCCCACTGGTGCTCTCATGCCGTCCTTCCATCACACTTCTTTAGGTCCGATTCCACGTTGTTCAGTGCTTTTAAATTATTCATCTACTACAGATATAATGTTCCACCAGTGATCAAAAAACAAACAGAAAGTTGTTACTACACAGATAAAGTGATTCAGAAATTTCATGTGCGGACTTACTTTGCCACTAAAATGTTTCCGCACATTAGCTATGAGTTTAGAGCACGTGTCCATGTGTGCATGTGCGTGTTTTCACTTTTAACACTGTGAGTAACAGACCTCCAACTGTGTGCTTCTGCCCACTAAGTGCGCAGAAAGAAATTAGAAAAGATGCAATAGTAGAGAGGAGAGAAAGTGAATAAGATGGCAGGAGAGAACCACATCAATCACGAACGCCTGTGCCACAGCCCACATTGACTCCCCACAGCTCTGAGAGAATCTAGCCTCCCACAAACCATCCATCATTCGAACACGCACCATCGGATTCACAGCTCTGCCGTGACTATTCCACACACCAAGTTTGGGAATCACCAAACAAGTCTGCCTACACTTTCCAAAGAGTACTGACACTAACCACGACCTCCACCTCGCTAAAGAAAGTGTATCCCTGTCGATAACCTTCACCTAATCCCCTCCTACTCTAGGAGAGCAGCTTCTGTTCAGAGATGTTGCCGAAATGATGATGTGTCATCAAATATTGAACCTTGTGCGACTCTCCATAACTCCCACCAGCCTGGCCATATGCTGCAGTCAAACAGATGGGTCGATACAGATTCCTACACTCAGAGAGGAGGTGAGAGTTGGGGGTGGTAAAGAGCAGAAGAGGGTAAGAGCAGGGGAGGGGCATGAATCTGGTGTGACAGACTACAGCATTTACAATCTTTGTACAGCGTTTGATTAGAGAAGTACTGGTCCTCATATTGTCTGACACAACCATACCCAAATGCCAAAAGTGAAAGGACAAAACCAGCTGTGCAGCATAATGTGGCTCAGTCATAGTTTAGAGGTTGAGTAAAAACAGAAGAGGGTGTCAGCAGAGACAAATCTTTGTAAGATATTCTATTGGTTTTTAAATCTCCAAGGCCCTGAATTATCAACAATACACATTAAATATTTTTGTTACAGTTATACTTTGTCATTTGTAATGCTTTAGGATGGGTGGAAAAAAAAATTCACACACCTCACAGCACTAATAGCTTTCTGTATCAGTGCAGTGTGCTGGTGTAAAATGTGTTACATGCTGTCTCTGAACGTTAATGCAGCCACAAAGGGCCAGCTTTTTAATGGTTTGACTCAAACAAATTAAAAAACACACATGGCATCGTTACGAGCTGATTACAGTACAGGCATAGAACCACAGTAACATGAAGTAGAAATAAAAACACAAATAATGTCCTCTGTGATGGTGAACGTAATGTGAAAAACAAATGAACAGGTTGACCATAGACCTTTGGAGCATTTGGTAAGTAGGTGGTATTCAGTATGATTCATGCCCTGGCACAGTCACAAGGTACATGTGTGACTGGGCTGTGTGTGCTTGAGTGAGAATGAATGAGTACGTGTGTGTATGTATTTGTGCATGTGTGTGTACAGTACAGCGCAGCACGTTACAGTGCAGTACAGCACAGTGTGTGCAGTGCCAGAGGGTGCAGGCATCTGTGTGTTGTGGCTGAGCCTTGAACCCTAGCTTTCCCAGTCAGGGCCGGCCAGCCCATCGTCATCTGAGTCGGACTCTGGTGAGGCCTCCTTGATGCGGCGCAGTGCCTCATGAATGCTCCTGGTCAGGGGGTCTGTGGAGGCAGGGAGCTCTCTCTGGTCCTTTCTCTCTTTTCTGGGGACACGCCTCAGTTTGACCCCCTTGCGAATCTGAACCAGTATGCTGTTGGGGTCATCATCACCCTTAGCAGGAGGTAGGGACCGTTGGTCGACCTTCCTCAAGTGGAAGCTGCCTCTCTTCAGAGAGGCTAGCACCTCATCCATGGGTGAACTTACTGCATACAAGAAGAGAGGAGAGGACAGACTGTGATTAGCTACTGTGACCGGTGAACCTAAAGGATCCTAATACGATACTAAAAGTTTTGAGTACCTCTTCTGCTGTGGGAGTCAAACTCTGGAATCTTCTTCAGCTTTTTCCGGGCGCTCTCCAGTTGGCTGCTGTCAAAGAAACGAGGGATAAATGGGCCAAGTGGGGAGAGGGAGAGTTCCTCTGATGCACTCTTCCCATCAACCTTCTGCCCATGCCGACCCGGGCTCCCAGAAGGAGACAACTCCTCCTTTGTTGGCAAAGGAGGTGGAGGGGGAGGTGGGGGAGGAGGGGAGATAGGGGATGCCAGCAGTGAAGACAGTGAGCAGGGAGAGCAGGAGGAATCTGCAGGACTTGGCACAGGCAGTGGAGGGAGGGATGCTGTGAGGGCCGTGACGGGCTGAGTGGTGAGCGTGGAGCTGGGACTGGGGTCCGTCTGCACACTAGTACTAAGACACAGTGGCTGGCCTTGTGTCTGGACACAGAAAGAGTCCACACGCTCCTCCCTCTCACTCATTTCCATGCTTCTTCCGCGGTCTCTTCTCCTTGTTTGAGACAAGCGTAGTCGAGTGGATTTTAGGATCACTTGTCCTGGGTACCGCTAGAGAAAGACACAGAGACAGACAGGAGTCAATCAGTAAGACAAAAATTGAAAACATAAGATATTCATAAAAATAGGAGGACACATACCTGCTTGAAAGTGCGTAGTCTGTCCAGTGTTCTCTGTCTTTCCTGACTAACTCTGCTGTTTTTCCTCTCCTCATCTTCCTCTTCTTCATTTTTCAGCTGAAAAAGTGAGAGGTTTAGACATGGAGAGAGTTGCAGGCAATCCTTTCCAGGTACACAATCATTATCAAAAAGCATTTACCTGTAAAGCCTGGTGGGATAAAAAGTCCTTGTGGATGGTTTGATGTTTCTGCTGTTTCTGAGCATGGTTGGATACACAGATCTCCTAACAAGGAGGGTGAGAAATAAGACATCAACACAACGATCCACACGGCATCATGCATACAGCCAACAACAAGCAACTGCTGCAACAAAATAACACTATCCCATATTCGAATATATATCAATTTGAAACTACTTACTGCAATGTGCCTTTAAAAGATTTTTTTTGGTAAGATTTTTTTTTTGGTCTTTTGCGCCTTTATTCTCATTAGGACAGCTAAAGAAAGAGACAGGAAATGGGGGAGAGAAGGGGAATGACATGCAGCAAAGGGCTGCAGGGTGGAATTGAACCCATAGCCACTGCAGCAAAGACACAGCCTCTGTGCATTGGGCTCCCCCTCTATGAATGAGCTACCAGGGTGCCCTGTGCCTTACGAAGTTAGGAGGCATTTAAGATAACAGGTCCTACATCTTACCAACTGATACACCGCATTTTTGTCTGCATTTCTATTTCTTATGTAATCACGCGGCAAAATCCAATACTGTCCCATATAACTGCAGCCTGTAACAAAAATAATATTATACTTTATACATTAGAAAAACTAAACGATCAGCTGCAAAGCAGGAAAAGAGGCAACCCACATGGGAAATTATTTTCCAAGGCAAAGCTTTGGCTGTTTCTTAATGCAAACTGTATGCCTCTGGTTTAGAGGAAAATCTCAAATGGACACATTTTCTATGAAGCTCAATAAAATCAATTTCAAAATACAAACTATATTCTCTGCTTTGGGGATGTTCAATCAGTATGTACAATCCGGGACACAGTGAATGAAAACAAGTGTGCATACGCACCTTCTTGTTTCTCAGATAGGAGCGCTTGGCAGTGATGCGCCCCCGTCTTGCCTCCAGCTGTCGAGCGCTGACCTGAAGTCTGCGCAGCTCTTCCCTCTCTGCAGCATCATCCTCTGTAATATCATCTGCACTTTCAAAGGTGTCATAGTACACCACCTCATCTTGACGCTCTGAAAACACATGTAGGTAAATACAGTTTATAGACTTGTGTTAGCAAAAAGGTAGAGATCTTTTAAGCGTTTGACCAACTGCAGAAAAGTAATGTAGTGAGCAATAATTTCGACTGTCATGTAGAAAATTTTGAAATGTAATGTCTTGTCTATTCCATAAGCAAAATTTGTCCAGAGGTGGCAGGCAAATTTGGCCAAATACCTGTCATCTGTCTGCGAATGCTGTCAAGCTGAGCAGTGAGGAGCAGCTCTTCACACTGTAGTATCTCAGCCTGGATGTCATAGAGTTGAAGCTGGAGCTCATAGTACTGTGTCTCCATGTGGTCCAAGAGGACCATGGCATCCTCACTGCTACACAGACTCTGCATCTGAGGGAATGGGATGAAAACACTAGGTCACAAAACAACTGTGTGTTTAAGTTAATAAATCTGTGCATATGTGTTTTGAAGATATTGACTTTTACTACAACACCTCCTCTCGAAGTGTGTGTTTCCTCTGGTCCAGACAGATCTCTCTCGCTCTCTGGAGCTGCAGAGTTTCCTTTGCGACAGAGTAGCGCAGTCTCTCCATGCGCTCTACCGCTGCCGTCCATGAGGATTTACCAAACTTACGCTGGTCCACCTTCATACGCTCATACACCCCTACAGACAAACACACACACACACACACACACACAGAGGGCAATGTATTGTTGGTGGTGAAACTTCCACACAGTTAAAAGTGACGTGTGCTCACATGAAAATGAGTCACCAATTTAATCCATAACCTTCCTCCTCTGGTATACTGAGTGGGCATAACACCAACATTTTTCTCTAAATGTGATGACTTAAGTCTCACAGGAGTAAAGCTTCATTACAGTAATGTAGAGGGAGACATCTACTGGTTACAGTTACACATTACAGCATCTTTCATTCCACTTTCCACTTGAAGCTTCCACTTGAAACCTATTAGAGTTTTAATCTAATAAGTGTCAAATAATAAATGGACCAATCAGTAGTGGAGGAAAACGTGGATAAGCAGGGGTACATCGTGGAGTAACCCTGCACAGAGACAATCTGCTGGCAGTGCTGTATGATCAATAGGCTGTCCTTGTTCCTACTGTCCCTGTCAAAGCATGGCTGTCTGCACCGCCTCATTAATACCAAATCACATTAGCCCTGCCATTCAAAACCACACACAGGTCGATAGTAGGCCAATACCTCCACTATGTGTGTGTGGTGGGTGGGTACTCAAAGTCATTCATCTGCAGCTTCATTGACTTGACATTGGTAGTGACAGTGATGGCATACTGTACCTTTCTGGGCTCTGGCAGTGATCTCAAAGTATTTTACAGTAAACTCCTGGATGTTGAGGACAGCCTCCTGCGCCTTCTTCTGCCAGTCGAAATCCTCCTTTTTTAGAGCTTCAATCCGCCTTGGGCCCAAGTAGTCATTCTCCATAGAAATCTGTTGAGAGTGAATTAACGGATTTTTGTCGGCAAGACTAAGAACAGCAACAGGCCTTAGTAAGAGAGTATGAAAAAAAAAAATCTCATGAAAAGGTTACCTTGTTCACACTCAAACACACATGCATTCACCTGTTCAAACACTTTTTTTTCATACACCCCCAGTTTTAAGCATCTTACAAAAGCATAGTCACTGTTTAGACAGACCATGGGGAGTTAGCATCACAAAGAATTGAAATCTGTAAAACGCATTTTTACATTTTTTTATTTTTGAAGATAAAAGGAAGAATAATGTAATAGTAATAAAATCTGTAATATTTCAGCATTGCACATATACATGAGATTACGTCTCTGTTAACAACATGCAGACATCAGAAGACACTGATAAACATAGAGCAAATATCTGTAACATTAAAT